>CM055645.1:1896487-2496487 GCA_029378325.1 Elaeagnus macrophylla
CACATATATGTATATACATATGTATATGTTGGATCAGATTTCTGTCAATGATACGTTTTCTTCCATATCAATCTGCACGTCATTAGCAAACCATGTCAGGAGGTATGATACCTTGGGGTGTCGTATCCTCTCCGATGCTTAAATCAAATATGAACAAGAACTTGAAGTTTAGACAAGAATTTGATAATTAGGGTATGAGCTTACGTGTACTTTTTTTTGGATTGTAAGACCTTATTTAAAGGAAACTATGTGGATAACATTTTTGTAAATATACAGTATTAATTAATATTTATATTATTAAATAATAATATAAATATCCTACCATTAATATGCCTTATTCAATGAAGGTTTATTTGACATTAAAACTAAAATAAACATATGAAAATATAAAAAGGAAAATATGATTTATAATTTTAAACTTGAGACTATATTTAAAAATATATGTTTATAAACAATATAATAATGACTAACAATAATAAAAATAATACAATTTTTATATAAATTTTTTTAAATAAATTCTAAAAGATTATTAAAATAAAATGTCAAATAATATAATAATAGATAAAATTAAAATTTTGATTGAAATAAAATATAATAAACATAAACTTAAAAAACTTTAATATGAAGCTTATCATATACTTATTTTTTAATTTTATTTTTATAATGTTGAGTTTAAAAATATTTAAACATTATTTGGATTCTTATATTTAAGAAGATTTTTTTGTAGTATACCATAATTTTATTTTTGTTACTAATAGTTACCAAATATATAGAAAAAAAAAAGTATATATTTAACCATTTTATTTACAATTCATATCATTTTTATCCACATATTTGATAAATATTATTAATACATACTAAAATATGTACATAAAAATTAGACACAATATATTACTATAAATAAAATATTTATTTAACGCTAAAAATATACACGTAATTAATTTTTTGAAAAAAAATTGGCCAGGGCTGAAGCCCCCCTGGCCCCCACGTACGTCTGCCCATGGATGGTTGTACTGATCTAATATTTGATTGGATTGAAGTACCACATCATCACTTTACTTTTAGAGCAATGAATAAAGAAGAACATCCAAACGGACCCTAATGAAAGTAAATAGTTGGAGAAGTAATTTAATGAGTAGGGGTGAGGTGTAGAGAATGTGATTTTGTAACCTATAAGTAGAGCTTTTCTAGCAAGTAATAACTTGAGTAGCTCTTCTCCTTAATTTAGTTTATTCATATACTTTCCTCCTTAAAACTCATGTCTTCCAAAAGCCCATCATACAACAATATGATGCCAGTAGTTTCCACAAAAGAACCAAAAATGAAATCTATGAGTAGCATCAAATCCTTAGTTGAATCTCCTGGTTTTACCTCTCTTCCTTCCACTTATAATTTCAATACCAATTTTCATGAACATCAGATTCCTTTAATTGAACAGTTTCCTGTCGTTGATTTTTCCATGCTTGCCTCTGTTGATCCTCATCAACGCTCCAAATTCATCAATCATGATCTTAAGAAAGCCTGTGAAGACTGGGGTATTTTCATGGTAATTAACTATTTCCAACTTCTTTTTTATGTGTGAATTAACTGAAGTGGGAGATTACTTACTTTTTGTTTAATCTGTTGTTTATTTTTTTGGTTGATTTATAATGTATATATTTTTTTTCTTGTTGTGTTAAGTCAGGAATGCTACGCATTCTTTAGCCGTCAAAACATTACCAATATCTTGTTTAGTATGAGTGTCTTATATTTAAAAGATCGTGATTTCGAGCCTCAATAAAAGCATAAAATTTGTCTGATTAAAGGCTAAATTTTAATTCAAAAAGTACTTATTATTTGATAAAAAAAATTATTTTGTTCAAAAATTATTAGTTGAGCTAGGATTAAGTTTAGATAGTAGTCTATCTCTATTGAAGTGAGAAACAAAAAAAAAATTCTTTTATACATCTCTGATTATTTTCTATTTTGGTTTTTACTACCATATTAACTTGATCATAATCAATCATTAATTTTCATTTTTAAATCAAATAAATGATTACTTATGAGTGATTCTATCAATTTCTAAAATTAAAAAAAAAATTGTTTAGAAATTACACAAAATAACATCTCAAAAATTTATATAACAAAAATAGTACCAAAATAATATTGAAGGTGATCATAATTAACTAGAGTTAAATATTGAATATGTCTAATTGGCCAGAATTCAATATCAAATAGGTTTAATTTGCTGGAGCTCAACTTGAATTGAGTTCAACCGGATAGTATTCAATGTAAAATTTATGAGCTAGATATTGTTTTATAATAAAAGTATATGAATTCGACATAAGGAGTATTATTTTTATGATTACAAGTTTTAAAGGGAAGTTGAGCATCAAAAGTCCTGTAATTATTTAATTTAAGTAATTTAATCTCGTAGTTATTACATTAAGCACCAAAAGTCTCACAATTGTTGAAAAAATGTCACAATAGTCCTGTTATTAAGTACAAATTAATACTTTAGTTTATAATTTGTGAGCTGGGTACCTATAGTCCCTTTATTTAATAGAGTTATACATTTTAAATCCTCAATTTTAATACTTATGTTAGATTAGAAGTATTCATTTTAAGAAATTATATAACTACGAGAGTAAAATGTTCATTTTTAAAATTTACAGGACCTCTGGTACCTAACTTAATTATTACAGAATTGATATGCTTATTTAATAAAAATTATGAAATTTTTAATATTTTTTTGTGCAATTATAAATGTCGTTTTCCCTTTTCTTCTTATAAATCCAATAGCATTTCCCTTAGTCGTCCACTTTATTTTAATTGTACACATTTACAACTTTGCTGTGCATTTGTATGTTTGATTCGTACATACTAATAAAAGAGAACACAATACGAGCACGAGATGAAGTAATTTTAACATGAAATAATTTTAAGTATAATTTAACCTAAATAACATGTCTATCTCATCATATATAATGTATAACTTGATGAATAAATAAATTGTCTCTTCTTTGGCTCGAATTTACATCACTTGGATGTGAAACACACTATTTATCTTAATTATTTTTCATATCTAATAATTCTACCATTATTATTTTTATTTGTCAATACATTTTTAATTTTTAGAAGTTAAACATTCAATTGGTTTCCCATAATAACTTCATTCATAATTGTTTATTAATATATATCTACAATATAAAGTATGCATATTGTTATGTATAAAATTGATTAATACTGTATCCGTGTAAATTTATTAAATTTACTACTTTGTTTAAATAAAATATATCATAAATATATTATAATACATGGAAGAGTTATTTCCTACATGGAAATGGCATACTATTAATAAATACTTTATTATATCTCATATATTTTATTAAATTAAATTTATTAAATATTTTAATATTTCAAAATGTATATAATTAGTCATGATATTGAAAAAATTGCTTTGTCCGAAGTGAATTAGTTCAAATTCTTGAACCTAATTTATGAATTTTAAGTTTTTAATTGTTTTAGCTATGTAAATTATGTAATAAAAAAAATCTTTTCTGGTATTCATAATATAAATTTGATCAATTATTTAAAATTTATTAAATTTTGCAGATAACTTAGGTGGTAAAATATAACTTTTATTGTCATGGTGGATAGTAATTATGAAACATTATTTATTCTTACAATATTTTTCTAATAATTTTAAAAGAAAAAATAATTAAATTAATCTAAAAAAAAAATTAGTATCCATACATGATTGTATTTTTTATTCAATATTCTAATGTTAAATATATATTTAAAATTTAAAATTTATATAAAAGTTATTAAATATAATGTATAAAAGGACTATTACGGGCCCCGCTTATGGCTTCCTAAATCTTGTGCCGGCCCAGGGTTGCCCGATATGGATAATTAACTCAAGCTGTAATCCGAACTAATTTTATGAAAAATATATACACATAGTAATCATAATTTAATATTATATAATTATATAACACCCATTATTTATATGTCTTATATTATTATAAAATTTATTAGACAGTCTGTTAATTTTATCACCTAATACATTACACACAATTATAATAATAATAGTTTATTTAGCTATTAGTTTACACACAATTTATTTATAATAATATTCTATGCTTAAAAGTCACATATTTAACTGCATTAAAATACCATTTGATCTAAAATATATCATATTAAAAGCAAAACCATTAACAATTTTTTTTCTATTTTATTATACATTTTCAAAAATCATAAAAAAAAAGTATTTTACAGCATATAATCTATTTGTAAAATTTATTATTTGTAAAATAAAATAAACTTATTTTTTTAATTCATTAAAAATTAGAACATAATAATCAAACCATTATTTTTCTTCTAGAACAAGTAGGTTCTTTATTCACCCCTTGTTTTTATTTATTATTTATTATTTTGATTTTGATTTTGATTTTGATTTATTTATGTTTGCTTACATTTACTTTAGAACTTTTTATGTTTAAATTTTATATTTTTTTGTTAATTTACTATAAATAATGTGTTAATTGATTTATCTAACTGTTAACTTATATTAATTATTTTTTTATAGTTATAAAGAGAAGTTATTTATGAGTAAATAATATAAATAAAAATCAACAGTTGATATTAACAGTATACATTTAAACCTCTATGTATTGTTAAAAAAAATCATTAGTATATGGTAAACAATTTAGCCCCACCACAAATAATGTTCTAGATCCGCCACTAGTGTCTAGAAGCATCCCATGTTAATTGATTGACAAATTAATAAATGTATTATTCACTTTGGAGTTGTTATTACCTAGTTGAATAATATTACTTCTCTAATATTGTTAATATATTATATATAGGTTATCCATCATGGTGTACCAGAGGAGTTGATGAGCGGAGTTATGGATGGTTGTAAAGAGTTTTTCAATACGAATGAGGAAGACAAATATTAAGACCCGTCCAAGTTTAACACTAAAGCATGTAACGTGTTTTGAGGAAATATAATAACTAACATTTTAATTGGACCTTGGCTTAACGTGAAAATTTTGTGTAATAAATTTATAAAAATTGGACCATGGCTTAACATGAGGTTTCCCATAATTATTGAACTATCTTTCCTGCAATAAATTGCCACAGTTTTAAAATATAAAATTTCACAATCCAGATAAACCTCATTTAACTTTTACATAACCAGAAAGTGGCTCATGGTCAAGTATAACTAAACACTGTCAGATACATACTATACACCACATAATACTTTTGTTCAATAGTCTAAGACATAAGTGCCCAAAATATACTATAAAAAATGGAAAGGAGATAAAAATAACTTAGACTGCACAATAATAAAAGGATCCTAAGCCTCCAGACTCACGTGATGTGGCCTCAAAACCTGTTACCTGGGGGTGGAAAATAATATAAAAGGATGAGCTTAAGAGCTCAGTGAGTGGATAAGTTTTATAAAATAATGTAATAATCATGTCAACTTCATATGAAATGTTTATGAATTATCAGAATATATAAATATATGTTGACAACAATATTCTATACATAATTTTTATGATAATTAATGTACTCATACATCCATAACCTGAATTTCATAAAATAACTGTAATTTGATACATGTGAAAACTATGAATGACATACTCATGACATAATGAAATAATATTTTGATAAAAATATATGTTTATGATCTTTAAAATATAATAATGCTATGAGCAGTATATGAATAAAGTATATAACCATGAGAAATGTATTTTTATTGTCAAGAGAACTTGGGGATCTAATCGCACACGGAGGAGACATTTAGCACTTGCACTAGCTCTCAACTACACATGTGTGATATTAATCACACACGGAGAAGACATTTAGCACAATTTCTAGCTCTCAACTACTCGTGTGGGGAATTTGCTTGATACATGCCATAAAATGGTGTAGTTGGCTTTGCTGATACATGAGTCATATGCACACTAACTTAACTAAACTTGCTATCATACTGGACTTGTAATATCATACTTAGTTGGTAAACATCATAGTAAGCTGAACTGGACCAAATCTGTTGATCATGATGTCTTACCAAGTCACAGCATATCTGAATGCTAAATATAGCCAACTATCATGAATACATGAGGAAAAGTGCTCTGAAAACTGTAAAATATTTGTGAAACTTGCAAGCTTGTACAAAAATTAGTATTATTAATAAAATTGATTTAATCAGAGCTTGCTTGCAAATTATTTTTCATTTACTTGATTGATTCTATTAATAAAAAATATATATATATATATTCTCATGGTGTAAAAGTTCTTGAAGTGCATTAAAATTGACATATATTTTTCTAACACTAGTTAACATAAATGCACTTTTCATAAATATGCAATTTGTATAATTTGGATTTACTTGAACATGAATGTTTTTGAAAACAATGCTATCCATGCTTTAGAAATAATTAAATATCAACTCACAGAAAAATGTCTCTAATGGTCCTCTACGTGTCCTGTAGGTTCTGTGAGCTCAACTCTTCCTAAATAACCATACTTATGTCAGAATATGAATAATTCCATAATTTAAATTGAAAGGTACTTAAACATTTATAAAATAGGAAAAGTTGATAGTTATTTGACTTTGACTATTGCAATTTAAATAGTTTTAGGGTAATCCTAAACCTACCCTTATATAATCTTATATAATTTTTGGTAGAAATATCTAAATTCATTTCTGTAAAAACATACAAAAAATAAATATTTAAAATTTTAAAATCAGTTATTACACACTCAATTATCATATATATAACCCCTTTCAAGTCCATAGAAACAAATTACTTTCAACCAATTTTTCTCACCAAAATTGCAATAGAATGTACCTTTAATTACGTTGCTATAAATTTGTCTAGAAAATTTGAAATAATACACCGTAAAATCCATATTAAACTAGACATCTTAAGCTTTAAAATAAGTCATAAAACGTCCAATTCCAATCAGTAAAACTATTTTAATTAACAAAAATCCAATAGTTTTTTTTTTCAAACAATTTTTCTAGCATCTCTTTCACTTGACATATCCTTGGTTAAACAAGGATAACTTTGTCTAGAAATATCGAAACGACAAACCGTAAAAATTTTCAAACACTAGACATGTCAAGACTTAAAACAAGATATAATTTTCTCAAATCCAAATTGCATAACCATTTCAAATAACAAAAATACCGAGAGCCTTCGCTGTTCGTGTTTCATAAAACAACCTTTATTTTAATTAGGTATAACTTTGTGTAGAAAGCTCCAAATTACGAATCGTAAAATTTGTTATAAACTAGACATCCAGAGATTTTCATAAATATAATTTACAAACCATAATTTGTTGTAGAAGTTTCTCAATTTTTTCATTACAATTTTCGAAAAAAATAGTTTTTGCATGAAGTTCAAATAAATAAATAAAAAGCCTTATATCTTCTTTCCAAAATTTCCAAATATACTAGAGATACATTTAAAGACATAGAAATCATAAAACACTTAGAAAATCATTCGGTTCATCCAAATTAAAATACAATAATAAATTTCCATGAGGATTGAAGAGTATAAGAAGGAGAGCAAAACTAATACCTATCTTCTCTTCTTTTCTTCCCCTTCTTTTTCCCTTTGTTTTCTTTAGTTTTCTCTCATCAAACAGTTTAGTTTTCTTTTGTTTTCGCTTGTTAAAAGAAGTAAGGGACAGCATATTAGATTAAAAGGGAAACATCACTTTTATTCCCAAGTGCTTCAAAACCACTACACGTGGTTTCTTACATTCAACTAAGGCAGCTTCGGTGCTGCCACAAGCTGCTGCCTTATAATTGATAATTATCTAAATAATTCTTTTAGTCAATATATAGATATATATCCTCTACGTAGCAAACAAAAAGATGGACATGTGTTCTTTTCTTTTTCTTTTCTTTTCTTAATATTATTACTTTATATATTTCTTTTCTTAATATTATTACTTTATATATATATTTATAAATGTTTTATTAAAATATCTTTGTCCTCTAATTTGTAAATTTTTTTTTAAGAGTTAGGAACATTTTAGTAATTTTGTTCAAATTTACAAATTTTAATTTAAATATATTTTAATTATTAAAACATCATCACTTTTGAATTTAAGTTCGTAAATTTCGTTTTATAAATATTGAGGGTAAGATCATAAAAGTTTTGAAATTATAAGTTTGACTAAAATTTTAGTTCTTGTAAGGAATAGGGTGTTACAATAAATAAGAGTTCTAGGGTAAGGATGTGATGGATCCGATACGATGTGGTACTAGTTTTAACGCTTCGGTGGAGAAGGTGTTTTACTGGAGAAACTTTCTCAAGGCTTTCATACATCCAAAATTTCACTTCCCTAACAAACCCACTGGACTTCGGTATAATATAATTTATTATTATTATTATTTTTTTTTTTACTTTGAAAATAAGGTAATGCATGTTTGATTGGTAATATATACAAATGAATAGAATAGCTATTTATTCAATTTTTCTATCCTTCCTTGGAATTCTCTTTTACTAAAAAGTTTAAAAATATCATACATTTTTTTTTTTTTGGCATGGAATCATTGGTATTTTCACAAAATTAATAAAAAGTTATATTATATTTCTTAGGCTAAATAAAAATACTTTAAACAAATTAGTAAATAGGTATCTAAACTTTTAAAACTTATAACTTAATTCTTTAAATTTTAAAATTTCACAAATAGGTTTTTAAAACTTTTAAATCATATAATTTATTTCTAAAATTTTTAAATTTGCAAAGTTTTAGAATAACTTAATAATAAAAGAAAAAGAAATTGTCATATTTGTTGTATTGCAATGAAACATCATTTGAATACTGCAAGAGAATTCGAGAAGTGGCAAGAATTTTGCTCGAAGGAATATCAGAGAGTTTGGGTTTAGAGGCCAACTACATAGAGAGATCACCGAAGTTTGAATCAGGTTTTGACTTATCAGTTGTAAATCTATACCCAATTTGTCCTGAACCTGAATTTGCAATGGGATTACCACCTCATTCAGATCCTGATCTCTTGACTTTTCTTATACACAATGGCATTGATGGCCTCCAACTTGAGCGCCATGGCAAGTGGGTTAACGTAAATTCTATTACCAACTCTATTCTTGTTAATGTTGGTGATCAGCTTGAGGTATGTAACTAACCCTCTCCATCTAGTTTTGTAAGGTTGTGTTTGATAATGATATTATTATTTTTTATTTTTTTTTTCCAAGTATTTTTGAATCATGCATGTTTAATAAAGATTTATGATTTTAATTTTCATATTTTTAAAGGATTACTCAGGGATAATTCATAAAGCATTAAAAATATATTTTTAGTTATATTTTTTTTTCTTTCATTTTTATCAAATATTGGTTTGACATAGTAAACTAAGTCATATGACTTTTATGTGGACTAGTAATAATATAAAAGTCTTACATGTGAATTTAATTGCATGTAAAAAACTGTTCAAAATTCAATTGATTTATTGAGTACATGAAAAAACTAGATTTTATCATCACTTTGTGATTATATGATGTTAGTTTGATAGTAATGAGTACTAAATACGAGAAATGTATTATTAATGTTCTAAGGCTATATTTTATCAAAAAGAAATTACAGTGTGATTTATACTTTGATATAGTATAAATAAATATTGAAAAAGTTTAAAAACATAACATGTATGTTTAATTGCATGTGATAAACCGTAGTTTTACTTTTAACTCCTTAATAAAAGAGATATATACTGTTTTTTTTATAACGTAAAATAACTTATATAATTTTTTTACAAAAACATATATTTTCATAAAAATATATGTTATTTTACGCTCTAAAAAATAAAATATATTTTTTTTAGAGAGGATTAAAAATGAAACCATGTAATTAAGTGGGTAATATATGCACTAGAGGGTAACTTTTATAAATAATAACAATGAAACTTCTTAATTCTCTAGGTTTTCGGAAAAAAATGATAAATAAAAAAGCGGTATCAAATAACTTATAGACAATTTTTTATTCTTCTTGAAAATTAGAAAGTAAAAATTGTTATCAAACGCATTGGGATTATTTTTTATAAAAATTTTAAATAATTTTTCAATTAGTTATGTGTTATTTTTGATTTTTCACATTTTTAAGGAACTACTATTAAAATATGATGTATATCATAAATCTTTAAAATTAAAAAGATTTTTAAATCAAATTTCTTATATATGATTTTTTTTAAAATTTTTACCTAACATTTTTTTAGAGAATAAATAAAGTCTTATGACCTCTGTATGCATACGTATTAGAAGAAAATGATTAAAAATATAAAATAATAACCAAAACTTTTCTTGATATTTTAAGTTTTAGGAAAAAATAAAAAACACATAAAGTCTTATCAAACAACTTGCAGATAATTTTTAATTTTTTTTAAAATTATTAAGTATAAAATTTTGTTAAACACATTGGTGATTATTTTTTTTACAATAGAATCATAAGTTATAAAGTCAATTATTTAATCATAAATTATAATAATTGACAAACATAACCTAAATTAATCATAAATCACAAATAAAAAGTAAAAATTGTAATCAAAGGCCGAAAATATTTCTATTTTTTTAATAATTATTTATTTATATAACTTATTTTCTGTAATCTTCTTAATAGATATTAAGTAACATCCATAGAGCTGTGGTGAATAACAAAGCAACAAGGATATCTTTAGCAATTGAAGTTGGACCATCACTTGATACATTTGTGAGTCCAGCTCCAGAGTTGGTTAATAGTAAAAGTAACCCACCGGCTTATATTGGGATGAATTACAAGGACTACATACAACTCCAACAAAGCACCAAGCTTGAAAGGAAATCTTGTTTGGATCAACTACGTATTTGAGTTTTATATTATATATGTTGTCTAATATTGTAAACCCATAATAAATATATGACTGCGTGAATATTTGTATGATAGTGAAGAATAAAGGTCTTCAATGTCTGAGAACACTTTCAGTACTGGCGTCCATCCCTAATTAATCTCTCAAGAAATATAACGGTAAGCTTATTCATTAAATAACAAAGAAGCTAGTATATTGTCAACGCCTTCTAGTACATAATTGGTAAAACTCTTCACATTTCTTTTTGGGAGTTCCTTGTGTTTGAGAAACTCAAGAACACGTTAAGTATCTAATGATCAATGGTGATCCGACCCAAGAAATTAAAGCTAAATTTCAGATTGTAAAGCAAGAATGTCCTTTACTAATAGGTTATAGAAGAGCCAAGGACCACAGATATATGTGAACGACACAGGGTTAGCCCTTGATAAATTCAATTTTGTCTTAGGAACAAAGAGGAAGCAAAAGCTAAGCTTTATTAAAAATCTCAAATCTCAATAGGATGGGGCAGAATACAAGAATATATTTAGAGTATTAGTATGTGTCGTGTAATTAATGTGTGATATGTTGTAATTAGTACTTGTCTATCTGTAATATAACTCTATTTCATACATGACTCTTATAATTTTTTATATATACCTCAACTACGATGTGTGTAAATAATAACAAGATAATAATTTAACTTGGTATCAGAGAAGTATTTTGTCTTTTTTTCTTCATCATTCAGACCGCAGTAGCTGTAGTCACTACCACCCCCACATAAATTACAGCCACCACACGACCTCACCGCAGTTATCCCTGCTGTTGTCATCGTCTCCATCAGCAGCCGCTATCGTCCTCCACAATTCGCCCACCCTCTGCTCTGTCGTCGCGCTCACAATCTGCTGATCCACTCTCTGTCATCGACTCCATCTTAGGTTCCGTCATCTCTATCATCTCTGGTTCTGTCGTTGATGGTTAGCCCCTGCCCCGCTGGTTCAGTTCCACCAGTCACAATCTCCCAGCCCATTCGCAGCTATCGGATTATCCCACCTAGGTAATCTGTCGCTTGTCGTCTTGGGGTCGCTCCCCTGCCTCTTGCCGGCGTCGTCAGGTACCAGGTCGCCACTTCATTAGGCCGGTCTCACCGTTGGGTTTGTCGATTCTTCACTGGTCAACCGCGCACCAATCACTTTGTCCACCAGCTTCACCATCCTTACTGACCCATTTTGAGGCCCAGTTTCCAACACTTGTTACCAACATCCAATTTTAACTCAGGCCATTCAAGCCCAGACCCAATTTCATTCCTTTTCAACATCCAATTTCATTTAGGCCCAGTCAACAGTGGTTCAACAATCCAAGCCTAACCACCAGCCCTTAGGCCTAGTCAATGCCCTTAAAAAAATAAACTTTATTTTCGCTGCATATTATTATTGTCTGTTTTTAATGGAAGATTCAAAAAAAAATTTGGATTCTAAGGCCAATGAAGTATCTAGCCTAGCCATTCAAGCAAAGTCACCAGTACCATATTTCTATGGAGTAGTTGGACAGGATCATCATGCGACATGTAGAGGTACCCCTACAACTTCTATGGTTGGTTGTGGTAAGGTAAGATTGGTATGGTTTCAAATGTTTCTCACTTTGTTGGATCTAATACTTAGATTATTGATTCTGGTGCATTTAATTATATGACTTATGATAAATCTTATTTTACTGACTTATCTTCCCCACCAGTTTCTTATGTTACGAATGCTAATGGTGAAGCATGTTCTGTGTTAGGAATGAGGTCAGTTCGTATTACCCTAATCTTACAGCTCCAAAATGTTTTATATGTACCAGATTTATCTCATCACTTAATATGTCTCACAATTGAATACTGAGTCTAAATGTTATGTAACATTTTATCCTATGTATATAATTTTTCAGGATCTTTTTACCAGTTAAATAATTAGTCTGGGGTATCTGAGGGACAGATTGTTTTATTTGGATTAGACCTATGCAGGAGAGAAACCAGGAGCATAGTCCAACATTGCTTTAACTTTGAGTTTTGACCAACTAAGTAAAATTTGGTTTTGACATCGCATCCATCTTTTAGTCTTGTGAAAAAATCTATGCCTATTCCGTTTATTGGTGTGAGTGAATCTACTTTACGTTGTGAGACATGTGTCTTTTCCAAGAGTCATCGTACAACTTATTCTCCTAGCATTTCTAATAGAAGTACTATTTCTTTTGAATTAATTCATTCTGATATTTTGGGACCTCTAGAGAACCTATTATATCGGATATGAGGTATTTTGTATTGTTTACTGATGACTATACAAGATTGTCATGGGTTGCTCTTCTTAAAACCAAAGATGAAGTTTTTCCAACTTTTCAAACTTTTCGTACTCTTGTTCAAACACAATACAATAGCACTATTAGAGTCTTACGTTTTGACAATGGGAAAGAATATGTTAATTGTGTTTTTTCAAGATTTTATCCAAACACATGGGATTGTTAACCAAACTACTTCCCCACAAACACCAGAACAAAATGGGGTGTCCAAAAGAAAAAACTGTCACTTACTTGAGATGGCTCGTGTGCTCCTATTTAGTGCTTATATGCCAAAATATCTTTGGGGCGATGCTGTACAAGCTTCCACCCATCTCATCAATCGTCTCTCATCTAGTGTCCTTCATTGAAAAATCTCATTCGAGGTTCTCGCATCTCATGTATCCTTGCCATCATTTCATAATCTTCTTGCCCATGAGGAGTAATGTTCTCTCAATGTAGCAACCCTCTTGAAGTTTGTGGCTTCACAGATGCAGATTGGGTAGAAAATATTACAAACAGAAGGTCGACATTAGGTTATTTCACTTTTGTGGGAGGTAATTTGGTTACATGAAAAATTAAGAAGCAGAAATTGTGGCGCGATCTAGTACTGAGGCTGACTATAGAGGTATGGCTCATGGGATATGTGAATTGCTGTGGATAAGAAATTTGCTATTTTATTTGGATTTCGAACCCAAAAGTACTAAGAAGTTGTATTGCAAAAATTGGGCAGTCATTGATATATCACAAAATTCAGTACAACATGATCGCACTAAGTATGTAGAGGTTGATCGTCACTTTATAAAAGAAAAGCTAGATGCCAAACTAATTAGCTTCCCTTTTGTTCCCACTGAAAAGCAACTTGCAGATGTGCTCACCAAAGAAGTTTTCAGGAAGGTGTTTTATGACTCACTAAGCAAGTTGGGCATGGTCGATATATATGCTCCAACTTGAGGGAGAGTGTTAGAGTGAGTCACGTAATTAATGTGTGATATATTGTAATTAATACTTGTGTATTTGTAATAGAGCTCTAGTTCATATACGACTCTAGTTAAACAGGACTCTTGTAATTTTCTATATATACCTCCACTATGAATTGTGTAAATAATAACAAGATAATAATTTATTATCATTATATTTAACTTAGACTACCTAAAACAATCCTAATGGAACTAAAAAAACTTAATTGCAATAGAAATCCTACTAAAAAACTACTACTTGGCCACCCATCGCCCAAAAGAACATAATAAGGCAATAGAAAAACAACATCAAATCTGCCCTAGAGTTAAAATCACAAAATAATTGGATTTAAGCCCATAAATAAAATTGAAAAAATAACAAAAATAATACCTCTCAAAACTTGTAATAACAACAATAGCACCCCTGTGTTCAAACTTATATTTTCTCAATTAAAAAATAATAATTGATATATCATTTTTCTTTGAACAACCATTTAATTGGAATTGAACGACGGCAATTTAGATCCGTTCAATGTTGAATGTTCAACATTACACGTTTAAATTGAACGTTCAATGTTATTAGGGTGCTATTTTTGTTATTATAAATTTTAAGTGTGTTATTTTTGGTAATTTTCCAATAACGTTTTTAGACTAAATGAAGCCTAAGGCATGGTATAAAATATAATCGCACTCAATTGTCTTGGCCCAAAAGAAAAGCTCCATCAATTGCTCTTATTTTGTTAATTAAAAATGGGTCTATATTTGACTCTTCTTGATGAACCTTGCTTGCATCAATCCACAGCTCTTGGATCAGCTCATTCAATGTCTCCTTGAGCTTCTTGGCCTTTGATCTTGTGATTGGTCAACTTGGTATGTGCATAGGCTTTTGATTCCATAAGGTAGAATAATAAATTCCTAATATTTAGGAATAAAATGAGGGGAAGATTCTAAGATGGACAAGCAAAAGAATGTAGCTAATTGTTTGAATTTTTTTTCCAAAATGCAAATGCTATCTTAATTCAATGCAAACTCTGGTACATATTTTAGCTGGCCTTTCTAAGAATAAAAAACTAAAAATATTGAAATATTTTAAGCCATAAAATTTGGATGGCTAAAAAGAAATCTAACTTTCATGGCTCAAAAAACCATACTTTAGCCATAAATTGTGCATGGTTGATGATCAATTTGTGATCATAATAAATAATTTTGTTATTATTATTAGGATTAATTATTAAAAAATTCTACTAAATCATGGCGCCCCTATTTTGGTAAATTGAGCTCCTGGTCAAACTAAACTATAAGATGAGGAAGCTCTCGAGCCAATTCTAAAATACTCATACTTCCATGTCTTGTTTTTGGAATCTTTTGTGCCAAGATATCATATAATAAAGATGGTTCAAAAGTGGTAGATTGAGCTTGAAGGCATTATCACCAAATTTGTTTGATGAATTGAACATTCCTTAGTGGATATAGTTGAGTTTTTTTTTTTTCCCTTATCCTTGTAACCTCTCCTTACCATAAATGCAATACTATGCTATTTAAAAAGTCTAGGATAAGAAATGCAGTAAAGAAATAAAGATTTTTTAACCACAATCAGATCCTCCTATGTAGGAACATATTGGGATATAACTCTGATTGTACTAACATAACATGCAATCATACAAACTCAGTAATATACATGGTAAACCCACATAGATATTGTCCCTATGTGGTAACATCTATAAATTGCTTAAAGTAACCACTCGACAATAAGCAATTTATTGATCTGTTTTTTCTTTGCTCAACTTATTTATTTATTTATTTTTGGCTTAACTTAATGAATTTTATTGTTTAATGTTACTTAAATTAGGCAATGACAATTTTTTTTTTTTTTTGGTAAAAAGGGTAGTTAGAGAGGTGGAGAAAATGAAAGGGGGACATAATGGCAAATTTATTTGCTTCAAAATTTTCATTGACATAATTGTAGATAACATCATAATATTAAACCTATTTTATCAATATAGACTTGTAAGCCATTAGATGAATACACAAGTATAACCATAGTATAATTATTTTCTTCAAGATATTATTTGTAAATTTTAAAATTTAACTAAAATATGTATTAAAAACGTATTCACTTTCTTTTAGTTTATAAAAATAATATAATATAGTTTAAGTTTTTATGAAAATTAGTGCCTATGTTTATTTTAGCTCCTTTTTTTTTTATTGGATTATTGACTTCTTTGTTCATAACTTTCTTGTACATGTTTCAATAAAAAAAAAAAATCAACTTTCTTGTCCCTGCTCTAACTACCAAAAGTTTGGAAATTGATGCAAAAATGAAAACTAGTAAGAAATAATATTTTAGTGCACAAGGCAAGTATGCAATCTGTAGATATTCTATGTAATTTATTTTTTTAAATTATTAAAACGTTTCCTTGTCAGCAAGGGGACACTCATGAAAAAACGTTAAAGATATTGAGATAACCTTAAAGACATTCTAGACAGTCTATCCCAATAAAATGGCCCAAGCGACCTAAAGGGTTTTTGTTAAGTAGAATTTAAATCAAGTACATATGGCACTATTTATTGGTCCATGTAGCAGAAAAAAAAAATCAAATGATACAGTCAACACACAGTCAAATAAACCTTCATTGAATAAGGCGTATAAATGGTAGGATATTTATATTATTATTTAATAATATAAACTTTAATTAATACGGTTTATTTACAAAAATGTTATCCACATAGTTTCCTTTAAATAAGGTCTTACAAAAAAAAAGAAAGTACGCGTAAGCTCATACCCTAATTATCAAATTCTTGTCTAAATTAACTTCAAGTTTTTGTTCATATCTAACTTAAGCATCGGAAAGGATACGACACACATGGTATCATACCTCCTAACATGATTTGCTAATGACATGCAGATTGATATGGAAGAAAATGTATGATAGATAGAAATTTGATCCAACATATACATATGTATATACATATATGTGTGTGTGTATATAAATATATTATTTTTCCCCTATAAAATTAAGATTAAAGTATTCTTTTATAAAATAATTTATTAATAATTTTAATTCATTACAGTTTGAAAAAATAAATGAAAAATGAAGTATAATAACTTTGAAGTTTTTAGGTAATTTTGTTATTTTTAATGGAATAGAAATGACAAAAGAAGAACATTAAGTAGCTTTAAAGTAGTAATTTTGTTATGTTTTCAATCATGTGACGTGCAATTCTTAAGAAAAGTTTTAATTATTGTTCCTTAATTTATTGATTTGTTTTTTCTTTGCTCAATTTATTTATTTATTTTTGGCTCAACTTAATGAATTTTAAAGTTTAGTGTTACTTAAATTAGGCAATGACAATTTTTTTTTTTTTGGTTAAAAGGGTAGTTAGAGAGGTAGAGAAGATGAAAGGGGGACATAATGGCAAATTTATTTGCTTCAAAATTTTCATTGACATAATTGTAGATAACATAATAATATTAAACCTATTTTATCAATATAGACGTTTAAGCCATTAGATGAATACATAAGTATGACCATAGTTTAATTATTTTCATCAAGATATTATTTGTAAATTTGATAAAGTAACTAACATATGTATTAAAAATGTATTCACTTTCTTTTAGATTATAAAAATAATATAATATAGTTTAAGTTTTTATGAGAATTAGTGACTACGTTTATTTTAGCTCCTTTTTTTTTTGTTGGATTATTGACTTCTTTGTTCATAACTTTCTTGTACATGTTTCAATTTAAAAAAATAACTTTGTTGTACAAGTTAGGAAATTAATGCAAAAATGAAAACTAGTAAAGAAATAATATTTTAGTGCACAAGACAAGTATGCACTCTGTAGATATTCTATGTAATTTATTTTTTAAAATTATTAAAACGTTTCCTTGTCAATAAGGACACTCATGATAAAACTTTAAAGATATTGAGATAACGATTATGGTAGCCAATAAGGTAAAAAACAATTAAGAATTATTAAAATCTATTAGTTGTATAAAATGTTTAACTTACTTTTTTATTATTATTGTAACATAAATGATTCTTAGAAACGCAATATTAGAAAACAGTTATGTCATTTTTTTTTTTAAATAATCGAGTACCCTTCCTATTCTACATTTGAGTTGCGATATTAAAAGAAAATTTTCTTCTAAAATTAAAATTTCAAGGTAAAAGTAAGATATATATTTTTTTGGTTTTATATATAAAATAAATAGTATGCATGAGTTTAAGATAAAGGAATCATAAAATAGATTATTTTATTGTCAATTCTTTTATTTTATTATGTTACAAAATTTTAAAATTGCACTTGTATTTTAGTAGTTTTAAATTAACAATAGATACATTTTTTATGTTTTACCTAAAATAACTGATAATATGATATTTCAATAAAATGAAATGCAATATTAATGCTATTATTTTTTTGAAAAACACAATCATTCAATACTTGATAAAGAGAACAATCAATCACTAAAAATAACAATCAAAGCCCGATATTCTAAAAGTAATAAATAACAGCTTGTTTCATACAATCTATTAAAAAATTAATTGTATCATTAGCAGTAATATTACTTGTCACTTTAAGACAAACATAAATCAAAATGAACCCATCAATAATAGAGGCAGCTTTTCTATCACACTTTTGCATGACATGTAGTAGTTAGAGAGTCATAATCAATTCAAACATCTATTATCAATAAAATTTATGAATTTATGATTTATTTGTGGACCCCATGGTCTTTTATTTTTTTGAAATGAGGTAAATCAAAACTCTAGTATATGCTAATTTATGATGGGTTCGTATTGATTTATGTTTGTCTTAAAGTGACAAGTAATATTACTGCTAATGATACTATTAATTTTTTAATATTGTGTGAAACAAGCTGTTATTCATGGCTTTTAGAATATCGGGCATTGAATGTTATTCTTAGTAATTTGATTTATTGTTCTCTTTATCAAGTATTTAATAATTGTGTTTTTTAAGAAAATAGTAGCGCTAATATTGCATTTCATTTTATTGGAATACCATATTATCAGTTATTTTAGAAGCAATAAATAATTTTTCTATGTAAAACTGAGAAAATGTATCAATAGTTAATTCAAAGAAGGTTTATTTGACTGTGTGTTGACTGTACTATTTGACTTTTTTTCTGCTACATAGACAATAAATAGTGCCACACTTACCTTATTTATTTTCTACTCAACAAAAACCCTTTGGGTCTCTTAGGCCATTTTATTAGGTTAGGCAGTCTAGAATGTCTTTAAGGTTAACTCAATATCTTTAACGTTTTTTCATGAGTGTCCTTACTGACAAGGAAACATTTTAATAATTTTATAAAATAAATTACATAGAATATCTACAGAGTGCATACTTGCCTTGCGCAATAAAATATTATTTCTTTACTTGTTTTCATTTTTGCATCAATTTCCTAAGTTTTAGTAGTTAGAGCAGGTACAAGAAATTTTTTTTTTTTTTTAATTGAAACATGTACAAGAAAGTTATGAACAATGAAGTCAATAATCCAATAAAAAAAAGGAGCTCAAATAAATATAGTCACTAACATTCATAATCTAAAAGAAAGTGAACACGTTTTTAATACATATGTTAGTTACATTCTCAAATTTACAAATAATATCTTGATGAAAATAATTATACTATGGTCATACTTATGTATTCATCTAATGGCTTACAAGTGTATATTGATAAATAAGTTTAATATTATTATGTTATCTATAATTATGTCGATGAAAATTTTGCAGCAAATATTATGTCCCCCTTTCATCTTCTCCACCTCTCTAATTACCCTTTTAACCAAAAAAAAAAAACTCATTGCCTAAATTAAGTAACACTAAACTTTAAAATTCATTAAGTTCAGCCAAAAATAAATAAATAAATAAATTAAGCAAAGAAAAAATATATCAATAAATTAAGGAACAATAATAAAAAAATTTCTTAAAAAATACACGTCACATGATTGAAAACATAACAAAATTACTACTTTAAAGCTACTGTATGTTCTTCTTTTGTTATTTCTATTCCATTAAAAATAACAAATTACTTAAAAACTTCAAAGTTATTATACTTCATTTTTCATTTATTTTTTCAAACTGTAATGAATTAAAATAATTAATAAATTATTTTATAAAAGAATAATTTAATCTTAATTTTATAGCTGGAAAAATAATATATATACACACACACACACATATGTATATATATATGTATATGTTGGATCAGATTTCTGTCTATCATACGTTTTCTTCCATATCAATCTGTACGTTATTAGCAAATCATGTCAGGATGTATGATACTGTGGGGTGTCGTATCTCTCCGATGCTTAAGTCTGATATGAACAAGAACTTCAAGTTTAGACAAGAATTTGATAATTAGGGTATGAACTTATGCGTACTTTTTTTTGTTTGTAAGACCTTATTTAAGGGAAACTATGTGGATAACATTTTTGTAAATAAACCGTATTAATTAATATTTATATTACTAAATAATAATATAAATATCTTACCATTAATACGCCTTATTCAATGAAGGTTTATTTGACTGTGTGTTTATTATACCATTTGACTTTTTTTTCTGCTACATAGACAATAAATAGTGCCACACTTACCTTATTTATTTTCTACTCAACAAAAAACCTTTGGGTCTCTTAAGCCATTTTATTGGGTAGGCAGTCTAGAATGTCTTTAACATTATTCCAATATCTTTAACGTTTTGTCTTGAGTGTCCATACTAACAAGGAAACGTTTCAATAATTATAAAAAATAAATTACATAGAATATCTACAGAGTGCATACTTGTCTTGCGCACTAAAATATTATTTCTTTACTAGTTTTCATTTTTGCATCAATTTCCTAACTTTTAGTAGTTAGAGCAGGTACAAGAAAGTTAATTTTATTTTTAATTGAAACATGTACAAGAAAGTAATGAACAAAGATGTCAATAATCCATTAAAAAAAAGGGGCTAAAATAAACGGTCACTAATTTTCATAAAAACTTAAACTATATTATATTATTTTTATAATCTAAAGAAAGGTGAATACGTTTTAAATGCATATGTTCGTTACATTCTCAAATTTACAAATAATATCTTGATCAAAATAATTAGGAAAATTACCAAAAATAGCACCCCTAAAACATATAGTAACAAAACTAACACCCCAATAATATTGAACATTCAATATTCAATTTGAATGTTCAATATTAAACAAGTCTAAATTATCGACGTTCAATTTTAATTGGATAGATGTTCAAAGAAAAATGACATATTTGTCATTTTTTTAATTGTGAAAATATAAATTTGAACACAAGAGGTGCTAGTTTTGTTATTAAAAGTTTTGAGGGGTGTTAGTTTTGTTATTCTCCCAAATAATTATACTATGGTCATACTTGTGTATTCATCTAATGGCTTACAAGTCTATATTGATAAAATAGGATTAATATTATTATGTTATCTACAATTATGTCAATGAAAATTTTGAAACAAAAAAATTTGCCATTATGTCCCCCTTTCATCTTCTCCACCTCTCTAACTACCTTTTTAACAAAAAAAAAAAAAAATGTCATTGCCTAATTTAAGTAACACTAAACTTTAAAATTCATTAAGTTGAGCCAAAAATAAATAAATAAATAAATTGAGCAAAGAAAAAACAGATCAATAAATTAAGGAACATAATTAAAACTTTTCTTAAGAAATGCACGTCACAAGATTGAAAACATAACAAAATTACTACTTTAAAGCTACTGTATGTTCTTCTTTTATCATTTCTATTCCATTAAAAATAACAAAATTACCTAAAAACTTAAAAGTTATTATACTTCATTTTTCATTTATTTTTTCAAACTGTAATTAATTAAAATAATTAATAAATTATTTTATATTTAATCTTAATTTTATAGGGGGAAAAATAATATATATATATATATATATATATATTCACACACACATATATGTATATACATATGTATATGTTGGATCAGATTTCTGTCTATGATACGTTTTCTTCCATATCAATCTGCACGTCATTAGCAAACCATGTCAGGAGGTATGATACCTTGGGGTGTCGTATCCTCTCCGATGCTTAAATCAGATATGAACAAGAACTTGAAGTTTAGACAAGAATTTGATAATTAGGGTATGAGCTTACGTGTACTTTTTTTTGGATTGTAAGACCTTATTTAAAGGAAACTATGTGGATAACATTTTTGTAAATATACCGTATTAATTAATATTTATATTATTAAATAATAATATAAATATCCTACCATTAATACGCCTTATTCAATGAAGGTTTATTTGACTGTGTGTTGACTCTACCATTTGACTTTTTTCTACTACATGGACCAATAAATAGGGCAACACGTACTTGATTTAATTTCTACTCAACAAAACCCTTTAAGTTGCTTGGGCCATTTAATTGGGGTAGGCAGTCTACAATGTCTTTAACGTTGTCTCAATATATTTAACGTTTTGTCATAAGTGTCCTTACTAAGAAGGAAACGTTTCAATAATTTAAAAAAATAAATTACATAGAGTATCGATCTACAGAGTGCATACTTGCCTTGCGCACTAAAATATTATTTCTTTACTTGTTTTCATTTTTGCATCAATTTCCTAACTTTTAGTAGTTAGAGCTGGTACAAGAAAGTTAAATTTTTTTTTAATTGAAACATGTACAAGAATGTTATGAACAAAGAAGTCAATAATCCAATAAAAAAAAAAAAAGAGCTAAAATAAACATAGTCACTAATTTTCATAAAAACTTAAACTATATTATATACTCACATTTTTTTTATTGAATATATACTCACATTTTTGTTCTAAAAAGTTAAAAAAAAAAAAAATTATATACTCACATTTTTTTTATTGAATATATACTCACATTTTTAACACACCAAAACTTTTTCTTAATTTGTTATAAAAAGTATTTGGTATAATTCAAACCTAAAATTTGAAATGAGAAAAAAGTGCGACTCTTATTGTAAAATCACAAAGCTAATGATTTTTTCTTATATATATAGTTGTATAATTCTTAAAAAGTTATAAAACTGTTATAAAGTGGACATATAATGAAAATATATTGTACATGGTTAACTTAAAAATTAGGTATATAAGTCAAAAACTAAAACAATATTATTATACATGAATTAAAAACAAAATATGAATTGATGAAAAATGGAGAGTAGAAAGGAGGCTAGAAAAAAGAGAATTCTTATTTCTTATATATTGTGCATATTTTGTTATAAGAGACGGTTTTATATAGTTGAGGTCAATAGCTTAATAAAGAAAAATATCATAAAAATGAATTACATAATTTGCTCTCTCAATAAAAATATTTACCTAGGAAAGCTCTCGCCGACCTAAGGTCTAGGTGGCATTGATGTAGGGGTGTCAAACGGGTCGGCACGGCCAGTAAAACACTTGACCCGTTGGCCCACCCGGTCGGCACGGCACGTTAGCCAAAAGGAGTAGCACAGCATAGCCCACGGCCCTTAACAGGCTGGGCTGAGCCGGCACGGCACGCAAAGCTTTATTATTTGAAAAATTAATTTTAAAAAAATACCAATAAATAAATAATTTTTTTTACATTTAAATAAAATTGGACATAATCTAATGAATTTCTAACAATATATTAAATGAGAAGTTGAGAGTTCGACTCTCACTTTTAATTTTCTAAAGCATTATTAATAATTTTTAACTAAAAAATTAAATAAATATATAATAAAAATGAAATAAAAGGGTCATAGGCCGGGCACGGTACAGCACGTCAAGGCCCATGGGTCAAGAATGAAGGCATGACACGGCTCATAACGGGCCACGGGTCGGCACGGCACCCTAATTTGCCTGGCTGGGCCTGGCTGGGCCGGGCCGGCCCATCCTTTTTGACACCTCTACATTGATGGCCATCCCGATTTAATGAATATTTTTTTAATTTTAGTTTTTAAAATATATAATAATTTTTGTTTTCTTTTGACCTCTTTTCATTACTTTTTTTTTTTTTTTGCTAAAACATTAAAGTAATACTTAAAAGTACTTTTAATATTTTTATATCAAATATTTAAATATTTATCTTAAAATCACTTCATTTTAATCCACTTTTAAGAAGTGATATTATTTATTACTCTTAAAATATACTCCTTATAAATTTTATTGATTACTCCCTTTATCCAGTATTGGGTGCTTGTATTTTTCAAAAAGATGATTGCAGGGGAGAAGCCAGAAAATAATTTAAGGGGGGGCTAATTTTTTTTTTATACAAAATAAAAGATTAGTATAAATTATAATAAATTATACTGAATTGAACACTAAATTTTTTCTTGTCATATTATAATAGAGACATAGAGTTAACACATTATAATTAACTTATAACGAAAATTAAACAAAAATATAATAAGTTAATAAATATTAGTATCATTCATGAATAAAATAAATTTATTAACAAAAAAATCTAAGCAAATAAAAAACTAAATTAAATACATTAAGATTTATAGACATTAAAACTAAAATAAACATATGAAAATATAAAAAGTAAAATATGATTTATAATTTTAAACTTGAGACTATATTTAAAAATATATGTTTATAAACAATATAATAATGACTAATAATAATAAAATTTTTATATAAATTTTTTTAAATAAATTCTAAAAGATTATTAAAATAAAATGTCAAATAATATAATAATAGATAAAATTAAAATTTTGATTGAAATAAAATATAATAAACATAAACTTAAAAAACTTTAATATGAAGCTTATCATATACTTATTTTTTTAATTTTATTTTTATAATGTTGAGTTTAAAAATATTTAAACATTATTTGGATTCTTATATTTAAGAAGATTTTTTTGTAGTATACCATAATTTTATTTTTGTTACTAATAGTTACCAAATATATTAAAAAAAAAAGTATATATTTAACCATTTTATTTACAATTCATATCATTTTTATCCACATATTTGTTAAATATTATTAATACATACTAAAATATGTACATAAAAATTAGACACAATATATTACTATAAATAAAATATTTATTTAATGCTAAAAATATACACGTAATTAATTTTTTGTAAAAAAATTGGCCAGGGCTGAAGCCCCCCTGGCCCCCACGTACGTCTGCCCATGGATGGTTGTACTGATCTAATATTTGATTGGATTGAAGTACCACATCATCACTTTACTTTTAGAGCAATGAATAAAGAAGAACATCCAAACGGACCCTAATGAAAGTAAATAGTTGGAGAAGTAATTTAATGAGTAGGTGTGAGGTGTAGAGAATGTGATTTTGTAAGCCTATAAGTAGAGCTTTTCTAGCAAGTAATAACTTGAGTAGCTCTTCTCCTTAATTTAGTTTATTCATATACTTTCCTCCTTAAAACTCATGTCTTCCAAAAGCCCATCATACAACAATATGATGCCAGTAGTTTCCACAAAAGAACCAAAAATGAAATCTATGAGTAGCATCAAATCCTTAGTTGAATCTCCTGGTTTTACCTCTCTTCCTTCCACTTATAATTTCAATACCAATTTTCATGAACATCAGATTCCTTTAATTGAACAGTTTCCTGTCGTTGATTTTTCCATGCTTGCCTCTGTTGATCCTCATCAACGCTCCAAATTCATCAATCATGATCTTAAGAAAGCCTGTGAAGACTGGGGTATTTTCATGGTAATTAACTATTTCCAACTTCATTTTTATGTGTGAATTAATTGAAGTGGGAGATTACTTACTTTTTGTTTAATCTGTTGTTTATTTTTTTGGTTGATTTATAATGTATATATTTTTTTTCTTGTTGTGTTAAGTTAGGAATGCTACGCATTCTTTAGCCGTCAAAACATTACCAATATCTTGTTCAGTATGAGTGTCTTATATCTAAAGGATCGTGACTTCGAGCCTCAATAAAGCATAAAATTTGTCTGGCTAAAGGCTAAATTTAAATCCAAAAAGTACTTATTATTTGATAAAAAAAAATTATTTTATTCAAAAATTATTAGTTGAGCTGGGATGAAGTTTAGATAGTAGTCTATCTCTATTGAAGTGAGAAACAAAATTTTTTTTTTCTTTTTTATATCTCTGATTATTTTCTATTTTGGTTTTTACTACCATATTAACTTGATCAGAACCAATCATTAATTTTCATTTTTAAATCAAATAAATGATTATTTATGAGTGATTCTATCAATTTCTAAAATTAAAAAAAAAAAAAATTCTTTAGAAATTACACAAAATAACATCTCAAAAATTTATATAACAAAAATAGCACCAAAATAATATTGAAGGTGATCTAATTAACTAGAGTTAAATATTGAATATGTCTAATTGGCTAGAATTCAATAACAAATAGGTTTAATTTGCTGGAGCTCAACCTGAATTGGGTTCAACCGGATAGTGTTCAATGTAAAATTTATGGGCTAGATATTGTTTTATAATAAAAGTATATGAATTAGATATAAAGAGTATTATTTTTATGATTACAAGTTTTAAAGGGAAGTTGAGCATCAAAAGTCCTGTAATTATTTAATTTATGTAGTTTAATCTCGTAGTTATTACATTAAGCACCAGAATCTCACAATTGTTGAAAAAATGTCACAATAGTCCTGATATTAAGTACAAATTAATACTTTAGTTTATAATTTGTGAGCTGGGTACCTATAGTCCCTTTATTTATTAAAGTTAGACATTTTAAATCCTCAATTTTAATACTTATATTAGATTAGAAGTATTCATTTTAAGAAATTATATAACTATGATTGCTTATTTTTCCTAATAACAAGACTTGTTGTATTTAATTCATAAATTACGAGAGTAAAATGTTCATTTTTAAAAATTACAGGACTTCTGGTGCCTAATCTAATTATTATAGAATTGATATGCTTACTTTATAAAAATTATGGAATTTTTAATACTTTTTTTGTGCAATTATAAATGTTGTTTTCCCTTTTCTTCTTATAAATCCAATAGCATTTCCCTTAGTCGTCCACTTTATTTTAATTGTACACATTTACAACTTTGCTGTGCATTTGTATGTTTGATTCGTACATAATAGATTTCAAAAAATTGTTTATAGCATTTATTATGTAAACTAACACAGAGACAGGAATATGTAATAAAAGAGAACACAATATGAGCACGATATAAAATAATTTTAACATGAAATAATTTTAAGTATAATTTAAACTAAATAACATGTCTATCTCATCATATATATCTACAATATAAAGTATGCATATTGTTATGTATAAAATTGATTAATACTGTATCCGTGTAAATTTATTAAATTTACTACTTTGTTTAAATAAAAATATCATAAATATATTATACTACATGGAAGAGTTATTTCCTACATGGAAATGGCATAATATTAATAAATACTTTATTATATTTCATATATTTTATTAAATTAAATTTATTAAATATTTTAATATTTCAAAATGTATATAATATTAGTCTTGATATTGACAAAATTGCTTTGTCCGAAGTGAATTAGTTCAAATTCTTAAGCCTAATTTATGAATTTTAAGTTTTTAATTGTTTTAGCTATGCAAATTATGTAGTAAAAAAAATATTTTCTGGTATTCATAATATAAATTTGATCAATTATTTCAAATTTATTAAATTTTGCAGATAACTTAGGTGGTAAAATATAACTTTTGTTGTCATGGTGGATAGTAATTATGAAACATTATTTATTCTTACAATATTTTTCTAATAATTTTAAAAGAAAAAATAATTAAATTAATCTAAAAAAATTTAGTATCCATACATGATTGTATTTTTTATTCAATATTCTAATGTTAAATATATATTTAAAATTTAAAATTTATATAAAAGTTATTATATATATACTTAAAAGTCACATATTTAATTGCATTAAAATACCATTTGATCTAAAATATATCATATTAAAAGCAAAACCATTAACAATTTTTTTTCTATTTTATTATACTTTTTCAAAAATCATAAAAAAAAAAAGTATTTTACAGCATATAATCTATTTATAAAATTTATTAAAAAGAAATTATTATTTGTAAAATACAATGAACTTATTTTTTTAATTCATTAAAAATTAGAACATAATAATCAAACCATTATTTTTCTTCTAGAACAAGTAGGTTCTTTTTTCACCCCTTGTTTTTATTTATTATTTATTATTTTGATTTTGATTTTGATTTATTTATGTTTGTTTACATTTACTTTAGAAATTTTTATGTTTTAATTTTATGTTTTTTGTTAACTTACTATAAATAATGTGTTAATTGATTTATCTAACCGTTAACTTGTATTAATTATTTTTTTTATAATTATAAAGAGAAGTTATTTATGAGTAAATAATATAAATAAAAATCAACAGTTGATATTAACACAAATAATGTTAATAGCCCCACCACAAATAATGTTCTAGATCCGCCACTAGTGTCTAGAAGCATCCCATGTTCAAATTGATTGACAAATTAATAAATGTATTATTCACTTTGGAGTTGTTATTACCTAGTTGAATAATATTACTTCTCTAAAATTGTTAATATATTATATATAGGTTATCAATCATGGTGTAGCAGAGGAGTTGATGAGCGGAGTTATGGATGGTTGTAAAGAGTTTTTCAATATGAATGAGGAAGATAAACAAGAGTTCCAGGGTAAGGATGTGATGGATCCGATACGATGTGGTACTAGTTTTAACGCTTCGGTGGAGAAGGTGTTTTACTGGAGAGACTTTCTCAAGGCTTTCGTACATCCAAAATTTCACTTCCCTAACAAACCCTCTGGACTTAGGTATAATATAATTTATTATTATTATTTTTTTTTTTTGACTTTGAAAATAAGGTAATGCATGTTTGATTGGTAATATATACAAATGAATAGAATAGCTATTTATTCAATTTTTTTTTTTAAAATAACTATTTACATTGTTTATATATTCGCAAATGAGAATTGAATGTTATACCTTCTACATACCCAAATAGACTACATTTAGTTGAATCACAACCTCTTTCACATTATTATTTTCTTTGTTGATTTGAGAAAACTTTATCTATCCTTCCTTGGAATTCTCTTTTACTAAAAAGTTTAAAAATATCATACATTTTTTTTTTTGGCATGGAATCATTGGTATTTTCACAAAATTAATAAAAAGTTATATTATATTTCTTAGGCTAAATAAAAATACTTTAAACAAATTAGTAAATAGGTATCTAAACTTTTAAAACTTATAACTTAATTCTTTAAATTTTAAAATTTTACAAATAGGTTTTTAAAACTTTTAAATCATATAATTTATTTCTAAAATTTTTAAATTTGCAAAGTTTTAGAATAACTTAATAATAAAAGAAAAAGAAATTGTCATATTTGTTGTATTGCAGTGAAACATCATTTGAATACTGCAAGAGAATTCGAGAAGTGGCAAGAATTTTGCTCGAAGGAATATCAGAGAGTTTGGGTTTAGAGGCCAACTACATAGAGAGATCAACGAAGTTTGAATCAGGTTTTGACTTATCAGTTGTAAATCTATACCCAATTTGTCCTGAACCGGAATTTGCAATGGGATTACCACCTCATTCAGATCCTAATCTCTTGACCTTTCTTATACACAATGGCATTGATGGCCTTCAACTTGAGCGCCATGGCAAGTGGGTTAACGTAAATTCTATTACCAACTCTATTCTTGTTAATGTTGGTGATCAGCTTGAGGTATGTAACTAACCCTCTCCATCTAGTTTTGTAAGGTTGTGTTTGATAATGATATTATTATTTTTTATTTTTTTTTCCAAGTATTTTTGAATCATGCATGTTTAATAAAAATTTATGATTTTAATTTTCATATTTTTAAAGGATTACTCAGAGATAACTCATAAAGCATTAAAAATATATTTTTAGTTATATTTTTTTTTCTTTCATTTTTATCAAATATTGGTTTGACATAGTAAACTAAGTCATATGACTTTTATGCGGACTAGTGATAATATAAAAGTCTTACATGTGAATTTAATTGCATGTAAAAAAATGTTCAAAATTCAATTGATTTATTGAGTACATGAAAAAACTAGATTTTATCATCACTTTGTGATTATATGAAGTTAGTTTGATAGTAATGAGTACTAAATACGAGAAATGTATTATTAATGTTCTAAGGCTATATTTTATCAAAAAGAAATTACAGTGTGATTTATACTTTGATACAGTATAAATAAATATCGAAAAAGTTTAATTGCATGTGATAAACCGTAGTTTTACTTTTAACTCTTTAATAAAAAAGATATATATTATTTTTTTATAACGTAAAATAACTTATATAATTTTTTTACAAAAAACATATATTTTTATGAAAATATATGTTATTTTACGTTCTAAAAAATACAATATATTTTTTTAGAGAAGATTAAAAATGAAACCATGTAATTAAGTGAATAATATATGCACTAGAGGGTAACTTTTATAAATAATAACAATGAAACTTCTTAATTCTCTAGGTTTTCGGAAAAAAAATGATAAATCAAAAAACAGTATCAAATAACTTATAGATAATTTTTTATTCTTCTTGAAAATTAGAAAGTAAAAATTGTTATCAGATTCATTGGGATTATTTTTTATAAAAATTTTAAATAATTTTTCAATCAGTTATGTTATTTCTGATTTTTCACATTTTTAAAGAATCACTATTAAAATATGATGTATATTATAAATATTTAAAATTAAAAAGATTTTTAAATCAAATTTCTTATTTATGATTTCTTTAAAAATTTTTACCTAACCTTTTTTTAGAGAATAAATAAAGTCTTATGACCTCTGTATGCATACGTATTAAAAGAAAATGATTAAAAATATAAAATTTGTAAATAATAACCAAAACTTTTCTTGATATTTTAAGTTTTAGGAAAGAATAAAAAATACATAAAGTCTTACCAAACAACTTGAAGATAATTTTTAATTTTTCTTTTAAATTACTAAGTATAAAATTTTGTCAAACACATTGGTGATTATTTTTTTTACAATAGAATCATAAGTTATAAAGTCAATTATTTAATCATAAATCATAATAATTGACAAACATAACCTAAATTAATCATAAATCATAAATAAAAAGTAAAAATAGTAATCAAAGGACTAAAATATTTCTATTTTTTTAATAATTATTTATTTATATAACTTATTTTCTGTAATCTTCTTAATAGATATTAAGTAATGGAAAATACAAAAGTAACATCCATAGAGCTGTGGTGAATAACAAAGCAACAAGGATATCTTTAGCAATTGAAGTTGGACCATCACTTGATACATTTGTGAGTCCAGCTCCAGAGTTGGTTAATAGTCAAAGTAACCCACCGGCCTATATTGGGATGAATTACAAGGACTACATACAACTCCAACAAAGCACCAAGCTTGAAAGGAAATCTTGTTTGGATCAACTACGTATTTGAGTTTTATATTATATATGTTGTCTAATATTGTAAACCCATAATAAATATATGACTGCGTGAATATTTATATGATAGTGAAGAATAAAGGACTTCAATGTCTGAGAACACTTTCAGTACTGGCTTCCATCCCTAATTAATCTCTCAAGAAATATAACGGTAAGCTTATTCATTAAATAACAAAGAAGCTAGTATATTGTCAACGCCTTCTAGTACACAATTGGTAAAACTCTTCACATTTCTTTTTGGGAGTTCCTTGTGTTTGAGAAACTCAAGAACACATTCAGTATCTAATGATCAATGGTGATCCGACCCAAGAAATTAAAGCTAAATTTCAGATTGTAAAGCAAGAATGTCCTTGCTTCCTCTTTGTCTTAGGAACAAAGAGGAAGCAAAAGCTAACCTTTATTAAAAATCTCAAATCTCAATACTACAAGAATATATTTAGACTATTAGTGTGTGTCATATAATTAATGTGTGATATGTTGTAATTAGCACTTGTCTATCTGTAATATAACTCTATTTCATACTGGACTTTTACAATTTTCTATATATACCTCTACTATGAGGTGTGTAAATAATAACAATACAATAATTTATTCTCATTATATTTAACTTGGTATCAAAGCGAATGTTCAAAAAGGAACTTTGTCTTTTTTTCTTCATCATTCAGACCGCAATAGTCGTAGTCACTGCTACCCCCACAGAAATCACAACCACCTCACGGCCTCACCGCAGTTATCCCTGCTGCTATCATCGTCTCCATCAGCAACCGCCGTCGTCCTCCATAATTTGCCTACCCTCTGCTCTATCGTCGCGCTCACGATCTGCTGATCCACTCTCTGTCATCACCTCCATCTTAGGTTTTGTCATTAGGTTCCGTCATCTCTGGTTCTGTCGTTGCTGGTTAGCCCCTGCCCCGCTGGTTCAGTTCCACTAGTCACGATCTCCCAGCCCATTCGCAGCTATCGAATTCTCCCACCCAACGAATCTATCGCTCATCGTCTTGCGGTCGCTCCCCTGCCTCTCTCCAGCATCGTCAAGTACCAAGTCACCTCTTCATTAGGCTGCTCTCACCGTTGGGTTTGTCGATTCTCCACTGGTCAACCGCGCACCAATCACTTCGTCCACCAGCTTCACCATCCTCACTGGCCCATTTTGAGGCTCAATTTCCAACACTTGGTAGCAACATCCAATTTCAATTTAGGCCATTCAAGCCCAAGCCCAATTTCATTCCTTTTCAACATTGAATTTCATTCGGGCCCAATCAACAGTGGTTCAATAATTAATGTGTGATATGTTAGCACTTGTCTATCTGTAATATAACTCTATTTCATACTGGACTTTTACAATTTTCTATATATACCTCCACTATGAGGTGTGTAAATAATAACAATACAATAATTTATTCTCATTATATTTAACTTGGTATCAGAGCAAAGGTTCAAAAAAGGACTTTGTCTTTTTTCCTTCATCATTCAGATTGCAGTAGCCGTAGTCACTGCCAACCCCACAGAAGTCACTGCCAACCCCACAGAAATCACAGCCACCTCACGGTTTCACCGCAGTTATCCCTATTGTTGTCATCGTCTCCATCAGTAGCCGCCGTCGTCCTCCACAATTTGCCTACCCTCTGCTCTGTCGTCGCGCTCACGATCTGCTAATCCACTCTCTATCATCGCCTCCATCTTAGGTTCCGTCATCTCTATCATCTCTGGTTCTGTCGTTGCTGGTTAGCCCCTATCCCGCTGGTTCAGTTCCACCAGTCACAATCTTCCAGCCCATTCGCAGCTATCAGATTCTCCCACCCAGCGAATTTGTCGCTCGTTGTCTTGCGGTCGCTCCCCTGCCTCTCACCGGCGTCGACAAGTACCAGGTCGCCACTTCATTAGGCCACTCTCACCTTTGGGTTTGTCGGTTCTCCACTAGTCAATCGCGCACCAATCACTTCGTCCACCAGCTTCACCATCCTCACCGGCCCGTTTTGAGACCCAGTTTCCAACACTTGGTACCAACATCCAATTTCAACTCAGGACATTCAAGCCCAGGCCCAATTTCATTCCTTTTCAACATCCAATTTCATTCAGGCCCAGTCAACAGTGGTTCAACAATCCAAGCCCAACCACCAGCCCTTAGGCCTAGTCAATACCCTTAAAAAAATAAATTTTATTTTCATTGCATATTATTATTGTCTATCTTTAATGGAAGATTCAAAAGAAAATTTGGATTCTAAGACCAATGAAGTATCTAGCCTAGCCATTCAAGCAAAGTCACCAGTACCATATTTCTATGGAGTAGTTGGATAGGATCATCATGCGACATGTAGAGGTACCCCTACAACTTCTATAATTGGTTGTGGTAAGATTGGTATGGTTTCAAACGTTTCTCACTTTGTTGGATCTAATACTTGGATTATTGATTCTGGTGCATCTAATCATATGACTTATGATAAATCTTATTTTACTGACTTATCTTCCCCACCAGTGTCTTATGTTACGAATGCAAATGGTGAAGCTTTTTTTGTGTTAGGGATGAGGTCAATTCGTATTACCCCAACCTTATAGCTCCAAAATGTTTTATATGTACCGAATTTATCTCATCACTTAATACTGTCTCACAATTGAATACTGAGTCTAAATGTTATGTAACCTTTTATCCTATGTATGTAATTTTTTAGGATCTTTTTACTAGGTAAATAATTGGTCGCGGGTATCTGAGGGAAAGATTGTTTTGTTTGGATTAGTCCTACGCAGAAGAGAAACCAGGAGCACAGTCCAACATTGCTTTAACTTTGAGTTTTGACCAGCTAAGTGAAATTTGGTTTTGACATCGCCGCTTAGGGCATCCATCTTTTAGTCTTGTGAAAAAATCTATGCCTATTCCGTTTATTGGTGTGAGCAAATCTACTTTACGTTGTGAGACATGTGTCTTGGCCAAGAGTCATCGTACTACTTATTATTCTAGTATTTCTACTAGAAGTACTATTTCTTTTGAATTAATTCATTTTGATATTTGGGGACCGTCTAGAGAGCCTACTATGTCGAGTATGAGGTATTTTGTATTGTTTACTGATGACTGTACAAGATTTTCATGGGTTGCTCTTCTTAAAATCTACGATGAAGTTTTTCCAACTTTTCAAACTTTTTGTACGCTTGTTCAAACACAATACAATAGCACTATTAGAGTCTTACGTTTTGACAATGAGGAAGAATACGTTAATTGTGTTTTTTCAAGATTTTTTCTAAACACATGGGATTGTTAACCAAACTACTTACCCACAAACACCAGAACAAAATGGGGTGTCCAAAAGAAAAAATCGTCACTTACTTGAGATGGCTCGTGTGCTCCTATTTAGTTCTCATATGCCAAAATATCTTTGGGGCGATGTTGTACAAGCTTCCGCCCATCTCATCAATCATCTCCCATCTAGTGTCCTTCATTGAAAAATCTCATTCGAGGTTCTCGCATCTCATGTATTCTTGCCATCATTTCATAATCTTCCTGCCCGTGAGGAGTAATGTTCTCTCAACGCAACAACCCTCTTGAAGTTTGTGGCTTCACAGATGCAGATTGGGTAGGAAATATTACAAACAGAAGGTCGACATTAGGTTATTTCACTTTTGTGGGAGGTAATTTGGTTACATGAAAAATTAAGAAGCAGAAATTTGTGGCGCAATCTAGTGCTGAGGCTAACTATAGAGTATGGCTCATGGGGTATGTGAATTGCTGTGGATAAGAAATTTGCTATTTTATTTGGATTTCGAACCCAAAAGTCCTATGAAGTTGTATTGCAAAAATTGGGCAGCCATTGATATATCACAAAATCTAATACAACATGATCGCACTAAGTATGTAGAGGTTGATCGTCACTTTATAAAAGAAAAGCTAGATGCCAAACTAATTAGCTTCCCTTTTGTTCCCACTGAAAAGTAACTTGCAGATGTACTCACCAAAGAAGTTTTCAGGAAGGTGTTTTATGACTTACTAAGCAAGTTGGGCATGGTCGATATGTATGCTCCAGCTTAAGGGAGAGTGTTAGAGTGAGTCGCGTAATTAATGTGTGATATGTTGTAATTAATACTTGTCTATTTGTAATAGAGCTTTAGTTCATATAGGACTCTAGTTAAATAGAACTCTTGTAATTTTCTATATATATCTCCACTATGAACTGTGTATTTATAACACGATAATAATTTATTATCATTATAATTAACTTAGACTACTAAAACAATCCTAATGGAACTAAAAAAACTTAATTGCAATAGAAATCCTACTAAAAAACTACTACTTGGCCACCCATCGCCCAAAAGAACATAATAAGGCACTAGAAAAACAACATCAAATATGCCCAAGAATTAAAATCACAAAATAATTGGATTTAACCCCATAAATAAAATTGGAAAAATAACAAAAGTAATACCCCTCAAAACTTGTAATAACAAAAATAGCACCCCTTGTGTTCAAACTTATATTTTCACAATTAAAAAAAATAATTGATATATCATTTTTCTTTGAACAACCATTTAATTGGAATTGAACGACAACAATTTAGATCCGTTCAATGTTGAATGTTCAATATTACAAATTCAAATTGAACGTTCAATGTTATTGGGGTGCTATTTTTGTTATTATAAGTTTTAAGGGTGTTATTTTTGGTAATTTTCCAATAAAGTTCTTAGACTAAATGAAGCCTAAGGCATGGTATAAAATATAATCCTACTCAGTTGTCTTGGCCCAAAAGCAAAGCTCCATCAATTGCTCCTATTTTGTTAATTAAAAATGGGTCTTTATTTGACTCTTCTTGATGAACCTTGCTTCCATCAATCCACAGCTCTTGGATCAGCTCATTCAATGTCTCGTTGAGCTTCTTGGCCTTTGTTCTTGTGATTGGTCAACATGGTATGTGCATAGGCTTTTGATTCCATAAGGCAGAATAATAAATTCCTAATATTTAGGAATAAAATGAGGGGAAGATTCTAAGATGGACTAGCAAAAGAATGTAGCTAATTGTTTGAATTTTTTTTCCAAATGAAAATGCTATCTTAATTCAATGCAAACTCTCATACATATTTTAGCTGGCCTTTCTAAGAATAAAAAAACTAAAAATAGTGAAATATTTTAAGCCATAAAATTTGGATGGCTAAAAAAAATAATCTAACTTTCATGGCTCAAAAAACCATACTTTAGCCATAAATTGTGCATGGTTGATGATCAATTTGTGATCATAATAAATAATTTTGTTATTATTATTAGGAAATTCTACTAAATCATGGTGCCCCTATTTTGGTAAATTGAGCTCCTGGTCAAACTAAACTATAAGATGAGGAAGCTCTCGAGGTGCCTTGTCACAAATATACCACTTAATTTGATTTGCTTGGAAGTTGTCTTTTCCTTACAATTCTGAAATACTTATACTTCCGTGTCTTGTTTTAGGAATCTTTTGTGCCAAGATATAGCCATCCTTTAATTGTGTTAAATGTGCAAACACTACTACAAATTTGACTTTATAGGACGGCCACTGACCGTCATATAAGTCTTATAGGATGGTCAGTGGCCGTCCTATAAAGTCCCGTCCTAAAAGAATCGAAAAAAATAGGACGTTTGCGGAGCGTCTTATAAAAAAATTTTATAGGACGGTCACACAAATTCTTATAGGGCGGTTAGTAACCGTCCTAAAAGAATTTTATAGGACGGTTACTGACCGCCCTATAAGAATTTGTGTTTTTTTTTTTTTTTTTTTTTTTTTTTTTTTTTTTCTGTGTTCGTTCAGTACTGAAATTTATATATAACATGTATAAATTAATTTTATTCTAGAAATACGATTTCAAAATAAATTTCATTCCAAAAAAATTGGCGCGACTTTCAATTTTTATTTTCCCGCTTTAGTTTTTCAATTCCCTCTTTCTTTTTAGGACTCAACTTCATAATCAAAATTTAACCCATAGATTCACAATAAAAAACTAACAAGCCAAATATCATTAATACTCTCATAACAGAAATGCAAAGAAAATGGCCAAAGATGGGCGAAAAAATGGCAAACGAAAATCAAGAAATAAGAATGATCAGAGTGAGCAAAATGAAATAAAGAAATCAAATCTCCAACTATTTAAAGAAACAAAAAATTATTAAAGTCGAGCAAAATACAAATATCAACCCAAAGTGGAGAATAAAATAAATAATAAGTGCAGAATAAATAATCAAAGCCTTCACATGCTACCAGATCTGCTAACAAAAATAAATTATTGTTAGTGGTGATATTGAAGGGGATGGGGATAAGGATGAGTATCATGGTGAGAAAGAGGATGAGAGGAAAGAGTGGTCAGAAAGAGGAGGAGAGGAAGGAGGATGAGAGATTGAAATTTTTTTAACTTAAAATGAGTTAAGTTCACTTGCGAGAGGAGAAAGATATATAAGTAAAAAAAATTACACTCGTTCTTATAAATTCTTTTAGGACGAACACAGAAAAAAAAAAAAAAAAAAAAAAAAAAAAAAAAAAAAAACACACAAATTCTTATAGGGCGGTTAGTAACCGTCCTAAAAGAATTTTATAGGACGGTTACTGACCGTCCTAAAAGAATTTTATAGGACGGTTACTGACCGTCCTATAAGAATTTGTGTGTGTTTTTTTTTTTTTTTTTTGTATTGAAACTATATAGGGCGGTCAGTAACCGTCCTATAAGAATTTTATAGGACGGTTACTGACCGCCCTAAAAGAATTTTTTTTAAGACGGCTGATAGCCGTCCTATAAAGTTCCGCCTAATTTTTTCCGTAATAGCCGTCCTATATTTCTTATAGGACGGCCATATACTTGAGACCGTCCTATTTATTTCTCACTCTAAATTTGAAGCCGTCCTATATTGCTTATATTGTAGTAGTGAAATCATTGATTAATGAAAGACAAGTGTCTTCTTCAAGGCTTTCATATAATAAAGATGGTTCAAAAAGTGGTAGATTGAGCTTGAATGCATTATCACCAAATTTGTTTGATGAATTGAACATTCCTTAGTGGATATAGTTGAGTTTTTTTTTTTTCCTTATCCTTGTAACCTCTCCTTTCCATAAATGCAATACTATGCTATTTAAAAAGTTTGGGACTTATTGACTAGCTAAGATAAGATGATATAAACATTTTAGGACTCAACTTTCTCTCACAACAGCACAAAGTTAAAAAACATGTAAGAAGCAAGCATAAATAAAGGATAGGAAATGCAGTAAAGAAATAAAGATGTTTTAACCACAATCAGATCCTCCTATGTAGGAACATATTGGGATATAACTTTGATTGTACTAACACAGCATACAATCATACAAACTCAGTAATATACATGGTAAACCCACATAGATATTGTCCCTATGTGGTAACATCCATAAATTGCTTAAAGCAACCACTCGACAATAAGCAATTTGCTATAAATAAATCATCATTTACAACCTAGGAATGTATGCTAGTACCTCTATTTGTTAGAGCCATGCTCTACCTTGCGTAGGATGCCCTCATCTTCTCTTCTTCAGAGCCTCACCACCACATAATGTGGTATAATCACCGACAATTCAATATAGTAAAAAATCTAGGGTAATGGCAACTCCCATACACATGTTCTTAGTATTCAAATCTATGTCCTCATGTTAACTAACTATTAATTAATCCACCCAAAAACTTATTTTTCAAAAGTAAACTCAATGAACCATCAATATGGAACCCACTTAATGTATTAATGATCTAAAAGTTTGAAAACAACTTTCACACGAAAAACCCAAGATTCAAAGTTGACAGAGTTTCCCCCTTTTTCTAATTATGAAGAAATGTTAAAATGAATGGGGTATTTATACAAAAAAAATTTGACCTTTAAGAGATGTTGCCAACTACCTCGGTGATTACTTAGAGAGGCCTCCCTTACAACATCAACAAGGGTAATAGTAGTTAGACCTCGACTCCTCAGCAAGCACTCTCGGTGAGCTCTAAAAATACCATTTTTCATTTTAAAAATTGCCAAGTTATGTTCCACAAATACTTGCAAATTGTGAAAAACAAATGAAATGCAATAACCGAACTTAACATGCAAAGTATACCTTGTGGTTTATGTATCATGCAAACATACAAGTGTTAAGTTCTATATGAGACTGTATAATGCTGAACTAACTGTAGTTGACCTTACATAGGGGAAGACAAAATACTAACTAAAAACATGAAGAATCCATATTTTGCACATGAGAATGCCAAATAGAAAACAAGTGAAGGATTTTATAAGTCAATACCTTCAATCTCTATGTGTAACCCTGAGAAACCAATTTAGACTTATTTTCAGCTATAACATCATTCTCATCTTCCCTGTTCTTAAACAACCACCTATCACATGCTTGTCATCAAGATTAGGTACAAGATACTTGTAAATTATGTAAGTCTCATTGTGTCTTTGTTGTTATTTTTGTGTGCAAAATATGGAGTCTGTTTTATTTACTTAGTGTTTTTATATACCTCTTTGTAATGTGTTTTGCTTGTGATTAGTATCACACACACTTACATAAATTTTAACACTTTATTTAACTGTATGTTACACATACCATTTGGTGGTTAGAAGCATGTTGTTTGCATGTTAACATTTGTTTTTCTGAGTTGGTGGGTGTTTATGAATTTTTATTTGGTGAAGTTTTTCCTTGAAAAAAATTATGTTTGGTAGCTCGTAGGCACCTTGCAAGGGTCCTCGTAGGTAGCTCACCGATGTGTTTGGTGAATGGTCTATGAGGATACACAGGGTGGATCTGTGACTCGCTAGTAGGGTTCGTAGGGGTGGTCCAGGTAGCCACATGATATAAATAATATAAATTCAAGGTGCCTACATAAATTCAACTAAAATAGGATCACTACATAAATTACAAATATATCCTACTTACTAATACATATTACATTAGTTCATCTATATCTATAACAGGAGCATTTTCAACTACCATTTGTAAATCACTTTTACAAATTGCTTTATTTTGATTAAGTTTACTGCATTTAGAACATTTTGTAAACCTCTTAATCTCACCAATGTTTGGTTTCTTTTTCTTTGTTTGCCTTCCTTTTTTATGTTTAGTCAAGGGAGGAAAAATAATTTGGGCGGCAACATCAACTGGCACATTCCAATAATCACAGTGACCAACCGGATAAATTGACTCAGCATAAGCCACCACCATAGATGTAGATGAGTATTTTGGGTCACAAACTTTTCAATGATCAACACCTCTATATCTAGCTGCACCAATTGCATAACCACATGGAAACTTATCCAAATCAAACATACGACATGTACACGTCTTCCTGTTCAAATTTACTTCACTGTTTTTATCACCATCCCGAATGTACAGTGTGTATATGTCAATAGGTGATACTTGATAGTGAAGTAAACTATTATTTCTCCTACCCAACTCCTTTTCTTCCTCATTTGTCATTCCATGAAGCAGCCAATATTCGTCTATCATTAAACCATCTTTGCATGACACTTGTGAGGTGTTCCATTAATCCAATTATAGGAAGCTCCCTTGCATCCTTTAGAACATTGTTCAAGGACTCAGCAATATTAGTAGTCATCACACTATAACGTCGATATGTTCATATTGATGATTATCTTTAAAATAAAATAATTTAAGCTTATATCAAACTTTAAAATTATGCATCAATGAATTGCAAAAATTAATGCCCATTAACTACTATAAAGCAGAGATCCTTACAATTAAATTTAAACATAAGCAATATTAATTAAAAAAAATATTAGATATATTATTTTTTTTAAATATATATTAATTCAACTTACATATCAAATATTGGGAATATTGAAATACATGTAACAATTTAATTTATTTGAATATTATCATATCTTACATTTTAATTGTAATAATGTCTATTTTAATTTAACATATTAAAATGTTGATGACTATCTTTTAATAATAGAATTCAACATAATATTATCCATAAGCATAATGTCATGACATGAAAAAAAAATTAAACAGATTCAATTATAAATTACTATCACTTAAAAAAATTAATAAATAAGCATCAATTGCAAACAAATAAAAAAAATGCAGATTACAGCAAAAACTGCAATTTTATACTAAAACTACATACCACTGCAATAATTACAAACTATAGCAAGAATAATATGATATTACTCACTTGAAATCCTTTCATTTAAAGACATTTGAAGATAAATATCATTTTTTTTAAAATTGAATATATTAGATTAATAAATATGAATCCATAATTGTCATTCAATATACCTGAAAAATGAGACCTTACCCAACGTTCAAATCCAATACCTCTCAAATAACATGCAACACGTTCATCTTGTGTATTAAGTTTAGAAAATACTCTGTTAAAACCATGAATTGTATGTGCCTTCGCACCCACATAATAAAGCGGTATAACTTTGGGGCTCTTGAACTTTGATCAGATATTCATTGCCAAATGATGCACACATGCACCATGGTGTGCATTTGGAAATATATTCTAGACACTATTTAAAATGCTAGGATGACGATCAGACACAATCACCAAATCATCCAACACACCAATTGCAACCTTAAGTTTTGTCAAAAACCAACCCCAAGATTTTTCATTTCAGAATCACCAACACCAAAAGCTACTGGATAGATCCCATTATCTCCATCCATCTACTGCAACAAATAATGTCTCCAAGTACTTACTTTTCAAGAATGTACCTCTATAGCTACACATGTCTTATATTACTTTTGAACCCTCGAATCCAACATCCAATTTACATAAAGTAATATTGAAATCGTCTAACATGATCAACTTGAGTATGAGTAATAGTTCTTGGGTTCTTTTCTATTAATGCGTGACTATATGCAGGTAAAAAAGAAAATGAATCGTTGGGATCTCCCCTAATCATTCTAATGCTTCCTTTCTAATTCTCCATGCTGTTATATAAGGTATATCCACCCCAAAATCTAATTGTATATTATTCTGTATGCCATTTAGAGTATACACACGACTAGAATCACTATACTTTTGCTTTAACATGACACCCACAACTTTTCTAGTGGCTGACTTATTATTTTTTCGCAGTGTATCCAGATGTTGTACATAATGATCCATATTTGAAACCCTCGTATCCTTACACCACGAACTCTCCAATTATACGCATGAAACTTGCAGTTGATGACAATTTCAAAGTTGTTTAAACGAACAATTTTTGTTTCAAACTTTTTTTACACAGCAATAATGCCAACCTGGGTCTTCAATTCTTCCTTTGATTTGTACACATTCCCAACAAATACATCACTATTGAGTGAAGCATTCATAACATTATTACTTGGAGATACAATGTCTGTAATACCTTTTACGTTGTTTTCCTTCTTCTTCATAATCGTAAGGTTCTCAACACTTCTTGACATATTATGTTGATTACTTTCGTCACCAAAATAATTATTACAATTGGAATCATTGGTTGGAGAATTATTCAGTTCTGTAATTGTGAAAGTTATTTTCATCAACAAGGCAATCATCAGATTGAACAATATCCTCAATAAAAGTGTTTTTAAATTCCTTTGAACCTTCACTTCCCTCCTCTTCATCTAACAATTCATCTAGTGCAGCTCCATCTATATTAGATTGAACAAATGTGTTCCATTCAACTATTTCATTCTCAATAGTAACCATCACTGATGAATGCTTACATTTCTCAATCATTAAAGGTTCATGAGTTGAGTCAATAGTGACATATAATACAGGGGGATTACTTAATCCATTAGCATGAAAAGTAATGAATGTATTCACATTACAATAATTCTTAATTCTAATAGCAGGATGCACAATACTTTCGTTGTAAAGAAACTTCATAATAACATTTTTGCTTGCAATGTCAACCTTCAAGGCTCCACCAATCATTTCCAACAAGCTTTCGTATTGCAAACTGCTAGGCATTGGAATACACTAGAATCACCACCCTTATACAATGTTCGTTCTCCTTTGGTTACCCATTGACAGCCATGATGAACAAGTACCATAAATGTATCCATTAACATATCTTTTATTTAAAAGATATTTTTTTTATCTTAAAATGTATTTTGTTAGTTGCAAATATAAACTAATGAAAATGATTAAATATTAACTTAAATTTTCATTAAAAATATAACATTTTATATTTTCTAAATAGAACTGCAAGGCTTTGCATGTTTTTATTTCAACGACAAAATCTTACCCAGCGTCGTTATCTGCTACATAATAAACATGAAACTCTTACAAATTTTAGCAGCATTAATGAAATTAACAATAATTTGTATATATTTATAGTCCACCCATTACTCACTTCATTAAAATTACAAATGATATTTTAGATTCAAGAAATATGAAAAAATAATAATGGCATTTTATACTTTAAGCTGATGAAAGATAACAATGAATTTCCTTCATAAACAATATCTGTTATTGGGAATAGAATGAAGGAAATTACAAACCTTTGAAGCACGAGAAATCAGACAAAATCAATTAGAGAAGGGTTCTATAACTCAGATTGTCATTTTTTTCACAAACTTTAAAAAAGAGAAGAAGATGGAGGAAATAAGAGAAATGACTTGGCGCTAAAAATTTGGAAGGAAAAAGTGATAAAAAAAAGTCTGAAAATGTTTTCAAAATATTTGTCCAAACTAGTTCACTGTGGTTACTTTACTTGAGTTCACTTGGTGGTAATTGGACCGAGTGAAACCTCCCAAGCACTATTTTTTTAATATACAATAAACATAAACTATTTTTGTAATATGTGATATTTCACACACCAATTGAGATAATTTCCCAAGAAATGATGGAGACAGATAGAGAAAGTGATTAAGAGATAGGGTTATGTCCTGTGAAGAGATAGATAAATGAAAAAAGGTTTTCGGTACACTGTTTTCTCTAAACAAAATGAAAGAGGCTATAAATAAATAAATATATACATATATATATATATATTATAAAAAATAATGTAATAATAAGTATATATTTAATAAAATATTAAGATATTATTTAATTTTTTATAATATTATAAAATATAAATAATTTATGATTTAAGACATATTAGTCGTTGCCAAACTTAATTTATTCTTAGTATAGTTCACTTAATGATATGACATATAAGAATAATTTTTGCTCATTTTAAATTATAAATTTAAATTACATAAAAATTAGTGTTTGATCTTAAAAATTTATTTTAAATAGTTAATATATATATATATATAAGATTTCATTGTTTCTTGAAATGAGTAGTGAAACATTAAGAACTTAATATACTATAACAAATTATAATTGAATATAATTTTTGATACTTATATTATATGTTATTATATTATGAATAATATAAATAAGAAAAAAATATTTAATCGATGAAAATACTTTTCATGTATTACCATATGAAAAAAAGCATTATTCATTATTTCTTAGGTTTGAAAATTATTTCAAAAATTAAAATATTTTTCATTAATTCGTATGTATAAATATAATTAAAAACTGTTTGAAAACCAATCGGATTTTTGTTATTTGAAACAGTTTTACTAATTGGAATTGGATATTTAATGTCTTGTTTTAATATGGATTTTACGATGTATTATTCTAAGTTTTCTAGAAAAATTTATAGTAACTTAACTAAGGCATGTCCTGTGCAATTGTGCTGAGAAAAACTGTTTTGAAATAATTGGTTTCCTATAGGTTTGAAAGGGTTTTATATATGATGTTTAAGTGTGTAATATCTAATTTTAAAGTTTGAAATGTCTATTTTCTTGTATACTTTTAGAGAAATAAATTTAAACATTTATACCAAACGTTATATGTGAATATACAAGGATTGGTTTAAGAGTGCCCTAAAACTACTTAAATGAAATAATCAACTTTTAGCAACCCATGTTTATAAATTTTAGTATGCCTTTCAATTTTAAGTAAATAAGCAAGCTATGTCGTTATTCTTGTTTTAACACAAATATGATTATCTAGGAAGAGTTGAGCATGCAGACCATACAGTAAACGTAATGAACCAACAGTGACGTAGTATTGTGAGTGGATACTTAAAATCCTTCTAAAGCATTGATAACACTGTGTTGAACTGCATTCATGTTCAAGTAATCCAATGTTTGCAAGTTGCATATTTATGAAAAGTACATTCATGTCAACTAGTACTAGAAAAATATATATCAATTTCAATGAACTTGAAAAAGTTGTACACCACGAGAATATATCTTATTTTCATTATTAGAATCACTCAAATATAGTAAGCTAAGTTGCAAGTAAATTAAGATTAAATAAATTTTATTACATATACTAGTTTTTATATCAGCTTGCAAGTTTAGTAAATATTATACAGCTGTTTAGACACCGACCTGGTGGTCGTCATTTACGTTCAACATGTCGACCTTTAGCTTGTTTGATCAACCTCAGCAAACACCATTCAGTCTGGTGCTAGCCTGCTCGTCTGAACCAAAGACCAGGCTGACCCCATTACTGATTATATTTCAAGTTATATATGTTTTATGTATAAATTACAAATGTACCCCATCAAAAATGTAACACCTATAAATGTCCAATAAAAGGCCATTGAGCCACCAGCATTTAACAAATCATTTATTGCTTTCTCTACTCTCTCTATATTCTCTCTCTTAAACTTGATCTATCTCCCAACATTTTGGTGCCCACCGTGGGGCTCAAGACAAACAGACACACTACTTTACTTTGATCCCCTCCAATACTAAGATCAAATCAGGTTCTCACAATAATCTCATCGAGATAACAAATAAGACCGAATCCTAAAATCCCGATAGACGACATGGTTGGAACTAGAGCTGTAGATAATAGTTATTCTGATGCTCATGACGAGCATGTCAAGCCAGATGTACTTGAGGGAATGGCCGAGGTAGAAGTTCGTACCTTCAATAACCCCCAAGAGCAGTTGTTGCAACAACTCTTAGACATGCAGAAATTGATGGTGGAAATGAAGGAGATGAGGAAGGAAAATCTCAAGCTGAGAAGGCAGGTAGAAGCACTATCTGGTGTATTTCAAAAAACCCCAGGACGCCGAGACTCTAAGAAATATGGGAGCTAGCATCGACGAAGGAGATGACGAGGTTGAACAAATCATCGCAGAACATGAAAGAGAATCCTCCAACCAAATGGCCCGCAACCGTGATACATTGGACCCTAAGAACACTTCGAAAGACAATGAGTTCATGACCCAAAAAGAGCAAGTTAGTTTAGCCCTCGAAGAAAAACTAATATGGCATAATAAAGTAACAGTGCTAGAATAGCAGGTTAAAAAGCAAAGCGCGGGAAAAGCCCAATCAAGTCTGGACAAGATCTGCAAATAATTAATCGGGGTGCCCTTTTCCAAAGAAATTCAGTTGAGTGAACCTTTTGAGAAATTTACCCCTCCCAAATGCCCAAGCTATAAAGGAACCAAAGACCCAATCGCTCATGTGCTCCTCTTCAAGACAACCATGGCTCCTATCAGCATGCCTCATGATAAAAGGGAGGCGATGTTGTGTAAATCCTTCGTAGCCATGTTACGTGATGCCGCGCAAAATTGGTTCAACGACCTACAACCCGAAAGCATACGATCATTTGCTGATTTGGTTAAACTATTCGTCACCAACTACACCAACAACAAACCCTTGAAAAAAGAGCCTCATCATTTGTTTTCGCTCACCCAGGGAATAGAGGAGTCTGTCGAAGCATACATGAAAAGATTTCGGGAAGAAAAAATAGAAATTTCTGATTGTCCTGACTCAATAGCCATGCAAGCATTTCGACGAGGTGTTCGGAGAAATTTTGGGTTGTTTGTTGAACTTACTAAAACAACACCACGGACCTTGGAGGAAGCTTATGAAGAAGCAAGGAAACTCATCAATGTTGAAAGGGAATTAAGGTCAAATAGAAGTAAGAGCTCGACCTTTGGTCACACTCTCAAATAGGAAGGAAAATGCAAACTCAGCCATGACCGGGGCAGGATGAGTAGCGGTTCTATGCAAAAAAGAGCAATGGGCTTGTCATTTAGGAAGAAGAATAGTTGGATAAGAAATGCCGAGCCTTGGGGAAGGTCTTTGTCACCCTCAGAGGACCGCCTTTGCGAGTAAGCTTGGTCAAGATTGTACTCGAAAAGGAATGTGAAAAAAATGTAAGATGGCCAGAACAAATGAGGACATTAGGAAGGGATACTGCTAAATGGTATGCATTCTACAAAGATATTGGTCAGGAAACCATGACTGTAGACATCTGAAGAAAGAGCTGGAAGATTTACTTTCGAAAGGGTATCTAAGGCATTTGGTCAATGAAAACAATAAAGGTGTCGGTGTTATGATCGTTAAAGAACTCGGGCTAGAAAATTGGACCTACTTGTGACTCGAGACTCATTGTTAATCAATTCATGGGTTCGTTTGAAGCCAAAGATGACAAGATGAAGAGGTGCTTAGAAAGATTAAAATTGGAATGTAGGGATCTTGAAGAAAACAAGGTCAAGCAATTATCCAGTAGTAGCAACTCTGGCTTTCGTACCCAATACGTAAGAAAGCAGAGTCATCAATGTTAGCATATTGTCCGAGGCCAGCCCAATTGAAGCCGCAAAGATGTTAGTCTGGTCGAGCAAGACAACGAAGCTTGGTTCACTCCCATTTTGAAGTATCTAACCGATGAATGTCTCCCGACCGAGAAAAAGAAAAGTCAGACAATTGTTGTAAAGAGTGTCAATTATTTTGTACGAAATGGGTTGTTCTACAAGAAAACTCCCACGGGTCTAGGACTATTATGCGTCAACGAACTATCTACAGTACAAATACTCAAAGAAGCACATGATGGAGAATGCGGGTCACATTTCAGGGGCTGTAAGTTGTCACAAAGGATAATGAAACAAGGATACTATTGGCCGACTATGTTAGCTGAATGTGCGAGGTTATGTCAACGTTGCGACAAATGTTAGCATTTCGGCCCGATTACACACACTGTGTCAAATCATATGACCGAAGTCATAAGTTCGTGGCCCTTCTACAAATGGGGGTTGGATATTATCGGACCCTTACCACAAGAAGTCAGACAAAAAAAGTTTCTATTGGTTACCACAGATTATTTTACTAAATGGATTGAGGAGGATGCCTTAAGTCGAATTCGTGAGACTGAAATCATCAACTTCCTTTGGAAATTCATACAAATAAATCATGTTATAAACTATTGAATATCTTGATTTGTATTAAAATATTCAAATTACAATATAGTTCAGATAGTACAAGTGGAGGACTAAAAAAAAAACTATAATTTCTATTTCAATGACCGAAACACAACTATAATTCGGCCTAACCCTACATTTGGTAGGGGTCTTGTTCTACCTCTTCCCCATCCCTGACCTCGTCCGCCCCATCTTCCATACGAGTCTGGCCTGAGTGCTCTATGGCCGGTGCAATTTCCAGAATACTATTGTATTCTCTTAGCTTGCCTTTCTCGATGGCCTTGTCCTTGAAAGCCTCTATGGCTTTATTATATCCCACCTGGGCGAATTTCATGTTGTTCGCCTTTGCCAGCTCTAAGTTCTCCTACACCTTGGCTCGAGCTACTTCTTCCTTGGCGAGCTCTTCTTTGGTGGATCGAAGCTCGATTTCAAGCTCCTCGCAAGCTCTTTGTGCAGCTTTCTCCTTCTTCGCAAGCTCCACATTCCTTGAATGCAGGGAAGTGACCTTGGACAGAGTAGCTTTATGGTTTACCTTCCCAACCTTCAGCTCCTCCTTATCTTTTCTAGATGGTGCACTTTAAAATATCGAATCAGTGCCATCGATTACACGAACACCATTCATAAATCACAACAAATAAAATCATAACATAACATCCTCATAATAATGCCTTACCACAACCAGCTTCCGATTCGCCAGTGTTAGAGCATCAACCTCCTTATAGAAGTCGTCCAGAACATCTTCATCTGGATCGGTCGGTAGCATCCGGAAGAACTCATCCATGGCTGCCAGATTACTAATGATCGGCTTCGCTATATTTGAACCATGGTTAGTGACCAGCACCGTTTTCCCCATGTCCAATGTCAAAGCCTCCTGGCTCGTAAAAAGAGGTAGTATGGGAGAGCCCAGACTTTCATCCTCGATCGTTCCTTGGGAAGGAGGGGGAGGAGGTCGGATCGGTTTCCTAGGCACAATTTGCCTTTTCTTCAGACCCTGAGAAGACGAAGTCCCTTGCACCAACGTCCAAAACCCATTGAAAAGTATGCCATCTCAATCTCGTTGGGATCCATCTCTGCAAAAACAACAGCAAAAAAGGAGAAAGATGAGCAAACGGCAAATCGCTCAAGATAAAGTATCACAATTTCGGATGTGTACCGAGGACCTTTGTCCACTAGCTCAAAGTTCTCCCCGAACTCAGTGGCCGACCTTCATCTCTTACGAGTTTGTTGCTCAGACCGTTTTACTCTTGTGATGGGCGGTTTGGCTCCTGGCCTCAGCAAACCTGCCACTATTAACCATAGAGTGGACAAGACTTTCTTCCACGGGGTCGGTTTACGTAAACACCCCAGTAGTTGAACCAACTGGGCTTTGGCCCTCTCATTTAGTGTGACTGGGTGGAAACACGCCTATTTCAGCACATTTCTTATATTTACCCAAACTAAAGGAATTGTATTCCTTTCCTCCCCGGACCCCATCAACTAGAAACATAAAAAAAGAACTACTTTCAATCTCTTTCATTATCCAGTAATGTCACATTTATACCCTGATCCTATTTGGCAGATATATACACACATCGCTCGTCAAATGGGCTCTGTTTCAGTGCATAAGCTTCATTAAACCCGGGCATCCATACTTGGACCCCGATCTACCTACATAAAACAATTATGCACATTAAATATCGCCGTCCGTTAGGAAGAATTTGGTCGAGCGATATCTGCGTATGGCTTAGAAAATCCCTGATAAATTCGAGGAGTGGAAATCTTAACTCAAACATCTGCGATTTTCATGAAAAATTGACCAACCAGAGGGCGGTTGGTCACTGTCCACTGTTCCTAGATTGGGTATTCTTATATGTACACTCTTGGGAATATCGTACGAGTTGCGAAGCCGAAGTTCATCCTCTAGGGAGAACTCGCAAGGATTAGGTTGGGATCACCACCCTTTCGTCCTATGGGTCAGTTTCCCCTTGCCTTTTCCAACCCATATTTTTTTCACCACGAACTAGGGACTGCTAAGCTCATTCTGACTGGTATTTTAATTGCAGAACCCGATGTTTTCGAAAAAGGAATGGCCACCGTGACCTCTTGAGTTTCTAAAGGTGTCCCCAAAGAGCCTGAGGTCGAACTAGTATCAGTGGCAGATCTGGAAGTCTAGAAAGAAAGAATGGAAAAGATAATGATTTGTCTTTTATTTCATTATAAATAAAATTGTACCCATTACCTATATTTATACTAAATGTAATAAATCAAAAAAGAATATTAATTTAATACAATTATTCCCTATCATATATGACCCTGATTTACTTTCCTATTTCTACCTAAATATACCATATTAGATTACTTTCCTAAATATGTACAAATATTCAACTGGAAAATGATTTCGACACTCCCTCTCAAGTTGGATCATAAATATTGATCATTTCCAACTTGTAGACGAAATCAACAAACTTTTGTCGTGGAAGTCCCTTGGTGAACATATCTACTGTTTTTTCTTCTGTAGGAATATAGGTCATGCAAATAATTCCATCTTCAAACTTTTCTTTGATGAAATGTCTGTCTATCTCTACATGTTTGGTCCTGTCATGTTGGACTAGATTAAGTGAGATATTGATGGTAGCTTTGTTATCACAATAAAGTTTAATTGGGAGCTTTACTGGGATCTTTTTTAACCACAAGGTTTCACACATTCCCTGTGCCACAGCTCTAAACTCTCTTTCTACACTGCTTCTGACTACCACATTTTGTTTTTTACTCCTCCAAGTTACTAAATTCACGAAAATAAATGTACAATACCCAGTGGTAGACCTTCTATCTTCTACTAAGCCAGCCCAATCTGCATAAGTAAAGACTTCATATAGTACTGATTTCATTTTTCTCGAAAAATAATCCTTTTCTGGGTGATCTCTTGAGGTACCTGAGAATTTTATACACAACTTCCATGTGTATGTCCTTTGGAGAGTGCTTGTGCTGACTCACAAAACTTACTACAAAAGCAATATCTGGTCTAGTGTGAGATAAATATATCATTTTTTCGACCAACCTTTGATAGTGGTCTATTTCCATAGGTTTTCTTGTATCCTCACTTTTCTTCACTGCCTCTATTGAAGTATCACTTGGTTTACATCCAAGCATGCCGGTTTCAGTGAGAAGGTCAACAATCTATTTTCTTCAAGATACACTAATCCCCTGTTTGGATCGTGCAACTTCCATTCTTAAGAAGTACTTCATTTATCCCAGACTTTGACTTCAAATTCAGTGGATAGTTTTTTTTTTAGCCTTTCAATTTCTTCTACATTGTCTCCAGTTATGATTATATCATCCACATAAACTACTAAAATAATTTTTTTCCATCTCCATTATGTCGAAAAAACATGGTATGATGTGATTGCCCTTGTTGGTATCCTTGTTTTCTTATCACCTTTGCAAATCTGTCAAACCACGCTCTTGGTGATTGTTTAAGACCGTAAAAGGATTTTTTTAGTTTGTACACTGTATTTTTTTCCTTCACAGAATCCAGGGGGCATGGTCATGAACACTTCTTCTGCTAGTTCTCCATTTAAAAATGCATTTTTTATGTCTAGTTGATGAAGTGGCCAATCCAAATTAGCTGCTAAAGATAGTAGGACCTAGACAGTATTTAACTTGGCTACTGGGGCGAAGGTTTCACTATAGTCAACTCCATAGGTTTGTGTAAACCCTTTTGCAACCAAATGAGCTTTGAATTGCTTTATTATACCATCAGCTTTGTACTTTATTGTAAAGACCCATTTACAACCGATTGGAGTTTTCCCTTTGGGTAGGTTTGTTACATCCCAAGTTTTATTTTCTTCAAGTGCTCTTATTTCATCCATAACAGCTTTTCTCCATTATGGGATTTCGAAAGCCTCATGAATATTTTTTGGAATTCTCGTCCTGTCAAGGTTAGAGACAAAAGCACGAAATCCAGACGACAATGTTTTATATGACACAAATTTAGAGATAGTAGTGTACATAACCTTTTTGGTTTTCTAAGAGCAATAGGCAACTCAGTAGATTTAGAAGATTCAGAGATACCTGGATTTATTATAGACTTATGAAGACTTGGATCTATCATCAGATCAGACTCTCTTGGTGCTTCAAATTTGTAGTTCTCTATGTTTTGCTTCAACCTCTGAGAGTAAGTGATTGTCTCTTTGTTTCATTGTTCTGTTTCTCCCCCTAAGTTCAAATTACTCTCTATATATGGTAGAATAATATGAGAGGGTGTGTTTGGTTCTGCTCTGTCGGGTATGTTATTTTGATGATTAAGTGTTTGATCAAAGTCCAAATATCCAAGTGAGTATTTAAAAGGTCTATCATCTGTTACTACCTTGTTCTCCCCCTGATGAGAGGGCTTTTGATAGTACAGGATGTTCTAAAGAAGGTAACATCTAGACTGACAAAGGTTTTTTGATGAGACAGATCATAACATTTGTAACCTTTTTATGTAGGAGAATATCCTAAGAAAACACATTTGATGGCTTTTGGATCAAGTTTAGATTGGGTTTTGGAATGATTGTGAACAAAAGTAGTACAACCAAACACTTTCAAAGGCAAATTAGAATGAAGATGAGATAGAAAGAAGTAATGTTGGAATTTTTGGAGTGGTGTTTGAAAGGAGATGACCCGACTAGGCATACAATTATTGAGATAGGCTGAAGTAAGGACATCATCTCCCTAGAAATGTTTTGGCATGTTAGTAGTGAACATTAAAGTTCGAGCTACTTCAAGGAGATGTCGATTTTTTCGTTCGGCTACCCCATTTTGTTGGGGAGTATTAACACATGGCATGTTAGTAGTATGCCATGGTGTTAAAGGTATTCTTGGAATGAATGATTGAAATATTCAGAGCCATTGTCAGTACGAAGAATTTGAATATTGGTCTGAAACTGGGTTTGAATTAATTTGTGAAAGTTAATGAAAACACTTCGAACTTCAGTTTTGTCTTTTAGTAGATAAACCCAACAAACCCTAGTATGATCATCAATAAATGTAACAACCCATTTATGTTGTGTATGAGTTGAGATACGAGATAGACCCCAAACGTCACTGTGAATTAGAGTAAATGGTTTAGATGGCTTATATGGGTTATGAGGAAAAGAAATACGATGATGTTTAACATACTCACAAATTTCACACTAAAAATTGCATTCTTTATTATTCGAGAACATGGACGAAAATAACTGTTTTAAATATTGAAAACTAGGATGTCCCATTCTATAATGCCATAATAAGATTTAACTATTACTAAGGCTAGAAACAGAACTACATGTACTAGTTTGACAACACTCACTCTCTTTAGCTTCAGAAAAATAGTACAGACCTTTACACTCGTTAGCACTGCTAATTGTCATCCCCAATGATAGGTCCTGAAAGACACAATGAGAAGGGAAAAAATTAGCAAAACACTGAGAGTTTTTTGGCATTTTGCTAATAGAAATCAAATTGCACGATAAATTTGGTACATGCAGAACTGAGTCCAAAGTAATAGAATTTGAGAGTCGAATACTCCCTTTTCTGGCTACAGATGAGAGAGATCCATCTGCAATTCTAACTTTAAAATTTCCAGCACAAGGTGAGTAAGTTGTTAATAAATGATAAGCATCAGTCCGGGCTGCTAAAGTTTGGGCCTCTTTGGTTGAAAGTTTGGGCCATTTTTAAACTTGTTTCCATAAGATCCATGTATTAAATTTGTTGTAGGCCTATTATCCAAATAAGGCCCATATTCATTTTGCAAACCATGGGCTTGTTTTACACTAGACTCAAAGTCAGGCCCATCCAAAGTTAGACTCATGGATTTGTTCGGTCCATTACCCATCTTTCCTATATTAATTTCTTTTCTCGTGGTGCGAAAGGAGTCAGCGCCAAGAGCCAAGGTGGTGTCGCGAATGGAAGATTCGCCCCTAGAGCCAGCGTCGTCGTCATCGAGCATCACCCGTTGCCGGTTTTCTTCTCGCCAAACTTAAGCAAACACTCTCTGACAGAGGGTAGTGGATGGTGGCCCAAAATCCTTCCATGGACATCGTCGAGACTTCGATTCAGCCCAGCCAAAAATTCAAAAGTTCTCTCAGTTTTCACTTTTTTTCGTTACCGAGAACTATCACTGGCACACTCCCATTCTTGTTTGGTGCAGAAATCTAGTTCTTGCCACAGAGAAATCATCCTCATTTAATAACTGGTAATCTCCATCTCTCCTTGTCTCATCTGCCAAAGCTTTGTTTTTATTTCAAAAAAATTTGATGTGTCTTCACCATCTGAATAGGTGAGTTTGACGGCCTCCCACACTTCTTTTGCAGTGGGTAAAAAAAGATATATTTTCTCAATGGCTGGGAGCCTGGTATGAATGAGCCACGTAATTATCATTGAATTTTTTGAATTCCATTATTGGAGCGCATAGGTATCGGTTGGTTTTTGAGTTTCTCCAGTCAGGTACCCCATCTTTCCTTTCCCATTGATTACGAGTTTGATGGAATGTGACCATTCTCTGTAGTTGTTGCCGTTTAATTTTTCCACCTCGAATTGTATATTTGTGATATCATGGTTACTGGAATTCATGGTTGGAAGAGTATGGGCTAGTATTTGGGTTGGCTGGGTTGGGATGTGGGTGTTCTCTGAGCTGGTCTCAAATTCTTGAATATTCAAGATTAGGTCAGACATGGCTTGGTTCTAGATTGAGCCTGATCTGATACCATCTAGAAAGAAAGAATGGAAAAGATAATGATTTGTCTTTTATTTCTTTATAAATAAAATTGTACCCATTACATATATTTATACTAAAAGTAATAAATTAAAAAAGGATATTAATTTAATACAATTATTCCCTACCATATATGACCCTAATTTACTTTCCTATTTCTACCTAAATTTACCATATTAGATTACTTTCCTAAATATGTACAAATATTCAACTGGAAAATGATTTTGATAGGAAGAGCTCGGTATTCGAACATCTTCCCTAACCACTGAAGTGCTCGCCAATACCTCAACGAGTCGTTTTATCCCCTTACTAGCCATTCTATAATGGACTACAAAAATACAACCTAATGTAATGAAAATCAAAAATCAAATATAATCACATAAAAAAGAGTAATACCTACTTATATAGTAAACTGAAAGAGGATGCTGAAAAGATATCGACCTGAAAGGAAAAGAGCCCGAGTTAAAGCTGAATTTAAAGATGATTCTAAAAGAAAAAATTCACAAATAATAGTGCACAAAAGGAAAAGTCACGCACAGGAATTACAAATGTAGGGACAGATGAGAATGATTCATGGAGAAGCGCCATAAGAAAAGAAATCACTCACGAAAAAGAAAGTTTGAAAAGTATAAAGGCCCCTCTGTACCGCTGTCTTTATATAGTAGAGGGCATCCCAGTGCCCAATACGAAGAGTGGAATCGTGAAACGTTACGAAAAATCTTTTGCTGTCCTTCGAGTTCGAGAAACGTCACAAAAATCTTTCGCTACCTTTCGAGTTCAAGAAATGTTACGAGAGAATGCTTGCTACTCTTATAGTTCATATCATCCCGAACTATAAGAGTGAGGGACTTAATGTTCAGACACCGACCTGGTGGTCGTCATGTACATTCCACATGTCAACCTTTAGCTCGTTTGATCAACCTCAGCAAACACCATTCGGCCCGGTTCTAGCCTGCTCGATTGAACCGAAGACCAGGCTAATCCCATTACTGATTATATTTCATGTTATATATGTTTTTATGTATAAATTACAAATATACCCCCATAAAAAATGTAACACCTATAAATATCCAATAAAAGGCCATTGAGCCACCGGCATTTAACACATCATTTATTGCTTTCTCTACTCTCTCTCTATTCTCTCTCTTAAACTTAATCTATCTCCCAACAATAGCTTCCAGAGTACTTCCCCTTATGTATTCATGATAATTGGCTCTACTCAGCATTCAGATATGCAATAATTTGGTAAGACATCATGACCAACAGATTTGTTCCAGTTCAGCTTACTATAATGTCTACCAACATAGTGTAATATTACCAGTTCTATATTAAGTTACAAGTTTATTATGATAACAAGTTCAATTAAGTTAATGTGCACATGACTCGTGTATCAGCAGAGCCAACTGAGACATTTTAATGTTTGTATCAAGCAAGTTCCCCACATGAGTAGTTGAGAGCTACCACTAATACTAAATGTCTCCTCCGTGAGTGATTAAATATCCCACGTGTGTAGTTGAGAGCTAGTGCTAGGACTAAATGTCTCCTCCATGTGCGACCAAATTCCCAAGTTCTCTTGGCAATAAAAATATTGTTTTGATAGTTCTACATTTTATTTACATACTGATCATAACATTATATATTCTAAAGATCATGGACATATAAATATTTATCATAATAGTATTTTATTATAAGTTATGAGCATGTCAGTCATTGTTTCACAAGTATCAAATTATGATTATTCCATGAAACTCAGGTTATACATTTATGAGTTCATTATTTTACCATAAATACTATGTGCAGGTTATTATCATCAGCATGCATTTCATGATAATTCATAGATAATTCATACACAGTTTACATGAGTACAAGGCAAAAGTTAGGAAATTGATGCAAAAATGAAAACTAGTAAGAAATAATATTTTAGTGCACAAGGCAAGTATGCACTCTGTAGAAATTCTATGTAATAAAATTATAAAAACGTTTCCTTGTCAGTAAGGACACTCATGAAAAAACGTTAAAGATATTGAGATAACCTTAAAGACATTCTAGACTGCCTATCCCAATAAAATGGCCCAAGCGACCTAAAGGGATTTTATTGAGTAGAAATTAAATCAGGTACGTATGGCACTATTTATTGGTCCATGTAGCAGAAAAAAAGTCAAATGGTACAGTCAACACACAATCAAATAAACATTCATTGAATAAGGCATATCAATGATAGGATATTTATATTATTATTTAATAATATAAACTTTAATTAATACGGTTTATTTAGAAAAATGTTATCCACATAGTTTCCTTTAAATAAGGTCTTACAACCAAAAAAATATGCGTAAGCTCATACCCTAATTATCAAATTCTTGTCTAAACTTTAAGTTCTTGTTCATATCTGACTTAAGCATCGAAAATAATACGACACACACGGTATCATACCTACTGACATGGTTTGCTAATGACATGCAGATTGATATGGAAGCAAACGTATGATAGACAGAAATCTGATCCAACATATACATATATATATACATGTATGTGTGTGTGCGTGTGTGTATATATATTATTTTTCCCTATAAAATTAAGATTAAAGTATTCTTTTATAAAATAATTTATTAATAATTTTAATTCATTACAGTTTGAAAAAATAAATGAAAAATGAAGTATAATAACTTTGAAGTTTTTAGGTAATTTTGTTATTTTTAATGGAATAGAAATGACAAAAGAAGAACATTAAGTAGCTTTAAAGTAGTAATTTTGTTATGTTTTCAATCATGTGACGTGCAATTCTTAAGAAAAGGTTTAATTATTGTTCCTTAATTTATTGATTTGTTTTTTCTTTGCTCAATTTTTTTATTTATTTATTTTGGGCTCAACTTAATGAATTTTAAAGTTTAGTGTTACTTAAATTAGGCAATGACAATTTTTTTGTTTGTTTGTTAAAAGGGTAGTTAGAGACGTGGAGAAGATGAAAGGGGGACATAATGGCAAATTTATTTACTTCAAAATTTTCATTGACATAATTGTAGATAACATATTAATGTTAAACCTATTTTATCAATATAGACTTGTAAGCCATTAGATGAATACACAAGTATGACCATAGTATAATTATTTTCATCAAGATATTATTTGTAAATTTTAAAATTTAACTAACATATGTATTAAAAACTTATTCACTTTCTTTTAGATTATAAAAATAATATAATATAGTTTAAGTTTTTATGAAAATTAGTGACTATGTTTATTTTAGCTCCTTTTTTTTTATTGGATTATTCACTTCTTTGTTCATAACTTTCTTGTACATGTTTCAATTTAAAAAAAAAAATTAAATTTCTTGTACCTGCTCTAACTACTAAAAGTTAGGAAATTGATGCAAAAATGAAAACTAGTAAAGAAATAATATTTTAGTACGCAAGGCAAGTATGCACTCTGTAGATATTCTATGTAATTTATTTTTTAAAATTATTAAAACTTTTCCTTGTCAGTAAGGAAACTCATGATAAAACGTTAAAGATATTGAGACAACGATTGTGGTAGCCAATAAGGTAAAAAACAATTAAGAATTATTAAAATCTATTAGTTGTATAAAATTTTTAACTTACTTTTTTATTATTATTGTAACATAAATGATTCTTAGAAACGTAATATTAGAAAACAGTTATGTCATTTTTTTTTTTTAAATAATTGAGTACCCTGCCTATTCTACATTTGAGTTGCGATATTAAAAGAAAATTTTCTTCTAAAATTAAAATTTCAAGGTAAAAGTAAGATATACATTTTTTTGGCTTTATATATAAAATAAATAGTATGCAGGAGTTTAAGATAAAGGAATCATAAAATAGATTATTTTATTGTCAATTCTTTTATTTTATTATGTTACAAAATTTTAAAATTGCACTTGTACTTAAGTAGTTTTAAATTAACAATGGATACATTTTCTATGTTTTACGTAGGAAAATTATTCATTGCTTCTAAAATAACTAATAATATGGTATTCCAATAAAATGAAATGCAATATTAGCGCTATTATTTTCTTGAAAAACACAATCATTCAATACTTGGTAAAGAGAACAATCAATCAAATCACTAAGAATAACAATCAATGCCCGATATTCTAGAAGCAATAAATAACAGCTTGCTTCACACAATCTATTAAAAAATTAATTGTATCATTAGCAGTAATATTACTTGTCACTTTAAGACAAACATAAATCAAAATTAATGGTCATACTTATGTATTCATCTAATGGCTTACAAGTCTATATTGATAAAATAGGTTTAACATTATTATGTTATCTACAATTATGTCAATGAAAATTTTGAAGCAAATAAATTTGCCATTATGTCCCCCTTTCATCTTCTCCACCTCTCTAATTACCCTTTTAACCAAAAAGGAAAAAAAAAAAAAACTCATTGCCTAAATTAAGTAACACTAAACTTTAAAATTTATTAAGTTCAGCCAAAAATAAATAAATAAATAAATAGAGCAAAGAAAAAACATATCAATAAATTAAGGAACAATAATAAAAAAAATTCTTAAGAAATGCACGTTACATGATTGAAAACATAACAAAATTACTACTTTAAAGCTACGGTTTGTTCTTCTTTTGTCATTTCTATTCCATTAAAAATAACAAATTACCTAAAAACTTCAAAGTTATTATACTTCATTTTTCATTTATTTTTTCAAACTGTAATGAATTAAAATAATTAATAAATTATTTTATAAAATAATACTTTAATCTTAATTTTATAGGGGAAAAATAATATATACACACATACACACACATATATATGTATATACTTATGTATATGTTGGATTAGATTTCTGTCTATCATACGTTTTCTTCCATATCAATCTGCACGTCATTAGCAAATCATGTCAAGATGTATGATATCGTGGGGTGTCGTATCCTCTCCGATGCTAAAGTGAGATATGAACTAGAACTTGAAGTTTAGACAAAAATTTGTTAATTAGGGTATGAGCTTACGCATACTTTTTTTTTGTTATAAGACATTATTTAAAGGAAACTATGTGGATAACATTTTTGTAAATAAACCGTATTAATTAATATTAATATTACTAAATAATAATATAAATATCCTACCATTAATACGCCTTATTCAATGAAGGTTTATTTGACTGTGTGTCTACTGTACCATTTGACTTTTTTTCTGCTACATGGACAATAAATAGTGCCACACTTACCTTATTTATTTTCTACTCAACAAAAACCCTTTGGGTGGCTTAGGCCATTTTATTGGGGTAGGCAGTCTAGAATGTCTTTAATGTTATCCCAATATCTTTAACGTTTTGTCTTGAGTGTCCTTACTAACAAGGAAACGTTTCAATAATTTTAAAAAATAAATTACATAGAATATCTACAGAGTGCATACTTGCCTTGTGCACTAAAATATTATTTCTTTACTTGTTTTCATTTTTGCATCAATTTCCTAATTTTTAGTAGTTAGAGCTGGTACAAGAAAGTTAATTTTATTTTTAAGTGAAACATGTACAAGAAAGTAATGAACGAAGAAGTCAATAATCCAATAAAAAAAAAGTGGCTAAAATAAACATAGTCACTAATTTTTATAAAAACTTAAACTATATTATATTATTTTTATAATCTAAAAGAAATTGAATACGTTTTAAATACATATGTTCGTTACATTCTCAAATTTACAAATAAGATCTTGATCAAAATAATTATACTATGGTCATACTTGTGTATTCATCTAATGGCTTACAAGTCTATATTGATAAAATAGGTTTAATATTATTATGTTATCTACAATTATGTCAATGAAAATTTTGAAACAAATAAATTTGCCATTATGTCCCCCTTTCATCTTCTCCACCTCTCTAACTACCTTTTTAACCAAAAAATAAAAAATGTCATTGCCTAATTTAAGTAACACTAAACTTTAAAATTCATTAAGTTGAGCCAAAAATAAATAAATAAATAAATTGAGCAAAGAAAAAACAGATCAATAAATTAAGGAACCACAATTAAAACTTTTCTTAAGAAATGCACGTCACAAGATTGAAAATATAACAAAATTACTACTTCAACACTACCACAAAACTGGCATATGGTCACGGTTTTTAACCGTGACTGTAGACCTATGGTCACGGTTTTAAAAACCGTGACCTAAGAAGGAGAGACCTTAGCCTATGACCTATGGTCACGGTTAAAAACCGTGACCGTAGAATATGATATAGTCACGGTCTTTCTAAAAACCGTGACCAAATATTCACTTTAGGTCTCGGTTTTTAAAAAAACCGTGACCATATGTAATATTTAAGGCCACGGTTTTTAGAAAGACCGTGACTATATCATATTCTACGGTCACGATTTTTTCAAAAATCGAGACCATAGGTAATGTTCATTTCCAAATAGACATTTATTTTTCGGCACTTTTGGTCTCGATTTTTCTGAAAACCGTGGCCTTAAATGTTACATATGGTCACGGTCTTTCAAAAACCGTGACTATAGGTAATGTTCATTTCAAAATAGTAGCACCAATTTTTAGCATTTTAATAAATTTAAATACCTGTTTTTTCAATATTATAAGTGCAACATTCATATTCAAAAATATATTATTAAAACTAATATAGCGATTACATTTCATGCGATCCGAATTAGGTTTAAATTATAAATATTAATGCCCAGATTGTTTCAAAATTAATGACACATTATACAGTGTCATATAATAATTACAATACTAATAATTAAACGTACATATATGAAATTAAACTAATTTAACAAATTTTGTGATGGTAGTGTGATGTAACAAGTTAGACATTGCCAATTAAACCAAAAAAATGCTACTATCACCACTAGGAGGCTGGCGAACACCACCTAGATAATCTCTTGGATCTGCCTTTCGATCAGCAAAAATGTTGCTACCGCTCATTTCTCTCATCTTAGCCGTGCTAATTGCCTTTTCAGCAGAGCTTGGAGGAACATCTCCCTTAAAGATGTCATTGCCTGTCAACTCAGCAAAGGTTGTATTTTCATCCAAGAGTGTATTTTCCAATTTGACATCCCTATGACAGATTTGCTGCAAGAGATAAACTTCATATTAATACAAAGAAAGATTTTTCATCACAAGTATTGGAAAAGGAAAACCAAGTTGAAATTGGCATACCATGGAGTGACAATAACTAACTCCAGATATTAGCTGTTGGAAGAAAAATCTTGCCTGCCTTTGATCAAAACCTTAGTAATTTCCATAGTTCATATAGATTTTAGATAACATATTAAATTAAGAAATAGATAAACTTGCCTCATCTTCACTAAATCTACCAGCATTGCATATTTTCTCAAATAGTTCACCTCCAGCTGCATATTCCATTACAATAGCTAGATGCGTTGGGGTCAAAAGGACCTTTACAAAACAAAACAAAAAGCAGGTGTTATCATGTTTATTTAAAACTCATAACTGCAATATACTGAATTTGATTGATTTTTAAGGCATAAGCATAACAAATGAAAAAGGTGAACTATTTACCTCTTTGAATCTGACAATGTTTGGATGCCTCAGTGATCTATGGTTTATGATTTCTCTCTGAACTTTCTGGTCAAAATACAACTTATATAATCAAGTAATCAAGAAAACCACAGCCACAATCATATAAGAACTATATTGGGGGGAAAAAAGAAGTCAGATAAGATAACAACTTAACAGAGACGATTATATATATCAAACACTGAACAAATAATAATTAATCAGATTCGCCGAACTATATATGCATTTTCTGAGTACTTCTATGTTTATAATTGAATGTCATGCAAAAGTTGTCCAAATAAAGATCAGAGTAAAAATAAAGTCAAAGCTAAAATTCTTACATGAGATGAGATGAGCACTGTACAAGAAGACAAGGTAAAGGAAGTTTAATACATAGATACATCTAGAAAAAATATATCAGAAACATTGATATCTTGATCCTAAAATTCAAAAGAGGCAAAAAAACAAGATAGATGAATACAAGTCCTAAGTGGCAGAGAAATCATTTCTATTCAGTTTTCAACTCATCTACCCTTAGGTACTGAATGCTTTCATGGCTTCAGAATACCATACAGTTATAAGAATGCTCCAACTCAGTAAACAGAGAGACAAGCATAGAGAGAAACATGTATATTTGATAAAGATAAACAGTCATTGAAATGAAAACAAAAATCGTTTTGCCATAAATCTTGGTTACAAGCCCAATGGAAGAATTATACAAAACATATCAATGTCTCACAAACAATTGAAGATAATAGGAACACAAGCAATCTACACTGAAACAATCATTTCATGTTGGATCAATCGTTCCTTTGATTGCTGGGTCCAGAAGCTCCTTCTATTAGGATTTGAAGAAGAAAAAAATCAAAAAAATAAAATAAAATTGAACCCTAAAATGGGGATCATAAAGTTGAAAGGCAAACCCACCTCGGGTTCACGGACTTCATCGACGATACAGGGAGAAGTCAGGTGGAAAACTCCGGCACAGCCATTAATGGCCGCGAGAATGGATGGGTAGTCGAGAAGATCGATCTGGAACAAACGGAGACACTTCTCTGCTCCTTCAAGAGCTTCTAGATGCTTCGTCTCATTCTCTTCCCCTGCAATTGCATAAAAAAAGAACAAAATTATTGGAAGAAGATCAATAATAGCAGAGAAAACTGGCAAAAAGGAGCAGCGCTGGAGAGAAGAACGTCTTGGCGAAGAGGAGCACCTGGAGAGGATATAACATAAGATTCACTGAAGTAGTGTAGCTTGAGAACATCATCTACCGGTTGCATAACATGGTTCTTTCTTGCAAAACTTTAAATACCCACCTCAGATTTCGGACAAAAATTGTCATTTTAGGGAAAATCTAATAAGAAGCAAGAAATGCCAACAATTAATTTTCAAAACAATAACCACTTTACATCTTAGGGCGAATGAAGTACAACCACACACCACAAAGCTACTGAATTGAAAAAACACTCAAGGCATATGCAGCACAAGCCAACCATAAAAGTACTCGGTTGATCTATGAAGAATCTATGATCTATTTTTTTCTTTTCCTTTTTTTTCCTGAAAATCTATCATTCCTTCTCATTTTTCAAAAAAGAAAACACTCTCCTATCTCCCTTAAATTGTTTTGTCGACGAAGAACTACCTGGTACACGATTTTAGCGTCTGGTGCGTCTGGTGCAGGGGTAGTGGCTGGTGCAGCGACCGTGGGTGGTAGCTCGTGGCTGGTGCAAGGCAGGTGATGGTGCAGCGCGCGGATGGTGGAAGATTATGTTGGCTGTTGCAGATCTGGTGGAAGAGCTCGGCTGGGAGGAGGCACGGCGATAGAGGCTGGAAGTGGGCTGGAGGAGCTCGGCTGGGAGTGGGGTGGATGTTGGCGGCTGGACGTTGGCGGCTGGTACGTTGGCGGAGACTCTCTCAAGTAGGTACTTGGGATTTCGCCAGTTAACGTTATGTGAGTTAGGTTTTTTTTTTTTTTTTTTTTGTTTATATATATATTATAAGGCAGTACTTTGATTTTAACTAAAAAAAAAAAAAAATTTTGGTCACGGTTTTAAAAAAACCGAGATTATATATATTTTTTTGTTTATATATTATAAGGCAGCTGATTTTTTCATTTTAACTAAAAAAAAAAAAAAAAAACTTTGGGTCACGGTTTTAAAAAAACCGAGACTATATTATACGTTAAGGTCACGGTTATTTAAAAACCGTGGCTATAAATTTTTTCTATTTTTGTAACTTCACTTATGATCACGGTTATTTTAAAAACCGAGATTATATATATACACTATGGTCACGGTTTTAAGAAGACCGTGACCAAAAACCTATAGCCTCGGTTTTTTGTAAAACCGTGACCAATTTTCCGAGACTAAAGATCAGTTTTGTTGTAGTGCAAACTACTGTATGTTCTTCTTTTGTCATTTCTATTCCATTAAAAATAACAAAATTACCTAAAAACTTCAAAGTTATTATACTACATTTTTCATTATTTTTTTTCAAATTGTAATGAATTAAAATAATTAATAAATTATTTTATAAAAGAATACTTTAATCTTAATTTTATAGGTGGGAAAATAATATATATATATATATATATATATATATATATATCATACGTTTTCTTCCATATCAATCTGCACGTCATTAGCAAATCATGTCAGGATGTATGATATCGTGGGGTGTCGTATCCTCTCCGATGCTAAAGTGAGATATGAACTAGAACTTGAAGTTTAGACAAAAATTTGATAATTAGGGTATGAGCTTATGTGTACTTTTTTTTGGTTATAAGACCTTATTTAAAGGAAACTATGTGGATAACATTTTTGTAAATAAACCGTATTAATTAATATTTATATTACTAAATAATAATATAAATATCCTACCATTAATACGCCTTATTCAATGAAGGTTTATTTGACAGTGTGTTTACTGTACCATTTGACTTTTTTTCTGCTACATGGACCAATAAATAGTGCCACACATACCTGATTTATTTTCTACTCAACAAAAACCCTTTAGGTCGCTTGGGCCATTTTATTGGGGTAGGCAGTCTACAATGTCTTTAACGTTATCTGAATATCTTTAACGTTTTGTCACGAGCGTCCTTACTAACAAGGAAACGTTTCAATAATTTTAGAAAATAAATTACATAGAATATCTATAGAGTGCATACTTGCCTTGCGCACTAAAATATTATTTCTTTACTAGTTTTCATATTTAGATCAATTTCCTAACTTTTAGTAATTAGAGCAGGTACAAGAAAGTTAATTTTTTTTAATTGAAACATGTACAAGAAAGTTATGAACAAAGAAGTCAATAATCCAATAAAATAAAAAAGGAGCTAAAATAAACATGGTCATTAATTTTCATAAAAACTTAAACTATATTATATTATTTTTATAATCTAAAAGAAAATGAATACGTTTTTAATACAAATGTTAGTTACATTCTCAAATTTACAAATAATATCTTGATGACAATAATTAAGGAACAATAATTAAAACTTTTCTTAAGAAATGCACGTCACATGATTGAAAACATTACAAAATTACTACTTTAAAGCTAATGTATGTTCTTCTTTCATTTATTTTTTCAAACTGTAATGAATTAAAATAATTAATAAATTATTTTATAAAAGAATACTTTAATCTTAATTTTATAGGGAGAAAAATAATATATATATATATATATATATATATATATATATATATATATATATATTCACACACACATATATGTATATACATATGTATATGTTGGATCAGATTTATGTCTATGATACGTTTTCTTCCATATCAATCTGCACGTCATTAGCAAACCATGTCAGGAGGTATGATACCTTGGGATGTCGTATCCTCTCCGATGCTTAAATCAGATATGAATAAGAACTTGAAGTTTAGACAAGAATTTGATAATTAGGGTATGAGCTTACGTGTACTTTTTTTTGGATTGTAAGACCTTATTTAAAGGAAACTATGTGGATAACATTTTTGTAAATATACCGTATTAATTAATATTTATATTATTAAATAATAATATAAATATTCTACTATTAATACGCCTTATTCAATGAAGGTTTATTTGACTGTGTGTTGACTCTACCATTTGACTTTTTTCTACTACATGGACCAATAAATAGTGCAACACGTACTTGATTTAATTTTTTCTCAACAAAACCCTTTAAGTCGCTTGGGCCATTTAATTGGGGTAGGCAGTCTACAATGTTTTTAACGTTGTCTCAATATCTTTAACGTTTTGTCATAAGTGTCCTTACTAAGAAGGAAACCTTTCAATAATTTAAAAAAATAAATTACATAGAGTATCGATCTACAGAGTGCATACTTGCCTTGCGCACTAAAATATTATTTCTTTACTTGTTTTCATTTTTGCATCAATTTCCTAACTTTTAGTAGTTAGAGTTCCTAACTTTTAGTAGTTAGAGCTGGTACAAGAAAGTTAAATTTTTTTTTAATTGAAACATGTACAAGAATGTTATGAACAAAGAAGTCAATAATCCAATAAAAAAAAAAAAGAGCTAAAATAAACATAGTCACTAATTTTCATAAAAACTTAAACTATATTATATTATTTTTGTAATCTAAAAAAAAGTGAATGCGTTTTTATTACATATGTTAGTTACATTCTCAAATTTATAAATAATATCTTGATGATAATAATTATACTATGCTCATACTTTTGTATTCATCTAATGGCTTACAAGTCTACATTGATAAAATGGGTTTAATATTATTATGTTATCTACAATTATGTCAATGAAAATTTTGAAGCAAATTTGCCATGATCAATATGCTCATTTGATAAAAATGATTGAACTTTTATTACATTTTTCCATGCTATTATAAATGTCGTTTTCCCTTTTCTTCTTATAAATTCAAAAACATTTCCGCAAACGTAATTTTTTCCTTAGTTGTCCACTTTATTTTAATTGTACACTTTTACTACTTTGCTGTGCAACAAGTCCGCAAATAAGAACAAAGTTACTTTTGTTCTAAAAAGTTAAAAAAAAAAAAAATTATATACTCACATTTTTTTTATTGAATATATACTCACATTTTTAACACACCAAAACTTTTTCTTAATTTGTTATAAAAAGTATTTGGTATAATTCAAACCTAAAATTTGAAATGAGAAAAAAGTGCGACTCTTATTGTAAAATCACAAAGCTAATGATTTTTTCTTATATATATAGTTGTATAATTCTTAAAAAGTTATAAAACTGTTATAAAGTGGACATATAATGAAAATATATTGTACATGGTTAACTTAAAAATTAGGTATATAAGTCAAAAACTAAAACAATATTATTATACATGAATTAAAAACAAAATATGAATTGATGAAAAATGGAGAGTAGAAAGGAGGCTAGAAAAAAGAGAATTCTTATTTCTTATATATTGTGCATATTTTGTTATAAGAGACGGTTTTATATAGTTGAGGTCAATAGCTTAATAAAGAAAAATATCATAAAAATGAATTACATAATTTGCTCTCTCAATAAAAATATTTACCTAGGAAAGCTCTCGCCGACCTAAGGTCTAGGTGGCATTGATATAGGGGTGTCAAACGGGTCGGCACGGCCAGTAAAACACTTGACCCGTTGGCCCACCGGGTCGGCACGGCACGTTAGCCAAAAGGAGTAGCACAGCACAGCCCACGGCCCTTAACAGGCTGGGCCGAGCCGGCACGGCACGCAAAGCCTTATTATTTGAAAAATTAATTTTAAAAAAATACCAATAAATAAATAATTTTTTTTACATTTAAATAAAATTGGACATAATCTAATGAATTTCTAACAATATATTAAATGAGAAGTTGAGAGTTCGACTCTCACTTTTAATTTTTTAAAGCATTATTAATAATTTTTAACTAAAAAATTAAATAAATATATAATAAAAATGAAATAAAAGGGTCATAGGCCGGGCACGGTACAACACGTCAAGGCCCATGGGTCAAGAATGAAGGCATGACACGGCTCATAACGGGCCACGGGCCGGCACGGCACCCTAATTTGACTGGGTGGGCCTGGCTGGGCCGGGCCGGCCCATCCTTTTTGACACCTCTACATTGATGGCCATCCCGATTTAATGAATATTTTTTTAATTTTAGTTTTTAAAATATATAATAATTTTTGTTTTCTTTTGACCTCTTTTCATTACTTTTTTTTTTTTTTTTGGCTAAAACATTAAAGTAATACTTAAAAGTACTTTTAATATTTTTATATCAAATATTTAAATATTTATCTTAAAATCACTTCATTTTAATCCACTTTTAAGAAGTGATATTATTTATTACTCTTAAAATATACTCCTTATAAATTTTATTGATTACTCCCTTTATCCAGTATTGGGTGCTTGTATTTTTCAAAAAGATGATTGCAGGGGCGAAGCCAGAAAATAATTTAAGGGGGGGCTAATTTTTTTTTTATACAAAATAAAAGATTAGTATAAATTATAATAAATTATACTGAATTGAACACTAAATTTTTTCTTGTCATATTATAATAGAGACATAGAGTTAACACATTATAATTAACTTATAACGAAAATTAAACAAAAATATAATAAGTTAATAGTCGTAGTCACTGCTACCCCCACAGAAATCACAACCACCTCACGGCCTCACCGCAGTTATCCCTGCTGCTATCATCGTCTCCATCAGCAACCGCCGTCGTTCTCCATAATTTGCCTACCCTCTGCTCTATCGTCGCGCTCACGATCTGCTGATCCACTCTCTGTCATCACCTCCATCTTAGGTTCCGTCATCTCTGGTTCTGTCGTTGCTGGTTAGCCCCTGCCCCGCTGGTTTAGTTCCACTAGTCACGATCTCCCAGCCCATTCGCAACTATCGAATTCTCCCACCCAACGAATCTATCACTCATCGTCTTGCGGTCGCTCCCCTGCCTCTCTCCACCATCGTCAAGTACCAAGTCACCTCTTCATTAGGCTGCTCTCACCGTTGGGTTTGTCGATTCTCCACTGGTCAACCGCGCACCAATCACTTCGTCCACCAGCTTCACCATCCTCACCGGCCCATTTTAAGGCTCAATTTCCAACACTTGGTAGCAACATCCAATTTCAATTTGGGCCATTCAAGCCCAAGCCCAATTTCATTCCTTTTCAACATTGAATTTCATTCGGGCCCAATCAACAGTGGTTCAATAATCCAAGCCCAACCACCAGCCCTTAGGCCTAGTCAACACCAATAAAAAAGTAAACTTTATTTTCGCTGCATATTATTATTGTCTATTTTTAATGGAAGATTCAAAAGAAAATTTGGATTCTAAGATCAATGAAGTATCTAACCTAGCCATTCAAGCAAAATCACCAGTACCATATTTCTATGGAGTAGCTGGACAGGATCATCATGCGACATGTAGAGGTACCCTTACAACTTCTATAGTTGGTTGTGGTAAAATTGGTATGATTTCAAACGTTTCTCACTTTGTTGGATCTAATACTTAGATTATTGATTCTGGTGGATCTGATCATATGATTTATGATAAATCTTATTTTACTGACTTATCTTCCCCACCAGTGTCATATGTTACGAAAGCTAATGGTGAAGCTTTTTCTGTGTTAGGAATGAGGTCAATTCGTATTACCCTAACCTTACAGCTCCAAAATATTTTATATGTACCAGATTTATCTCATCACTTAATATTGTCTCATAATTGAATACTGAGTCTAAATGTTATGTAACCTTTTATCCTATGTATGTAATTTTTCAGGATCTTTTTACCAGGTAAATAATTGGTCAGGGGTATCTGAGGGACAAATTGTTTTGTTTGGATTAGACCTACGCAGGAGAGAAACCAGGAGCACAATCCAACATTGCTTTAACTTTGAGTTTTGACCAACTAAGTAAAATTTGGTTTTGACATAGCCGCTTAGGGCATCCATCTTTTAGTCTTGTGAAAAAATCTATACCTATTCCGTTTATTGGTGTGAGTGAATCTACTTTACGTTGTGAGACATGTGTCTTGGCCAAGAGTCATCGTACTACTTATTCTTCTAGCATTTCTAATAGAAGTACAATTTCTTTTGAATTAATTCATTTTGATATTTGGGGATCGTCTAGAGAGCCTACTATATCGGGTATGAGGTATTTTGTATTGTTTACTGATGACTAAATGAGATTGTCATGGGTCGCTCTTCTTAAAACCAAAGATGAAGTTTTTCCAACTTTTCAAACTTTTCGTAGTCTTGTTCAAACACAATACAATAGCACCATTAGAATCTTACGTTTTGACAATGGGGAAGAATATCTTAATTGTGTTTTTTCAAGATTTTTTCCAAATACATGGGATTGTTAATCAAACTACTTGCCCACAAACGCCATAACAAAATGGGGTGTCCAAAAGAAAAAACAGTCACTTACTTGAGATGGCTCGTGTGCTCCTATTTAGTGCTCATATGCCAAAATATCTTTGGAAAAATGTTGTACAAGCTTCCGCCCATCTCATCAATCATCTCCCATCTAGTGTCCTTCATTGAAAAATCTCATTCGAGGTTCTCGCATCTTATGTATTCTTGTCATCATTTCGTAATCTTCTTGCTCGAGAGGAGTAATGTTCTTTAAACACAACAACCCTCTTGAAGTTTGTGGCTTCACGATGTACATTAGGTAGAAAATATTACAGACAGAAGGTCCACATTAGGTTATTTCACTTTTGTGGGAGGTAATTTGGTTACATGGAAAAGTAAGAAGCAAAAATTTGTGGCGCGATCTAGTGTTGAGGCTGACTATAGAGGTATGGCTCATGGGGTATGTGAATTGCTGTGGATAAAAAATTTGCTATTTTATTTGGATTTTGAACCCAAAAATACTATGAAGTTGTATTGCAAAAATTAGGCAGCCATTGATATATCACAAAATTCATTACAACATGATCGTACTAAGTATGTAGAGGTTGATCGTCACCTTATAAAAGAAAAGCTAGATGCCAAACTAATTAGCTTCCCTTTTGTTCCATCTAAAAAACAACTTGCAGATGTGCTCACCAAAGAAGTTTCCAGGAAGGTGTTTTATGACTCACTAAACAAGTTAGGCATGGTCGATATTTATGCTCCAACTTGAGGAAAATTGTTAGAGTGAATCGCATAATTAATGTGTGATATGTTGTAATTAATACTTGTCTAATTGTAATAGAGCTCTAGTTCATATAGGACTCTAATTAAACAAGACTCTTGTAATTTTCTATATATACCTCTACTATAAGGTGTGTAAATAATAACAAGACAATAATTTATTCTTATTATATTTAACTTAGACTACTTAAAACAATCCTATTGGAACTAAAAAAACTTAATTGCAATAGAAATCCTACTAAAAAACTAATACTTGGTCACCCACCGCCCAAAAGAACATAATAATGCACTAGAAAAACAACATCAAATCTGCCCAAGAATTAAAATCACAAAATAATTGGATTTAAGCCCATAAATAAAATTGAAAAAATAACAAAAATAATACACCTCAAAACTTGTAATAACAAAAATAGCACCCCTTGTGTTTAAACTTATACTTTCACAATTAAAAAAATAATTGATATATCATTTTTCTTTGAACAATCATTTAATTGGAATTGAACGACGGCAATTTAGATCCGTTCAATGTTGAATGTTCAATATTACACGTTCAAATTGAACATTCAATGTTACTAGGGTGCTATTTTTGTTATTATAAATTTTAAGGGTGTTATTTTTGGTAATTTTTCAATAAAGTTCTTAGACTAAATGAAGCCTAAGGCATGATATAAAATATAATCCCACTCAGTTGTCTTGGCCCAAAAGAAAAGCTCCATCAATTGCTCTTATTTTGTTAATTAAAAATGGGTCTTTATTTGACTGTTCTTGGTGAACCTTGCTTGCATCAATCCACACCTATTGGATCAGCTCATTCAATGTCTCCTTGAGCTTCATGGCCTTTGATCTTGTGATTGGTCAACTTGGTATGTGCATAGGCTTTTGATTCCATAAGGCAGAATAATAAATTCCTAATATTTAGGAATAAAATGAGGGGAAGATTCTAAGATGGACAAGCAAAAGAATCTAGCTAATTGTTTGAATTTTTTTTCCAAATGCAAACGCTATCTTAATTCAATGCAAAGTCTCGTACATATTTTAGCTAGCCTTTCTAAGAATTAAAAACTAAAAATAGTGAAATATTTTAAGCCATAAAATTTGGATGGCTAAAAAAAAAAATCTAACTTTCATGGCTCAAAAAACCATACTTTAGCCATAAGTTGTGCATGGTTGATGATCAATTTGTGATCATAATAAATAATTTTGTTATTATTATTAGGATTATTAAAAAATTCTACTAAATCATGGCGCCCCTATTTTGGTAAATTGAGCTCCTTGGTCAAACTAAACTATAAGATGAGGAAACTCTCGAGGTGCCTTGTCACAAATATACCACTTAATTTGATTTGCTTGAAAGTTGTGTTTTCCAGCCAATTCTGAAATACTCATACTTCCATGTCTTGTTTTAGGAATCTTTTGTGCCAAGATATAGCCATCCTTCAATTGTGTTCAATGTGCAAATCATTGATTAATAAAAGACAAGTGTCTTCTTCAAGGCTATCATATAATAAAGATGGCTCAAAAAGTGGTAGATTGAGCTTGAAGGCATTATCATCAAATTTGTTTGATGAATTGAACATTCCTTAGTGGATATAGTTGAGTTTTTTTTTTCCCTTATCCTTGTAACCTCTCCTTACCATAAATGCAATACTATGCTATTTAAAAAGTCTGGGACTTATTGACCGGGTAAGATAAGATGACATAAACATATTAGGACTCAACTCTCTCTCACAACAGCAAAAAGTTTAAAAACATGTAAGAAGCAAGCATAAATAAAGGATAAGAAATGCAGTAAATAAATAAAGATTTTTTAACCACAATCAGATCCTCCTATGTAGGAACCTATTGGGATATAACTCTGATTGTACTAACACAGCATGTAATCATACAAACTCAGTAATATACATGGTAAACCCACATAGATACTGTCCCTATGTGGTAATATCCATAAATTGCTTAAAGCAACTACTCGACAATAAGTAATTCGCTATAAATAAATCATCATTTACAACCTAAGAATGTATGCTAGTACCTCTATTTGTTAGAGCCATGCTCTACCTTGCTTAAGATGCCCTCATCTTCTCTTCTTCAGAGCCTCACCACCACATAATGTGGTATAATCACCAACAATTCAATATAGTAAAAAATTTAGGGTAATGGCAACTCCAATGCACATGTTCTTAGTATTCAAATCTATGTCCTCATGTTAACTAACTATTAATTAATCCACCAAAAAACTTATTTTTCAAAAGTACACTCGATGAACCATCAATATGGAACCACACTTAATGTATTAATGATTTAAAAGTTTGAAAACAACTTTCACACGAAAAACCCAAGATTCAAAGTTGACAGCGTTTCCCCCTTTTTATACAAAAAAATTTGACCTTTAAGAGATGTCGCCAACTACCTTGGTGATTACTTAGAGAGGCCTCCCTTACAACATCAACAAGGGTAATAGTAGTTAGACCTCGACTACTCAGCAAGCACTATCGACGAGCTCCAAAAATACCATTTTTCATTTTAAAAATTGCCAAGTTATTTTCCACAAATACCTGCAAATTGTGAAAAACAAATGAAATGCAATAACTGAACTTAACATGCAAAGTATACCTTGTGGTTTATGTATCATGCAAACATACAAGTATTAAGTTCTATATGAGTGTGTACAATACTGAACTGACTATAGTTGACCTTACATAGGGGAAGACAAAATACTAAGTAAAAACATGAAGAATCCATATTTTGCACATGAGAATGCAAAATAGAAAACAACATAACTTATATGACTTACAATCTCCTATTTCAAATTTCCACGAAAAATATTGTACAACCAATACAGACAACATATCAATACATAATACATTAATGCAAGATGATCTAAAAAGTCCATTCCAGTGAACAACCAAGACACCCCCAAACACATCGAAACTCCAATGCATCCATCTAGTTGTGCTCCATCCAATTTTATGAATCCACATATCCATTTTAATACACATTCCATGTTGCAAGCCTGTTCACTAGTTCCACGTGATCTTCAAGTCTATAACTACAAGTTGTATCCTTCACACACGAAACATTACATATTGTGAACATATTATGCAGACCTATGTGTAGTCTAACCAAAAACTATTATGTTACCCTTACACAGGTAAACATTGATCCACTAAGCACTCTCAAACATGCAACAAAGAAACAAAACAACTCCCCTTGATTTCATACAATACTCCTCCTGATTGTATGTGAGTCAGGTAAACACAATGATGTGCAAGCTACACTCACATCTGAAGTAGCAAGCAAACAATTATGCAACACAAAATTTCTTTCCTTTTTGATACAGAAAGTCAAAGGACCACCCCTGTATAAGGGAGAAAAGGCATACATTATGCAATAATTCGATACACTCATGCAATTAGTAGAGAATATTAAAGCATACAACAAACAATGAAATATAAACAGTAAAAAATAATGAACATACTGAAATGACAATAAACATACCACAAATACTCATCACTTCAGGCAACCACAAAGCCTAAAGGAAACACAATTTTCAATCTCAAGGAGACATGTAGAAAATAGCCTTCTCCAGAGTTTCAAATGTGAGTGAATCTAGTGCTTTAGTAAACAAATCAACCAATAGAACATTAGTGTTGATATGTTGTAACAAAGAGTGTTTGACTCCACTAAGTTTCGAATATAGTAGTGTCGGATGTCAATGGGTTTGGTTCTTGAATGCTAGACTAGATTTTTGATATATATATGGTACTAGTGTTATCATAAAGTAAAATCAAATCCTTAACTGTGATTCCATAATCACTCAGCATCTATTGCATCCAAAGAAGTTGATAACAACACAACACAATTGCTATATACTTAGCCTCGTCTATAGATAGAGAAACAAAGAATTACCTAAGTAGAAGCACCCACCAAAAGTAATATTTCTATTATCATTACATCTTGCACAATCAACATATGAAACCCAACAAACTCAATAATAGTATCATGCGAGTACCAAATACCAAACTCTAACACCCCGCTAACATTCTTGATGATACTCTTCATTGTAGCAACGTGATACTCTTTTGAGAAGCTTAAAATCTTGCACAAACTCTAACACTATAGGAGTTAATAAGACAACTGGTAGTTAAGTAAAGAGGACTACAAATCATACTCCTATAGAACATGTACTCCACCTCTCTTCCAAAGAGGTCTTGATAAAGCTTTATAGATGAACTCATTGCAGTACAATCAAGTTTTGTAGACTCCAAACCAAACATCTTGACAAGTTACTTGGCATACTTGGATTAAGAGGGAAAAAGTCCAACTCTCAACTACTTCACTCGGAAACCAAGGAAGAACTTCAACTCTCCTACAAGGCTCATCTCAAACTCATTTTTCATGGTCAAAAAAAAATCCTAGGCAAGAACATCTCTAGTAGAACCAAAAATGATGTCATCAACATACTCCTGAGCCACCACAAATTCACCCTTTTCCCGTTGTACAAATAGGATATTGTCTCCACCACCTCATTGAAAGCCCTTGTTGAAAAGAAAAGTGGCAAGTTGCTGATTCTAAGTTCGAAGGGCTTGCTTTAATCAATATAAGCTTTCATTGTTTCTTGAAATGAGCAGTGAAACATTAAGAACTTAATATACTATAACAAATTATAATTGAATATAATTTTTCATACTTATATTATATGTTATTATATTATGAAAAATATAAATAAGAAAAAAATATTTAATAATAAAAATTTATTATCGATGAAAATACTTTTCATGTATTATCATATGAAAAAATCATTATTCATTATTTCTTAGGTTTGAAAATTATTTCAAAAATTAAAATATTTTTCATTAATTCGTATGTATAAATATAATTAAAAAAAACTATGAAATAAAAAATATAATTGAAAATTTATTTTTTTATTCAATAATGTTTGTTATGTGTATTTTTAACCAAGAATTAAAATATCCATTCGGGTGCTGGAGCTTGCAATCTGTTTAACCCAACACCACAATAAGAATAAAAATTCGAGTGGGCCAAGCTAACGCAAGCCCATAACTTCGACCATGTATATTTTTGGGTCGAGTCAGATTAGGCTTTTTAAATAAAATGCAAGCCCAAAGCCCGATCCTGAAACATTCGAGCATATTTGAGCCTAACTTTTATAAATTTCAAATTTACTTTAGTGTTCTATTTAAAATTATGCAAGAAATTATAAAATAATAATATATCATATTTAAATATACATATATTTTATAAAATTTAAACTTAATTTGTAATTCGAGTTGAATTCGGTCAAACTCATAATATAAATATTTGGCTCTAAGTTTGACCTTGAAATTTTCTGGTAGGGCGGAGCTGGAATTACTAGGGCCTAATTGAGCTTCAATTCGAGTTGAATCAGGTTGAAACATTCCAATTTTGATTAGACCAGACTAAATTTACATCCCTACTCGACACACATAACTTCGAAAAATTATTTAAAAATACAATTTTATATGGTAACTTTTCATACTTCTTTGACCAACAATTTGGAATTATATCCAAAAACTAATATTTGATTAAAAAATATAGCTAAATTTGGGAACTTCTAAAGTTGTTTAGGTTTTTTAGTACCATTGTTGTTTGGAAACAATAATGAGCGAATTTTTGAAGCTTGTGTAAAAGAATCATTAGCAGGATAGCGGAGGATTTTGGCCGATGGAATGATGTATCTAAATTTGAATCTAAATAAAGAGAAATTATTTATTTTTTATGAAGTAAATAATGATGTAGTACTACAAATTAATAGAATGTAAGATTACTGCAATAATTTTTTTGAAAAACATAAATATTCAATTAGTTAGTTGTTATTTGTCAACTTGTGTAATTATTTAAGCAAGAAAACATCTATTGTGAACATGGAATAATGCACAATTAAAGTTATGTTACAACATTTAATTGGAATTTACATTTTATTTGCGGATAACCAAAACGTGGTTATTTGAAAAGTGACACTTAGGCTTTCTACTTATTTTTTGTTATAATTTAGTATTATTATTATTATTAAAATGTGACCAAATAGTCATTTTTTTTTAATGTTATTTATTATTTTTCTTCTATAGTTTATTCAATTTAAAACACCATTTTATTCTTAAAAAAGTTAAAATGTCATCTTATTTGTTTCATATTATCGCGCCGAATTAAAGATTATCACTATTAGTTATTATAATGATGTTATAAATTGTTTTCAATTTCCAAAACAAGTATTACATACAAAAAGCAAACAAGGGAGAAAATACATCAACTTAGCTCTGAATAATATATGTATTCTCTAATTTGTATTCACAATTTTTATTAAGAAATTTATATTGGACGGGAAGTAAAAAGACATTTACATATGTAAGAGTGAAATGTAAAAAATGTGAGAAAATTGATAAGAACAGATACTACACCTTGTTAGCAAAAAGGTGGGAAAACTAAAAGGCAGTACATGACGGAAACCAAAAGAAACTTCTTTTCTTATATCGAGAAGTGAAAAGCCGAAAAAATAATTAAAAAAAATATTTAAAATTTATAATAATAAAATTAACATATTAATAAAATTAAATAAAATTTGATTAAATGAAATTTTACATTATATATGTTAAATTATCACATAAATTTTAATAGAGTTTCATTTGACGACCTTTAAAGAAAAATAATGTAATAAATTTTTTTTAATAGTAAAAATATATGACTTAGACATAAAGAGTGCTATTTTTTTTTCCAAGACTTTTTTAGTGGAAAACAAAAGAAGATAAATTATTAGAAAAATAACAAAACTAACCCCCCTCAAAAACTTCTAATAACAAAACTAATACCCCTTTATATTTTCACAATTAAAAAAATGACTAATATGTCATTTTTCTTTGAACATCCATTCAATTAGAATTGAACGACGATAATTTAGACTAGTTTTATATTGAACGTTCAATATTTTACGTTCAAATTGAATATTGAACGTTCAATATTATTGGAATGTTAGTTTTGTTACTATAAGTTTTAGGGGTGCTATTTTTGGTAATTTTTCTAAATTATTTGTTGCTCTTGAAGTAAGTAATGATGTGGTACTCTAAAATAATAAAATACAAGATGAATGTAACTATTTTTTTTAAAAACACAAATATTAAATATTTGATAGAGAGATAAATCAATATAATTGATAAATAGTATATTCGGGAACAATAAATAAAAACTCTATATATACCTTTAAACCCCAAGTCATTAAATCACTCTATCTTTTTCTCACTCTCAAAGCTTCTATTCCAAGCTTTCAATTTTGTGGCCTTCAAGGGTGATAACAAGAAACATAAAGAAGCTGAGTGGAGAAGACGATGAATACTGAAGTAATGAATCAGTATTGTATATATCTCAGGTGGTTACAAGTAGAGACTATATATAGCACATAACACGTGATGTACAAGTAAAGAAACAAACTACGCATTGCTATTAACTAACTTCTGTTAGTTCTGTTAATTGAGTTTAACAAAAGGTAATTGGTTTTGGAGTTTATTTTCTAGTCACATATAACTATGAGAACAAAGATATTTATTTAGTGAAACTTTGTTTTGTAGAATACCATGGTTGCTAGTAGATGTGGGAGAGGAAAAGGGAGAGGATTTTGTGGTGGGAAGGAGAAGCCCTACATCCCCTCTTTAGGTGGATTACATGTTTCATTAGATTCTATATCAAATGCTACCACCATAGTTGTTTCTGTGATTTATAAGGATCCTCCAGGTATAGTTGTAATGATATTAGTCTATATGCCTTATAATTAAAATTTTAACATATTCTGTAATATTTCTATACTTACAGTTGTAATTTTTTTTCTTTCTAATTTTGTTGTCTTATTGATGCAGTGGCCAAGAATATTCATGGTTGAAACAAGGGAATGGGTTTAGCTAAAAAAAAAAGGACTCTACTCAAAAGCGCAAAATTTGGTGGAAGCCAAGAGCTTTCAAGCCAATAGGAGAAGGCAATAATACGCAAAACTTTGCTCATGATTGTTCTCTCATTATTCAAGCTAAGAATGATTTATTGCTGAAAGGGGTTTAGTCAAAAGTTAGCAAAATCAAAATAGATAGATGTAAAGATATGTTGGATGTAAGTTTTTAAATCTATTTTAGTTGCATTGCTTTTTATTTTTCTTATCAGATCATGTTTCTAACTTATCACAATCGTTGTTTTATATTCCTTATTTCATGTATGATGGTTATGATATTGACTGGAACGATCCTCATACTAAGAAAATGGTTTCTACTAATTTGGGTGAGGTTTTCTGTAAGTATGTTGCAAAATTAAACAAAACATTACAAGACTATGGCTGGTGAATCCATGCAATTTAAGAAGGCTAATAGGATGAAGCCTAAGAATGCAAATGACATTGACCACTTGGATGATGCTGTTTGGGAGAAGATGTGTGATTACTTTAATACTAATGAAACGTTTTTGGTATGTCATTAAATAATTATTCTTGCATTCTTTTATTTAATTTCTATTTGAATATTTGTTATTATGTATTAAAATTATTTTCCAAGGGTAATACTGAAAAGGACAAAGATGAAGCACCAATACAAAGGAGGCTCAAAATCATTTGCACACCATGCATATTATTTTTTAAGTTAATCTCATAGAATTATAATTCATAATATTATATTTGTAATTTCAAAATCCATTATTTATTTATGTTATGATTTATAGGGGAAAAAAGGATTGGCAAATGATAAGAGAAGTATGTTTGAAAAATTACACTGTTCTGTAGCTAGTCAAGAAGTATTGGTACGTATTACAATTTTTAAAAAGTACTTACGAAACATTATTAGTTGCTCATTGTTTTGTTTCCTTTAGGATAAGGTGGACGGTGACTTAATTGGGCATGAAGACCGTCTAGTGGACATCTCTCAATTCTTTGCAAAACATTTTAACAAGCATGACAATTATTGGACAGACTATGGAGCTATAGGATGTTCATCTAGTTCAACATTTGTCCCTCATGACCTTCAAGAAGAGTTAGATCATGAGAGGCGTGAAAGAGACAATCTTCAAAAGCTTATCTAAGAAAAACAAGAAGCTGAAGTTAGGCTCGGGGGGATGATGATGAGCTATATGCAGTCGCATTCTGGCCAACAAAGAGCATCTGAGTTTGCCGCATTTGCCAAAACCATGGGATTTGATGCAAACACTAATGAACATGTTCCTGGCTCACAACAATCATTGCCTTCAGAGAATGAACCTCCTCATGATCAAAATTAAGTAGTACTTCTTATTTTGGTTATATACATTGTTTGATTGAAAATAAATTTTAATTTTTCGTACATATGATTGTCCTATATTAAGAGCAGGACGTTTACTTACAATTGTGAAACTTACAATTTTTTGTTGTTGTAGAATGAATCCATTACGAATGAGTCTAGTGCCCACAATCTTTTGGTTCTTTAATGCAACAATAGCATTAGATTTGAGTGCAACTTGCTTATTTTGTGCAGATATCTTTTTGTGTAGTAACTTGTGTGAACTTTTAGCTTTAACTGGGAAACAAAGATTTTGTTAATCAACTGGACATATTAAGCTATATGTTCTGTTAAATACACTTTCCTCATTATCGAGAGAAAGTTTGCTTTAACATTTGTGGGAGTTTATAAACATGGGTATATACGTATGCAACATGTAATGCTGGACATATATGTGTAATGAAACTAATTTTATTTATTCTTTGTTTTTGTTTATTGATCCATGTTACGTATTTATTGATCTTTAAATAAAGGTGGATTAATCTAAAAAAAATTCAAAATACTGTCCATTTGTTAAAAACCATTTATAAAAAAATACATGTAATCTAAATATATTTATAAGAAATTCATGAATGATAATGGATTAAAAAATTAAACTTTCCAATTACTTGTTGGATTAGAATGGATACGTATAAACAAAATCTTGTTAAAATCTTTCATAAAAATTAAAATTTTATAATAAAATTTTAGATGGATACATATGTAACATGTAATTATTTATATAACATTATTAAAATTATCCACTTGCTATGATTTATATACAATGGGCATTACTAGATTAGTAAATGTTATTTTTCAAATAATTGAAAGAGATATAATGTATTAAGTTAAAATTAATGTTTTTCTTGTTTTCCTTCAGTGTTCAAGAATATCTCTTTGAATTCAATAATTAAAATTATTAGCGTGAGTCATATAATTAGTATATAATATATTACAATTAATATGTGTCTGTTTGTAATAGAATTCTAGTTTGTAATAGAATTCTAGTTTGTATAGGATTCGAGTTTATTCAGGACTCGTATAATTTATTTTCTATATATAACTCCATTGTGAGGTAAGAATTAATACAAAATATATTTCATTCACATTATATTTAACTTAGTATTATAGCATAAAAAATCAAAAAGGGGACTTTGTCTTTTTCGGCTTCGTCAGTCATCAACGTCGCCGCAGTCATCATCGCATCCGCCATCAGTCGTCTCCCTTACTCAAATCTGCTCACTCTCTGCTAGGCTGTTGCATTCCAACTAGTCGACATGGTACTTTCATCGCCTTGATCGTCACGTCAGGCACTTAGTTCCATCATCGATCCATAGCCCGCATTTTGCTCAGCCTGTGTTTTGCTCAACTGCGTTACGCTCAACCTGGGTTCCGCTCAAACACAATAGGCTATTCTACTCCGATAAGGTGCCTCTTAGTTAGTTCCATCCGTCCGTCCAAGTCAAGCCTCCATCTTCTGCCACCGCAAGTTTCTCTAGTTCTACAAGGTTGACAAGTTAAGCAGGTACAAGACAAGCAGCTTCTCCTTTCTTCCCTAGCCCAAGTCAGAAGCCCAATTTCCTTTTCAGCCCAAGCCTAATCTACCTCCATCAGTCCAGTCAATAGTCAATAGGCCAGTCAACAGTGAACAGTCAATAGTTGATGGTCAACGGTAAAAAAAAGTGATATTTTATTTCGCTGCATATTATTATTGTGTGTTTCAATGAGAGATTAAGAGAAAATCAGAGTTTTAAGACAACTGAAATTTTGAAAATTTGAAATTTGAAGTCTCTGTCAAGAGTTCAAAAGATGTCTTTTTCGGTGGTACCAACTTTCGAACATGGAAAAGGGTTATGTTCGTTTATCTCCGTGGGATGCACAAGATGAGACATGTGATTGGAACAATCAAAGCTCCTCATGAAGATGATTTGGAGGCCTATTCTAAGTGGGAAGATGATGATGGCCTTGTAATGTCTATTCTATTTAAAGCCATCACGATGATGTACTACAGATTGTGAAAGAGTGTGACACAACTGAGGCCATATGGAAGACTTTGGGAGACCTCTACACTAATGAATTGACTTTATACAGGTCCACAAATTAATGTGCAAAGCTACAGCATGCAACAGAATTGGCAACCAGTGTCTATATTTTTTACCAAGATGAAAAATATATGGGCTGAAATTGATCAGAAACGTCCGTGCAAAATTAAAAATTAGGAGGACCTTATATGGTACCATAAAGAAAAGGAGCTTGAGAGGACTTGATACAAAACATAATAGTGCCAAGGGCGAATTGCTTCGAATGCTAGACCCTCCAAGCTTGACCATAGCTTTTACATGCATCTGTAAGGACGAATCTCAATAGGAAAGTCTTAATCAGGCACAGGTTGAATTATCTAGTCTAGCCATTCAAGCCAAATCAAAAGCACCTTTCCTTCAATAGCAAGGACCTCCACTAGTCTTTGCTAACCACCCTCTTCCTCAATGCTCTTATTGCAAAGAAGCTGGGCATAACCGAGAGACTTGTTGGAAACTTAACCCACACCTGAAACCTAAAAGGCAAAATTATCGTCTTAAAGCGAAAGCAGCTGCAGTGCAAGTAGTCTAAGAACCATATTTCTATGGAATGACTGGACAGGATCATCATGTGACATGTGGAGGTACCCCTATAGCTTCAATAGCTAGTCGTGGTAAGATTGGTATGGCCTTAAACGTTTCTCACTTTGTTGGGTCTAATACTTGGATTATTGATTCTATTGCGTCTGATCATATGACTTATGATAAATCTTATTTTACTGAGTTATCTTCCCCACCAGTGTCTTATGTTAAGAATGCTAATAGTGAGGCTTTTCCTGTCTTAGGGAAGGGGTCAGTTCGTTGATGTACAAATTATAGTACTTGCAAGTGTACGAATCACTTATAGCAAGTGATAAGCAAACTCTGAGGTCGATCTCTCAAAAAATTGCGGTGATTTTAAAATGTTATTTATTTCCTTATTTAGTTGAACAAACAATCCTATACATTCTAACAATTGTAGGTTGCAAAAAAGATTGTAAATTCTTAAATTAATTCTATAACTAAAATAAAATGTAAATAAAAGAAATCACAATCAAGGTGGGGATGATGGATGTATATGGGAATTTTAGTTCGCTATCCATTTATAGAAAGAACAAACTAAGCAATTCAATTTAAAGTCAGATTTAATGATTTTCTGCTAAACCTAGAAAATCCAAAATCAATGCCAATTTTCACTACAATTAATTAATTAACGTCTTTGATCTAGATGGTTAACTCATTAATTGGAATTAGCACAAGAAAATATTATAACCACCTAATCTAACACAAATCAATGCAATCAAATTAGGCACTTATTTATGATACACATTCAAGCAAAGATGGCGTTTTTAATGCCTAAATTCTAACATATTCTCTTTAACTACAAATCAAGACTTGGCCCATTGAATTCATAATCAAAAATATTAAGAACATAATAAGAATTAAATCTAAAACTCAAATATCATTAAATTACAAAATTATTCTTCTAATCATTGGAAATAATACTAATATCCCCAAATACATAAATTAGCCAACCATAATTAAATTGGTCTCAATCAATTTAGTCATAAGAGACAAACCACAAAATCGAAGAAAAGAAAAGATATTACAATAAAAATACCCCAATGAATCCTCTAGCTCCAATTCCTTGAATTTGGTTGATTCCCTTTCTCAATTTCTTGGAGTAGCTTTAACAATAGAGGGTCTTCTCTTGATTTTGGGTGAAAATCCTTGCTGCAATAGCAGCAAAGGGAAGGAGGAAATTGGCTATGAAAACTTATGTTTGGGAGAGGTATAATGTGGTATTTATAGGAGGTGTGAAGTGGCATACGCGTGTTAGGATTTCTGGAAATTTTGGCACGTGGGTAGGAACACACATTTCTTTCTGCCTTGGTGCGCCTTGATTTTTTGGGCAAACAGGGACCTCCTCACCACTACTCATATATTCCCTTGCCCCAGTGCGCGTTGATTTTGGTTTCCTAGAATGAAACCTGAGAGCTCCTCACCGCAATGCACATATTTCTTTGCCCTAGCATGCCTTGTTGTGCTCGCCTTGTATGTAACCCTTACATAGTTGTTGACTCCCAATGTAAGGCTTACAATATTTGACTCTTGTTACTCCATTTTTACTCTTTTTGAGTCATTTAAATCCAATATTCTTCTAAGAGCCCAATAACCTACAAAACACATAAATACCTTCCAAAACACGAAAATAATAAAATAAAACATAAAAAGAATGCTTAAAAATATAACAAAATATAGGTCAAAATAGTGTTCATCATCCGTATCACTCCAACTTTACAGCTCCATAATGTTTTATATGTGCCTGACTTATCTCATCACTTAATATATATCCCACAGTTGAATACTGAGTCTAAATGTTCTGTAACATTTAATCCTATGTATGTAATTTTTCAGGATCTTCTTACCAGGGAAATAATAGGTGGAGTGTATTTGAGGGGTAGATTCTTCCATCTAGATCAGAACTATGCAAGGGAGAAACTAGGAGCACAGTCCCGCACCGCCTTAACTTCGAGTTCTGACAAGCTAAGTGAAAGTTGGTTGTGGCATCACTGCTTAGGGCCTCCGTCTTTTAGTCTCATGAAAAAATCCATGCCTACATTGTTTATTGGTGTTAGTGAGTCTGTTTTACGTTGTGAGACATGTGTTTTGGCACAGAATCATCGTATTATTTATTCTCCTAGTATTTCTAATAAAAGCGTTATTTCTTTTGAATTAATTCATTATGATGTTTGGGGACCGTCTAGAGAGGCCACTGTATCAAGTATAAGGTATTTTGTGTTGTTTATTGATGACTGTACAAGATTGTCATGGGTTGCTCTTCTTAAAACCAAAGATGAAGTTTTTTCAACCTTTCAAACTTTTCGTACCCTTGTTCAAACACAATACAATAGCATCATTAAGATCTTACGTTCTGACAATGAGGGAGAATATGTTCATCATGTTTTTCAAGTTTTTTTCCAAAACATGTGATTGTTCACTAAACTACTTGCCCATAAACACCATAACAAAATGGGGTGTCCAAAAGAAAAAATTGTCATTTACTTAATATGGCTCGTGCGCTCCTATTTAGTGCTCATATGCAAAAATATCTTTGGGGCGATGCTGTACATGCTTCCGCCCATCTCATCAATCGTCTCACATCTAATGTCCTTCACAGACAAATCTCATTCGAGGTTCTCTCATCTCATGTATCTTTGTCTTTATTTCATAGTTGTGTTGTTTTTGTACAGGTCCCTAAAAATCAGAGGTCTAAGTTAGATGCACAGGTAATTAAGTGTATGTTTGTTGGTTATGGAGGTTATTAGGAAGGGTACAAGTGCTTCCATCCACCGACTAGAAAGTATTATGTCATTATGAATGTTACCCTCTTTGAGGACATGAGTTATTTTTCCTCACCTAATACTGCTCGTCAGGGAGAGAATTCATATTTTAAAGAACTCTAGGGAGGAATTAGAAGAATTATCTACTGATATTTTGATGGGTCCAGTTGAGATTCTTAACCCATTGAATCCAATAGTCGAAGAAACAGATACTCCAAGTATCCAAGCACCATTGTTGAATATTATAGAAGATTGACCAAGAAATCCTCCTGGCTTAGTTGTATTGAATAAACATTATCTTGTTGACCGTTTTTGCATATTAGAAATGACAAAGGATTAGAGAGATTGAAAATTGGCAAATGAATAAGAAAAAAGAAGAAAGAACACTAGGAGGAGATAATAGATCTCTCTTTAAAAGGAGTACATTTGAAGAGTATTGAGCTTGTACAACCATGATAGATTATAGCATAATTAAGATTATGATGGTGATACATAGAAGAGAAGAGTGTCAAATAAATAAATTTTTAGACATAGATGATATTGATAGAAGCAAACGATGAGGGGTAAATTGAGCCTAATGGGGGGAAAAGTGTGCTAGGTATGATGAACGCTAGCACATAATAAAAAGCATGAAAGAGAAGAAAAATAACTCCCTAAGGTCAAAGGGTGGCACTTTAATGAGACTAGAAAGGGATAAAGTGATAGAGGGTTGAATTTTCAAAAGCAAACTAAATAAAATTGAAATAGAGATAAATGCTTTTTAGATGATTAATACCCTTATTGGTCCAAATATTCACACCTCTTTTAAAATACCCAATTTGAAGATTTTTTTTTTCCAGATTTTTAAAGATTTATTAAATGATAAATCTTCAATTTGTCATTCTTATCTTAGTATTTTGACAGTTAATTAACATATATGTGAATATTTGGACAAAAGTGTCCATTTTATGAGAAAAATGATACTAACGTGTCTATTTTATAAAAATGAACTAAAATATTCATTTTTATTAAAAAAAAAAAAAGGGTACCAATGGAGGTATTTATCCTAGTTTTGGTGTGTGTTAAGCTTGATTTACAATATAATTATTTTACTAAAAGTTCTTTAAAATGGGGGGAAAAAAAGGTTATAATACATACAGAGCTTTTACTATGAAATAACCAGTGTCATCTTATCTTTTTAAGGGTATCCAAGAAATACTTTTGAAGACAAAAATTGTTATAGTCTAATTTCTTAATATGTTGTAATAAATAGTTTAGCATCTTGTTTTTTTTCTTTTTCTTTTTCAAATGATAGATTATAAATATTAAAATTTGAGACAAATAATTTTGTCCTAAAAACTTGAAACAATTTGTCGATCTAAGACAAAAGTATTTGTCATTGTTTTGTTTATTTGTAATGAATTTTTTGTCACAAATATAGAGTAAAAACTTGTCAAAATGTTTGGAATTTGAAAGACCAAAATTTTTTTCACAAAGTTTGGCGGGAGTTTCGCACCAATTATTATGATTTTAGGAACAAAATATTTTGTCACAACTTTTTCCCGCTAAATTTTCTAAGACCAATCTCATATTTGTTCCTGCTACATATTTTGGGACAACTTTTGTCATAATCTTTTTCCCCAATGTTTTTTAATATTAAAATTATTCCTGAACATTATTTGGGACGAAAAATGAAAATTTTTCCTTGAATGTGGTATTTTTTAGGACAAACCAATATTTGTTGCAAAATTTCATCCTAAATAGTTGATTTTCTTATAGTGAGGTAGGAGAAGGAGATATTTTGATGAGTATAGTTAAATTCTCAACCCATTGAGTCCAATAGCTGAAGATCACTGAAAATGAAACTGAAGACACAATTATTCCCTCAGTTGTTGCTCCTACCCTTGACCCACAGCTCCCGGGTACTAAAGATCATTCATCTAAGATATGTCCACCTACTAATACTAATAGTATAGAGTCTAGTGTTGGACAATATATGTTACCAAATAGGTCTACTCGAGGTCAACTAGCAAAAAGATATGAACCCATTGTTCATGCAAAGTCAAAGCACTCAGTAGCCAACTACATGTCCACTAAAAGATTGTTTAAGCCATTTGAATCATTTGTGAATCAAAATATCTAATGTATCAGTACCTAACAAAGTTGTGAGACATTGATCTCAATTATTTTTTTAAGAAAATAATTTAAATTCATGTATTAAATTTAGTTTTATTTAAACTTGTTAAAGTATGAAATTGTATATTTTTTTTTATGTAGCCAAAATAAATATTTGTAATATCAAAATTTTTTTGTAAATATTTTATAATGGTTCAAAATAATTCCTTCAATTTTATACACCTTTTTAGAAATTTTGAAAAATTAAGTGCAAATACCAAAATACCCTTCATTTATCAAAAATTTCATATGTAAGGGCAAGGGCAGATTGGTCTTTTTACCCCCATCTTCTTTTCTTCTTCACTTGAGAGACTTTAGAGCTATTTTGTGTCACCGTATGAGAGAGAGAGAAAGGAGTAGAGGCGTCGCCGTCGTTTTCCCTGACGCCACACTCCCTAGCCGTCGTCCGTCCTTCATGAGAATGTCTCGAAGGCAAGCAAGGAAACTACTTCTATTGTTCAACTCCCAACCATTGTCTTGTTTCACCACCCGCGAGTTCAACTCCAAACAACCCAGCCGCTGTTCGTTATACAGCATCATCTGACTACCAGCCACCGTTAACTCCCTTTTTCCACCAACACAAGTCCACCAAAGTTGGGTCTATCCTCCTTTGCTGACTAACAACATTCACTGCCATCATATTTTTGATAAGCATATTTTCATACTTAGAGTTTGTATGTGACCAAAAGATTTAGTGAATTTCTGCAATGATCTGATAATGGTTGGTATTTTATTTACAATTTAAGGGTTGGAACTCACACGTTCTTTCTTGAATCTAAGCCCCTATTATGAATTAATTACAGCATATTCTAAAGCTCTAGGGTAGTTTGGCCCAAATTGCTCCTTTTGTGTAAGCAATAATTCTTGACATACTAGTGTATAACACAACTTCAATGATTTCTTTTATCTTTATCCTAGAAAAGAAGATCAAGGATGAAAGTAGTTGTTTCTCTAGTAGTATTGCTGCTTTTGTCTTTCTTATCACATTATATCTTTACGTTATTGTTATCTTATCGAAATAAAGGACCCAAATACTAGAGTGATTATTTTGATATTTTTAGTATCTAATTTTTATGGTCGGTAAATAAAATGCTTAGTCTAACTGGAATTGGTTATCCTTATGACCTTATTCATATTTCTTGGTAGTTTTTCCTCTCATAGAGTGATTGTAATTAAGAAATTTTCGTATGAATGAGTCGCTCTAAAAAGTGTACTTGTAGAAGACTTAGCCATCTTTTAAAAAATTGAAATAGATATACATGTGTATCTATATGTGTATATATATTTATATGCTTCCTTAACCTTTAATTGTCCTCTAGTTAACTTGACTGAGAATTGTTGGTCACATTATCTAAATGAGGTTTTATTAAATGATCACACTGTTAATACGTTTGACACTCTTCATTTATACAATGACAGATTTAAGTCTTTGTAGAAGATGTGTCAGAATGGCTAGTTGATAAAGTAATTTGCGCGCCAATTCTATCAACGAGGATTCGAGACATTATCTCATTTAGGAAGTACACTGTTAGAATAGTTTGTCCATGAAATTTATTAAGGTAGGGGTTATTACTCCACTTTTTCTTCCTACATTATTTTTATGAAAATATCATGCATCATTATAGATATTCAAATGACTGAAATTGATGCCATGTTTATAAATATTTTTATAAAAGTGTTAATAATGATTTTATAATTAAGATACCCATTTGGAAACATTTTTTATGTATATATGAGATTATGAAATACGGGGTATTAAAATATTTTACATGGCATTTAAGTTTTTGTGCATGCATCATGAAATTATTTTTTGTGGGGAGTATTGCCTGTTTAAATGTCTTGTAGAGATATGGTACCCCGGGGCTACTGGATGCAACAGACTATTTTTCGATGGACTACAGGTATGCATTACACTTCACATGTATCTCAGAGTTGTCCATACATAGGTCTTGGTATTAGATCGCACATGGGCCTCAGAGTTGGACCCCCATTGTGTTTCGGTGTTGTCCGTCTTGGGTCTTGGTATTTGTTCTGTCTATGGGTCTCGCAGTTAGACCGCCCATATGACGAGGACTCTTAAGATGAAGACCTATGTACTTTAGAGTTGACCAATACATGTGCCATATGTATCTCGGAGTATGACCATACATGGGGTCCGAGGTGGACCCATGTGCATCTCGAAGGTTGACCACACACGTGCCCATGTATTTTGGAGTTGACCAATACATATGGATTTGGCATAGCATACATATGTATTTTATATTAGACATTTCATATTTCATTATGATTGTATGAGCATGCATGGGGTACTTGGAATGTACACTCCACCCGGTTTCAGAAGCGAGGAAGTACAAGTATGTCCGAGTTTAAAAATGAAATCTCCCCACTACTGATATACTTATGATTTATTACTGGACATGCATGAAATATTTTAAATGTAGCATGCATCATTAATTTCATTGATGATTGTGCGTGGAGTATACTCCTACTGAGCTAGTTATAGCTCACCCCTTTTTCCTTACCTTTTTAGACTAGATTCTGGTTATTCGTAGTCGTTGTGACTTGAACTTGTTGTGCGTACTTCCGAGGGGTTCATTTAAAAGGTTTTCTATTTACCCTTATTTCTTTTATTTGTTATTCTATTTATTGAGTAGACAATCTGAGATCAATCTGATTTGTTATAAAATCAAATATTTGTAACTATTTGAATTATAAGTTTTTGAAGGTTTTATTGTATTTTTATAAATATTAAATTATTTCAAGGGTACCCAAATTATTAATAATTGATTTGTTTCATTTTAAATTGATATTTCATAATTAGTGATTCTAAAATTAATAATTTTCTTTCAAATTTTATCTATTTTCTTAAAATTCACGTACTCAAAATCTGGGACATGACAGTTTGGTATCAAAACATGGTTCTGATCTCCTAGGAACAAAAGTGATTTATGATGATTTTTGATTATTTTAAAAGTAATTTTTGTCTAAGCTTTCCTACTCATAGAAGAATAACTAGTAAGACTGGAGTGCAAAGTTTACACTATGAGGACCTAATCTTGTGTAGAGCCATAGGAAAAAGGTAGAAGCCTTTACCACAGAGAATAGGAAGACTTGTTTTCTCTACCTCGTTACAAATTTAAATTTTGACATTGTTAAATAATGATTTCGAGAGGTAAAAAATTATCAATTATTCAAACATTTTTTATGAATCTGCTATATAACAATTAGGAGAAGTAGAATTTTCATTAAGGACACGTCAGTAGAGCTACCAAGTATATCGTGCGTCTAAGTGAAAATATTTGTATTTAACAGTTGAGTTAAGAGATGGCGACTGCGATGGTGATGGGATCTTAGTCTCACCAGCACAATCAGTAATACTACTCCCACTTTTAAAATTTTTTTTTGTTGAACGAGTCATTGTTGTTTGTTATCTTTTGTTCTCCTATTCAATTTTATTGGAAATTTTTTTGATTGTTTGGTATGTCGGCCATTTTGAAAAAAAAAATTGATTTAGCTTTGAAAGTATTGTTCTAAATGGGGACTTGACCTATCGGGAGTAATGGGTTTTGATTAACGGTTAAAAATTATCTGGGAACATATATTACAAGGAAGATATATAGTACTTTGTTCTAAAGTACTATAAGGGATCCTGTTTTCACATTCAAGAGATGTTTTTGACTATAGATCCCCAATCCTTTTCCTAACTACAGTAAGGACAAAAAAAAAAACCTTGTTAAAGATAGTATAAAATTGCTACAAACATGAAACATGAGATACTATTTTCTATTTGGATTTTCAAGCAATACTTCATATTAGTGTTAGACTTTCAGAACTACTTGCATTTCTTTGAAAATCTATGGTTTGCATATATGCTGGTTGAAAATCTATGAACCTGTTAATGAGTTTAGCCGACTTGAAGGGCATGCTTACATTGATATTTATTTCCAAATTGTTTCTGACCTCTTGGAACTTAATTTTATTTTAAAATTTTCAATTTATTTTTAAAATATGAAACACTTATTTCTCAATAATTTAAGGATTCTTTGACTATATAGTTGGAAGTGCTTGAAATACTGAATCTTCTCTCTTGTTTTTGTTCTTTACCATTCTTTTCGTTATATTTTCTTCGGGATTAAAACTCTATTTATCATTTGTTTATTTTGTTGCAAGCATTGATTCCTTTTTAGGTTTGTTTTTTCGATAATGTTTACTTCGATGCCTGCAAGCTAAATGAAAAGTATCATATTGAATATTTGACTATAACTTGTTTAAAAATTGGATAATTGTCCTTAATTTTTATTAGTTTTCTCAACTCTCAATGTCAATTTTAAATTTTAAAAAAAAAATTTGCAAGGAAAAAAAAATTGTTCAATTTATGGGGCTATATATATATATATATATATATATATATATATATATTATTTTTTTTTTCAGAAAAGTTGGCCATATTTTTTTTATGTTCGACATTGAATTCCAGTTCACCTTTTTATTTTGGGAAAATGTATGTTTTATTATAATTTTATATGATGGTTTGATTTCTTTGATAACTTTTAAGGATTACACACTACTCAAGAATAAGATTTTATATAAAAATCGTTTAACATTTCTTTAAGTTCATTGCTTATTTACTTGGTCAATACTTTGTGTAAAGTGTTATATTTTTAAATCGTTTAATTTTTAGAAGCATTAAAGCCACTTTACTTGAACAACATTTTAAGTTATGAATATGAGTATGAGATTTGATCACGAAGTGTGCATTAAGCACCTTATATAAGATAAATGTAACTTATATTAAATTTCGAGGACGAAATTTATTTTAAAGGGTAGGATTGTGAGACCTCGATCTCAATTATTTTTTTTAAGAAAATAATTTAAATCTATGTATTAAATTTAGTTTTATTTAAACTTATTAAAGTATGAAATTGTATATATTTTTTTATGTAGCTAAAATAAATATTTTGTAATATAAAAATTGTTTTGTAAATATTTTATAATGGTTCAAAATAATTTCTTCAATTGTATACAGCTTTTTAGAAATTTTGGAAAATTGAGTGAAAATTATCAAAATACCCTTCGTTTATCAAAAATTTATATGCAAGGGCAAGGGCAGATTGATCTTTTTACCCCCATGTTCTTTTCTTCTTCACTTGAGAGGCTTTAGAACTATTTTGTGTCACCATACGAGAGAGAGAGAGAGGAGGAGAGGCATCGTCGTCGTTTTTCCTAACGCCACACTCCCCAATCATCGCCCGTCCTTCATGCGAGCATCTCAAAGGCAAGCAAGGAAACTACTTCTGTCGTCGTTCATGACACTAGTCACCGACAGTTTTTCCTCTAGCTTGACACCAACATAGTGTCACCTTGCGCTCGTTCTCCCAACCGTTGTCTTGTTTTCACCACCCACAGCTTTGCTGGTAAATGTTCCTTTGTTATTTTTTTTGTTCTCTGCGAAGGAACACATAAAAATCTCATGAGTGAACTTTAAAATATAAGTCTTTTTAATGCAATGCAAAATAATTTCATAATTAATACCAAAGAATTCACCCATTTTCATAAATTTCATAAATGGTGTCCAAATTAGCTTAATGTGCAACTCTTCTCACATGGCCAAGCAAGTTTAAAGAAATAAGAGATAATATTTACTCTAATAAATTAGAGTTATCAACTCCCCCAAACTTGTCCTCAAGTAATAAACTCTAGGATAATTGGTAAGTGATAAAGTAAGGAAAAATAAAAGCCTTAACCTACGCTAAAAACATAAATGTAAACTAATAAATAAACTAAACTTGTTGTTTCAAAACTAGAAAGAAATAATCTCAAATTCATGATCTAAATTGATTTTTCTCAAATGCTAGCTCAAATATTTCAAACTCATTCCAAAATAATCCCCATGTGCGTGTGTGATATTCATAATTTGTCATTTAACATTTTCCCTCAAACTAAGAAAAACCATGATCCTTAAGCTTAAACTCATGCTTCATAAGTTGGCCTTTTGAATCTCTCTCCACTAATATAGATATTCACTAACCAATGATCAAGAACACTTAATAAAGCTTGAAATTTAAGGCTTGAAATAAGGTAAGATAAAGGTCATATTTAGGTTTCATATTCCATAAGCACAAATACTATTCAAGAACTATTTTAGAATTTTTATTTTCTTGAATTGACACCTCCAAACTTTTCTTCAATTTCTTTTTTTTCTATCTTCTTTTACTTCTTTTCTGCTTGAATCTGTTTACTGCAGCAATGCTATAGCAAAGCAGGTTCCAGATTTTTTTTATTTATTTTTTTATGCAAAGCCAATCTCAATACAATCAAGCAATAGGGGTTTTCAACATAATAACAACCATTTTCAACAGCATAATTTCCATTCTCCTAAGATGCACCACCCCTTCTAAAACAATTCATAAAAATAGTAATGCACTTGTGAGGTGAAAACGAAAGATAAGTAAAAAGAGAATGGCTAGGCTAATATGTAGGTTTTAAAATGAAAAAGTGTTGGGCTAATATGGCTCAATTCGGGTGTACTAAGGAAACATATTCTTAATCAAGGTTAGTATGAAAAGCACAATCGAATCCAAAGAAGGCCTAAATCATTTCTTTAACTAGTAAATTTTCTAGAATTTTGCCTTAAAAGATTCTCCAAACCAATTCTACAAGCCTAAGCTCTCTCATAGACTTTTTTCATTCAAAGTTCATATCAAACAAGCAAATAAAATGATGTGAGTTATGGGGTGTGTATTTTAAAATAAGTTCTCAAAATTTTTCAACTAACACTCAATCAAGTCAATTATTTTCATAAACCAAAATATTTCTTCTAACAGATTAACAATTAAAGTTAAAAACAAAGACACCACAAAGAAATTAAGAGCAGCTTACATCTTTTCCATAAGCAGTTCATTATCACCGATTAATTATAAAATCACAACAACACACATCCCTAAATTAGATTTCAACACAAAAGCAAATAAATCAACCTCCCCCAAACTTGTTGCCTAGCTAGCAAAGACAGATATGTTGGATTGCAAATCTATTGACACTCCTATTTAGCAAAACCATTGTTTAGCAGAGTATTGATGCACAAAAACTTGATAGTCAAATTTTGTATTTTATATAAGCTCGCAAGTGCACGAGTCACTTATAGTAAGCGACAAGTATACTCCCAAGATCGTCTGTCAAAGGAATTGCTGTGGTTTTAAAACGTTATCTATTTTCTTATTTAGTCGAACAAACAATCCTAAACATTCTAACAGTTGTCAATTGAAGAACAGATCGTAAATTCGGAATTAAATTGAAAACTAAAATAAAATGAAAATAAAAGTGATCACAACCAAGGGGAGGATGATGGATGTAATTGGGAATATTAGTTTGCTATCCATTCATGGCAAAAACAAATTAAGCATTCAATTAGAAGTTGGATTTAATGATTTTTCCGCTAAACCTAGAAAATCCCAAATCAATGGCAATTTTCACTACGATCAACTAATTAACGTCTTTGGCCCGGATCATTAACTAATCAATCGGAATTAGCTCAAGGAAATAATTCTAACCACCTAAACTAACACAAATCAATGCAATCAATTTAGGCTCTTGTTCATAATGCACAATTAAGCAAAGATGGCGTTTCTAATGCCTAATTCTAAAATATTCTTTCTAATCACAAACTAAGGTTTGGTCCACCATCAATTCACAATCAGAAAATAATAAGAACATGAACAAGAAATAAATCCAAATCATATATAATTAAATTACAAAATTGTTCTTCCAATCATTGGAAGCAATACTAACATCCCAATATACATATATTAGCCAACCATAACTAAATTGGTGTCAATCAATTTAGTCATGGAGGCAAACCACAAAATCAGAGAAGAAAAAGATATTACACTAAAAATACCCCAATGAATCTTCTAGCTCCAAATCTTTGAACTTGATTGATCCTCTTTCTCAAATCCTTGGAGTAGCTTCAACAATGGAGGGTCTCCTCTTGATTTTGGGTTGGTTTTTGGGTGGAAAACCCTTGCTGCAGTAGCAGCAGAGGTGGGAGAGAAATTGGCTGCAAAAACTTGTGTTTGGGAGAGGTATAATGTTGTATTTATAGGGGGAAGGAAGTGAAATACGCGTTTTAGGATTTCTGGGCAATTTTGGCACCTCCCGCCGCGGCACAGGTTTTTCCCGCCGCGGCACGTGTTGAATTTTGGCTCGTTGGTTCAAAACAGAAACATCCCCGCCGCGGCGCACAATAATCATGCCGCGGCGCGCCATGTTTTCATGATTTTTCAGGATCAACCCGAGAGCCTCTCGCCGCGGCATAGGTTTTTCCCGCCGCGGCGCGCCTTGTTTTCTTGCGCTGTAAATGCCCTTACATAGTATGTTGATTCTCGATGTAAGGCTTACGTTGCTAAGCCTTTGTTTGTCCCCCTTACATAGTGAATGACATCCAATGTAAGGCTTACATTTTTAAGCACATTGCTTCACTTTTGCTCTCTTTTTCCACATTTCTTCCCAAACCGACTTCGACCTACAAAACAATGAAATACCTTCCAAAACACGAAAATAATAAAATAAAAGATAAAATTAATGCTTAAAAACATAACAAAATATAGGTAAAAAATGTGTTCATCAAGTATCCAGATCAGGTACTAATTGATCGAGCTTGCTATTAGAGGTTGGTTGGGCACTTGATTTATTTAGCTCATACTAGAGCAGATGTTGCATATGTAGTAAATGTGGTAAGTCAGTTCATGCATAACTCAAGTGAGAGTCATATGGATGCTATTGTGAGAATTTTAAGGTACTTGAAGTCAACTCCGGGGAAAGGAGTATTGTTTTCTAAACACAACAACACTCTTGAAGTTTATGGCTTCACAAATGTAGATTAGGCTAGAAATATTACAGACAGGAGGTCAACATCAGGTTACTTCACTTTTGTGAGAGGTAATTTGGTTACATGGAAACAAACAGAGAGTTGTGGCACGATCTAGTGTTGAGACTGAGTATAGAGGTATAGCTCATAGGGTGTGTGAATTGCTATAGTTGAGAAATTTGCTACTTGATTTGGGTTTTGAACTCAAAACTACTATGCATTTGTATTGCGACAACAGAGTAATTATTGATATATCATAGAATGCAGTACATCATGATCACACTAACCATGTAGAGGTTGATCATCACTTTATAAAAGAGAAGCTAGATGCGAACCTCATTAGCTTCCCTTATGTTCCCACTAAAGAGCAACTTGTAGATATGCTCACCAAATGAGTTTTTAGGAAGGCATTTTATAACTTACTAGGCAAGTTAGGCATGGTCGACGTGAATGCACCAACTTAAGGGGGAGTGTTAGCATGCGTCATATATGAAAATTGTACAATATAAGGAATGCATAATATATTGTATTTAATACTTACCTATCGTGAATTAATACTTCCCTTTTTTTTGTAATCTCTTATATATACCTCTACTATGAGGAGATTAATATACAATTTAATCTCATTATATTTAACTCTTTTTTTGTGGTTGATTCACCTTCGGGGTATAACGTCATTTTAGGTTGAACATAGATATTGAGACGAGGTTTATCCCTTCAACATACCATAAGATGTTTAAATACTCACACAAGGGAGAAGTTAGACTAATCACAGGCTATTAATTTACAATAGTAAGCTATTACATGATAGTAATGAAAGATACCTCGACTTTATAGCAATCAAAAATGCTTATACTACCTTGTCTGTTTGAGGAAAGCAACATCTTGTCCAAACTCACTCAGACAAGTTGGAACACCTGTCATCTTCTGAAGAATTGATCTAACCTCCAATCTTATTAGAGCAACGTCTTCTGACTGATGACTAGAAGGGACAAAAGTAACAACAGGAGCATAAGTGTATGTGGGACCAAAAGCACTCTAAGAAGATTGGATAGAAGGTCTAACATTAGAGGGACTAAGGGTAGAAGGAACAGAAGGGGAAATACATACAACATGATGAAAGTGATAAGCAAGAGAAGGATGACGACTCAGCCAAGAAAAGGAGACATCATAAAGAAAAAGAGCAGCACCCCATCGAGAAATGAGGGTAGAATAGTGGAATTGGAAGAGCTAGTTATAAGAGATTTAAAGACAATGGTCTTAAAGATCATGCCAGGAAGATCTATAGTCTAATTGTTGAGTACCACTATCAAGAAGTGACCATGAAGAGGAGGGACATAAGAAGTGTGAGAGCGAGGGTGAACAAGGAAATTCATGATATCACTAAGAAGACATGGAGGAGTAGTCTTGTATAACACAAGAGTGTTCCCCAAAAGCTTTGGGTTGGGACCAGCCAACTGAGCAACCATTGCATTGATGTCTCATGAACTTAGTTTGAATCTTCATAAGGGAGTTTAACAACAATAATATTTTCAACCTCAAACAGAACAGTAGGAAAAGATGGTTGATCAACAATTGAAATGTTTGAAATATAGGAAACATATTCCTGAGAAAAGGTGACAAAATGACCTCTCATAGAAAAAGTTATTACAAATTAAGAGGTGCTATAAAACTCTTCAACAAAAGTAGGATCAAAAGAATATTCAAATGGACAAATAATGGAGCCATTCGAAAAAGTACAAACCTTTCTCGAATGGTGAGAAAGTCATCTATTCGCACCTGTCGCTCTGCAACAAAGGTAGCACTTGAACTAGAACCCTTAGCTTCTTCATGGTCTTCAACTGGAAGAGGTCTCTTAGGTGACATTAGTAAAACAGGTGAACAGGCTTAGGTAAGGGTAGAAAGTATGTAAAATGTAGATTTAAAAAGTGAAAGGAAGGTAGCAAAGGATTATGGTTTGAAGGAGTGAAGAGAAACAAGGTAAGGGTTGGTTTGTATAAAGATTTAAAAAGCTCATCGACCCTCTTGCTAGCACCTCCCTGATACCTTGTTTAGTGTTCAAAGAAACCCTGATGAGTGTTTAAACTCACAGTTAGGGAGCATTTGACGAGGGTCTAACGAGGGGTTCGACAAGGTGTTTGGCGAGAGACTAGACAAAGTACCTAGCAAGTAATGAGAGAATGAAGAGAGAGAAAAACTTAGAAAAACATATTTTACAAAAATTAAAAAAATAGCAAAACAACAAGTTTAATAAAAACTAAAAAATAACAAGCATAAAATAAAAAATTATACATAAAATATTACAATAAAAAGAGAAAATAAACAAAAACTTGATCAAACAGTATCATTCTGTTTAGTAAAGAATTTATGAGGGGCAGTAGAATCAAATTGCAATCTTTGACGCATATAAGCTTGTGGAGTATGAATCACTCAAGCTCTTTTCATTTAGAAGTTCTAGAAAAGTGAGTCGATTGAGAGTCATACATAAGGCTAGATGTATTTTTAGAAGAAGACTATACACTTTTTGCACTGTGATGTAGATGCATAATTCACCCAGTCTATACATGCTCAAAAGAATCAAAGTAATTGTAACATGATTAATTAGAATGAGGAGAGGGATGAGTGATCTCCAAAAACTGCTCCGAACATACGTAAGACACTGGTAGGCAATATGGCTTATAGTACCACAAAGGTGACAAGAACATGGAGTAAAGTGAGAGAATCTGGGTCTCCGACTCTAAGGAGCAGCAAGTAAAGGAGAGGAGATAGGTGGAGCACTAACATTAACTGTCGCACGAGGATGAGAAGTTAATTTCTCACAGTTAGATCTAATATGCCCATGCTTATCAGAGTGGTAATAAGGTAGAAAGCATGTAGGTAGGGGCAATAGACCCTTATTGATGCTATGAGAAAAGGCAACAAGAGATGAGAAGTTCACCTTGCTAGGAGAGTCAGCCTAAAGTGCAACCTAAGACTTACCTTTGGGAGTGGAAGCAACAATTTCATCTTGGGATTAGCTAGAACAGGCTTGATGACCAAAGGTGTGTAGTTGTAGAGGAGTAGCCACCATCTTTAATATAACCCAAACTGCATCTGTCATTAGGTGCCTTGATACTACTCAAAACTTCATCCAATTTTTTGAGTTCCCCATAAGGAGCTTCTTCACAGTTAGCTTGGAGTATTCGAACTCCTTCTCAAGAATGGTCTGCTTTTCTCCCAATGCAGACAAGAAATCATCATTTTCTTGAAAAGAAGATTTTAAGAAACTTGCTGAGTTGTTGTAATGCCCCACTCCAACACATGATATGATATTATTCACTTTGGGCTTAGTCCCTCATGATTTTTCTCTTAGGCTCCCACCCGAAAGGCCTCATGCCATTTAGAGTGAAACTCATACTTATGAACTATTACAATCTTCCTTTCCCAATCAATGTGAGATTGCATAGCGTACCCTATCTTGCCTAAGATCAATGGATTGATGACTGTCACAATCACCCCTGTACAGAGTTTGACATCTTCATTAGCCACATTTTTGGTTGGGTCATGCTCTAATACCATCTGTAATGCCTAGTTGTAGCGATTTGATTTTCTCACATAAATTATTGTAATAGTATAATATTTGATTTATTTGCTATGTTTTTAATTTTTAATTATTTTGTTCTAATATGTTTAGTATTGTGAAATTGTTCATCAATGATCACATAAAGCTTAAATGGGCCTTATAATAAATATAAACACCCACTTCTTGAATAGAAGTAAAATTATTGCTAAAAGTATAGTTAAAGAGTTATTATGATTTTACCTTCAAAAATATTTATTTAAATATTATAAATTAAGGTTTATTTATTTTTATTTAAAATTTTAAATTGTTAAATTATTTGGGTAATTGAGTGAAAGATTACCAAAATATTCCTAACTCTTAAAAACTTTTCAAGTTATAGGACACAATTATTTCGATATTTTGGACTTAAAAACTAAATTTGATGAGCAACTCTTTATTTTTTCCCTACGTGACACATATCTTCATATAAAAAATAAAAAATTAAAAGCTGGTGACTCAAGATCACATGTCTTTCTTTTATGCTCTCTTATACAAAGCTTATTTGTGCAAGCTTATCTAAGAAGCTTAGCACGAAATAAGCAGAAGAAAAAAAAAGGAGAAAAAGGAGAGAGTGGAAAGGAAAAGAAAAAAAAGAGGAAGTAGAAGAGGAGAGAATTTCTAAGTTCAATAATAGTTAGGAAACTGTTTTTCCAACAAATTTAATTGAAGACTGAGAAATATTAATAATGAATTAGACCTTGAATCCTATGAAATTAAAAATTTATGAATGTCTATTTTATGATAAATTTTATTGTTCATCATTTTGATTTTTCTAGAGAAAGTTATATCTATTTTACTAAAGCATGTTCTGTGGAAACCTTGCCAGAAACCCTGTTTTGATCTTAACAACATTTTGTTATTTGAAATAGTTTTACATATTGAAATTGATTGAGTTACATCTTATTTTAAAGCTTAAGATGTATAGTTTAGTATGGATTTAACAGTTTTTCATTTGGAGTTTTCTATGCAAATTTATACTAATTTAACTAAAGGTTATTTATCGAAATCATGCTGAAAGAACCCTTAGTATTTTTGCTATTTGAAATGATTTTAGAGATTGAATGGGGTAAATTATATATTGTTTTAAATTTTGACATGAATAGCTTTAGTAACATTTGAAGGTTTGTTATTCCAAATTTTTTAGAAAGATTTATAGCAATTAAGTAAGGTATGTTTTGTTGACATAATACTGAAAATGTTTGGAAATTAATCAATATTCTTTAGATTTGAAAGAGTTTTACATATAATAATTGTGTGTTTATCTTGTTTTAAATATTAAAATTTCTAGTTTTTATATCTTTTTAAAAAATTGCATTTGGACATTTTCACTATAAGTTATGTGTTTGACTTAAGTAGTTTTTTTTTTTTAGAACTTTCACCCAATTTTGAATTTATGTGTTTATTCATGCAAGTCTTTTTTACATGTGTTCATAGAATTTTAAGGACACATAGGCTGTGATCTATTGAAGGATAATTTCGCTCAATTTCATTAGAAAAGCCTATTTAAAGATTTGAGTTTAGTAAATCTTAACCTTATTGCATTAGTGAAGGCTATGTATATTTTATTACTATGTAAAAGTTACATGCTTCTAGAGTTGTTTTACATAAAGATATATGTCAATGCATACATGTTCATTATGAAATATTCATATCATACATGAGAAGTGATATATTAAATATAATTTACACATATGGAACAGACATGAAAAGATAAAATGATATTTTTCTTATAAATATGAAGGAAATTACAGTTTTCTTAAAAATATGAAGCAAATAATATTTTTTTACATGAAGTAAATGATATTTTTCTTACAAATATGATAGGCCCTTTTGGGATCACTGATGTATATGTGTGGCAACTTCAATTAGTCCACACTCATGTCATGTCCCAAAATCGATACTACTAATGATCCGGTAGTTAGAACATGTTCTGAAAACCATGACTCACTAGTTACCGAAAACATAGGTATCACAAAAGTGTCCTACTATAAAAGGATATAAAAATAAAAATTAAAACTTACATTGAAATGCACAATAAATAAATATGTGCTCTAAGGAAAGAAGTCATGTGTAAATATGAAAAATAAACAATTGCATGAAATTCATGTACATTAATCACAATGCATATTGCATGTAGATTTGTTTACTAAGCGTTAGCTCATATGTGTTAATTTAACATTTGCTCATATGTGTTAATTTAACATTTTTTCAGATGATGAGACTTAATGGCAAACAACAAAGAGTAGGCATCTAATGGTCTAGCTTTTGATGGTTCTCAAATTGAGAATTATTTAGAGTCTGAGTTTTTATTAACTGACTTTTAGTTGGTTGATTTTCCTTGAAACTTAAAAGTTGTATTTTGTCGATATCTTTTTATGTTTATTAAACACGAGAGTTTTTATTTTTAGGTTAGCAGCTCTTCTTGAACATAAGTTTACCTTTCAAGAAATTTTTTATCCTTCTAATTATATAAAAATAAATTCACAGAGTATTTTATTTACAAAGAAATAATTAAAAGGAAACATTTCCTAGTCTACCCTATGGGTAAACTTCGAGACGTTACAGTTGCACAACTCCTTAACCTTTTCTTGGAGATTAGACAACTAGTTTTCCTTTGTTGTCAAAGAACAAGCAAGATACTCTTTACCACTCTCCAAAACTATCACCTTCTTTTCAAGAAAGGTGATCTAATTTACTTGATCCTTTGATAAATTAAGGCTAAGGAATCATTGATTTTCTTGATTTTGCTTGAGGCTCTCTTCAATGATTGTTCCAAAAACCTCATTATGGACTAGTTGGATTCATATTCTTCATTATTTCTTTTCAACATGACCTCACATTTCTTAGATAAACCTTCCTTGTCATGGTTGATTGAGGATTTCTTTTCCTCAAAAGTGGCTTTCATCATACTCAACTCTTTCTCCCTTTCGTCAAGCCTCTCCAAATCCTTTTTGCGACCTTTATTTGACTTAATATGCTCCCTGAGCAACTTATTATAAATGTCAAAGAGCTCCTCATGTTTATCCTCTTTTTCAAATCTAGAAGATTATGACGTGGTAGTGGGAGGATCTTCTTTAGTTGCCATAAAGGAAATAAAATTACTTTTGTGATCTTCTATACTACAGCTATTATCTGAAATAGTAATCTCAACCATCATGGATATCTTTCCAAAATGTTTCTTCTTTGAGTAACACTAAACATCAATATGTCAAGTTTTTCCAATTCAAAGCATTTGATCTGATTCAAATGCCCTTTGCTCTTATGTCTATCTTCATCTTCATCAAACTCTTCACCCTTATTTCTCGAGACCTTTTTGCTCAAGCTTTCTCGTTTGGATCTTCTAGAAGTATTTCTTTGCTTCTAAAAAATTTCTTGAAATATTTGACAAACAGTGCTATCTCTTATTTATTCAGCCTGAATGACCCATCACTCTCTACAGGGATGACCAAGTCATCTCGATGACTCTTGGTAGTCTAAAGAGCCAAGCTATCACGCCCCAAATTTTGAGCACGTGAATTTTAAGAAAATAGATAAAATTTGAAAGAAATTTATTAATTTTAGAATCATTAATTATGAAATATCAATTTAAAATGAAACTAAACAATTTAAAAAAAAAATTGGGTACCCTTGAAATAATTTAATATTTATAAAAATACAATAAAACCTTCAAAAAAAACTTATAATCCAAATAATTACAATTATTTGAATTTATAAATTAGATTGATCTCAGCCTGTCTACTCAATATGCAGAATAACTAATTAAAGTAATAAGGAAAAAGGTAAAACCTTTTAATTGAACTCCTTAAACGTATGCACCTCACGTTCAAGTCACAACAGTACGAATAACCAATACCTAATCTGTAAAGAGAAAGGGGAAACAAGGGTGAGCTACAACTAGCTCAGTAGGAGTATACTCCATACACAGTTCTCAATTAAATCAATGATGCATGCTACATTTAAAATATTTCATGCATGTACAGTAATAAATCATCAGTATAACTGTAATGGGGAGATTTCATTTTTAAACTCGGGCATACTTGTACTTCCTTACTTCCAAAATTGGGTGGAGTGTACATTCCAAGTACCCCATGCATGCTCATACATGGTTGGTTTAGTATCTAACTTTGATCTATTATGTGGGTGAATGTGAACAAATACAATACAACCAAACACTTTGAGAGGGAGTTCAAACTGAAAATGTGATGTGAAAAAACAGTTTTGAAACTTTTGAATGGGTGTTTCGAAGGAAAGGATATGACTTGGCATCCTGTTAATAAGATAAGTCGCAGTTAAAACTGCATCCCCCAGAATTCTTTTGGCATATTTGTAGTGAACATTAAAGCTCTTGTTACTTCGAGAAGGTGTTTATTTTTTCGTTCAGCTACCCCGTTTTGTTGAGGTGTGGAGACACAAGAGCTTTGATGCACTATCCCATTTTCTTGTAAATAATGGCATAAAGTGTAGTTAAAATACTCGGAGCCATTATCTATTCTAAGAATTTGGATTTGTGATTAAAATTGTGTTTTGACCATTAAATGGAAATGAATGAAAATATCACAAACTTCAGTTTTTTCTTTAAACAGATAAACCCAACAGACTCTAATATGATCGTCAATAAATGTGACAAATCATTTGGAGTGAGTACGGGTAGGAGAATGCGAGGGTCCCCAAACATCACTGTGGATTAAACTGAAAGGTTTGTATGGCTTATATTGGATGCTTGAGAAGGAATGACGTTTGTGTTTTGCAAGTTCACACATTTCACACTGAAAATTAATTTGTTTATTTGAAAACATAGAAGGAAACAAATACTTCAAATATTGAAAATTTGGGTGACCCATTCTATAATGCCACAACATAAGTTCACTATTCCTAGAAATAGATGCAGAATCACAAATTACAATTTGATGTTTTTCACTCACATTGGTCCTATTAAAATAGTAAAGTCCTTCACATTTTTCAACACTGTCAATTGTCCTCTCCGATGATAGGTTCTGAAAAACACAATAAGGAAAAAAATTACCTGAGCAATTTGAATCTTGTGTTAACTAACTGATGGATATTAAATTACAAGACAAGTTTGGGACATAAATGACAGATTTGAGGCATAGAGAGTCAAAATTTTGGATACTCCCTTTGCCATCAACAGTTGAGAGAGTTTCATCTGCTATTTTAACTTTCAAATTACCAGCACAAGGTGAGTAAGAGGTAAATAAGTGATAGGAATTAGTCATGTGATGAGACGCTCCAGAATTAATGATCCAAGCTTTTTGGAATAGTGAAGTGATGATTAAGGTACTTGGGTAATTACCTTTATAGGCTATTGAGGCTGAAGAGGATGATCGACTAGAATTATGCATATTGGAAAATATTCTGTAAATTTGGTCTAGTTGTTCTGGATTAAATGCTCCTCTTGAAGTTGAATTGTCTTGAGATTTCTGTTGATCAGTCATTACTTGATAACTTCGAGTTCTATTTTGCCTTGGTTTCCAATCAGCTGGTTTTCCATGAATTTCCAACATGTATCTTTTAAATGTTTGGGCTTACGACAATGATCACAAAAAGGCCTTTTTCATTGTGACCCATCCTGCCCAATTATCATATGGCCCATTAGAAAAATTTGCTGAAGGCCCATTTTCAAAAAACTGTCCATTTTGTATCTGTCCATGGGCTACATTCGTGGGCTCATTTCCATCTCTCGGCCTACCATTTTTCCTGAATTCTCTTAGCCCACCCGACCCAATTGGGCTATTAAAGGGACTCAGCCCAACAGCTTCTCCATTCGCACCAACACTTAGCACCGAGTGAAGTGGATCACGATCAGCGGCTGGAGAAGGGAGGTCGCTCAGCATCACCAATCGTCGGCTCTCCTCTCGCCAAACCTCGAAAAATACCTCTCAGACTGAGGGTAACGGACGTCGACCAAGAATCCTTCCACGGACTTCATCCAACTCATGACTGATCCCGGCCAGAAACTCGAAGGTCCTTTCGGCTTTGATTTTTTTCAGTAGCGAGTGCTGTCGCTGGCGCACTCCCACTCCTCTTATAAGCTTAGATCAAGCTCTTGCTTTAGAGATTGTATCTCTGTGTAGTATTCGGTAATGTCATGCCCCCTGTTTTAATTGCCACAATTTGAATATGTCTCTTTTACAGCCTCCCATACATCCTTTTTTGTTGGTAAGAACAAATAGGTTTTTCCAATTGTTGGTAGCATAGAGTTGATAAGCCACGAAGTCACTTTTGAGTTCTCTGAACTCTACTATTGTGTTGCACCGGCATCGGTTGAAGCGAGTTTTGTGATTTTTCCAGTCATGTAACCCATTTTTCCTTTCCCATTGATAATCAATTAGACTGACTGAACCCATTCTCGATAATTCCGTCTATTGAGTTTCTGCAGTGATCTATAGATATGAAGTATCAAGAGAATTGGCATGAAAGGTGGTGGTTTCTGATATTAAATTTGACATGGCTAGGTCCTTAATCAGGAACCTGCTCTAATACCATATAGAAAATAAGAACTGAAAAATTATAATGTTTAAATAAACAGGCTATAAAACATATAGCTCTAATACACACACACACACAGGATAGATGGAGTTGTACTGACACACACATATATACAAACGGACAACTCTTTATTTATGTACAGTGAGACTTGTATCATACAAACTAGAGAGAGAGTAGCTAGCTCTAGTGAGAAGGCCAAGTCTGCCTTTCTACTACTAAGGCTACCTTTATTTATAGATGAGGCTTGCCTTTACTATTCATACTATTCCTATTCACTATTCACTATACACTATTCACTATTTGTCCCTTATGCATTTAATGCATCCTTATCCATTGCTTATCCTTTTCCATCTTCTACGTAGAAGGACACTTGTTCCTAATGGGACATGTGTCACCTTCTGCACTATTACACACCTAATATTACATGCGGGCATTACTATAGCCACACACGTATTACACATACAGATATATATGACACTACAGATACTATTACAGATACTCTCTCTCTAGTTTGTATGATACAAGTCTCACTGTACATCAATAAAGAGTTGTCCGTTTGTATATATGTGTGTGTCGGTACAACTCAATCTATCCTGTGTGTGTGTGTGTGTATCAGAGCTATATATTTTATAGCCTGTTTATGTTTTGTGTTTTAATGGTATCAGAGCTACATATTTTATAGCCTGTTTATGTTTTGTGTTTTGTATAGTGAACAGTGAATAGTGAATAGGAATAGTATGAATAGTAAAGGCAAGCCTCATCTATAAATAGAGGTAGCCTCAGTAGTAGAAAGGCAGACTTGGCCTTCTCACTAGAGCTAGCTACTTTCTCTCTAGTTTGTATGATACAAGTCTCACTGTACATAAATAAAGAGTAGTCCGTTTGTATATATGTGTGTGTCGGTACAACTCCATCTATCCTATGTGTGTGTGTGTGTATCAGAGCTATATATTTTATAGCCTGTCTATGTTTTGTGTTTTAATGGTATCAGAGCCTACTTACTCTGAAATAGCCTTACTACATGAGTGATTATCTCTACCTACTATGAGAGCCTTACTCTTACTATACTTATCCTAAGTTACTATTCACCATATTATCTATATAAGCTACGAGTCCCATATCCTAAGTCATATATCCTATATCCCAAATTCTATGTGAAGATATCCTATGTCCTATTACTTTATACTTAGCTTTTCCTAAAGAGTCTTGCGTCCATCAACAAGTCTATCTCTACAATATCAATCTTTTGCCATCCTCTTCCTGAAGCCTAAACACATAACCCACTATCCTTATAATCCATAACTAATTATCAAAGTATGCTCTGTGGCTGCAGCTAGAAGCTGATCTCCCACATCAGAAAAGATAAGTAGTTTCGGACTATAACCTCTAGAATCTACCCAACCCCTTATTCTCCACACCTATATGATTTGGTGAGTGGTTGTAGAAAGAAAAAGAGTTTTGGGCAACAGCCGTTTGAAGAGTTGAGGCGCCGTAAGAGCCTAGGTGAACTCTCAAAAATTCTACACAGTATACTCTGCTCTATTATAAAACCTCGAGAGGTATTTAGAGATTATGAAAGGAGAACTTAACCAAAGTAGCAATTCTGAACCCATGGTCCAAGAAACTCATCTAGCTGATGAAGATATCAACTTCAGTACTGGAGAAAGAGCCTACCCAAATAATCAGTTATTGGTGATCCAATATGGCAACAGTTTGAGCAATCCAAATCCACAAGATTGGAGAATTCTTCCAAAAACAATTGATCCACCACCAGGAAGTCTATGGGAACTAAGGAACAATATAAAGTCCTAAAGACTTTTATCCAGAAACTCCCAGAAGAGATCCAAAATTCAATACTCGAAAAAGTTCTTGAAGAACCTGTGATTGACGCCGGTACAGAACAACTGATAGAGAATCTCAACAAGATCAGAAAGAAGAAAAAGGTTCTCGCAAGATTCTTTGAGAGAGACCCAGACTCATACAACGTCAGATATGCATTATTCGCGCCAGCAAGATACTGGACAGTTGAAGAAATATTGACATCCGAACATCCCTTTTTCGAAGAAGTCAATGACCCAGTTACATATTATGTAACATGGTTGTGCATGAACCTGTATCCTATGGCTATCATGATCGAACCACAATTTTTCCCGGACCTTTGGCATGAAGGAAAAGTCTTGCACTTAAAAAGACTACTCAGTCCACTTTTCCAGGACATTGATCAGTTGATACTCATCAATGGTCATAAGATAGAAAAGGAAACAACTGTCATTGTCCAGCTATCAGATATGTGGGACAGACGAATTCCTCCAAAGGTTATTCCGATAGAACATTATCATGATAATCCGTGGGAAGAAAATGAATTCGAATGGTGTTCGTGTGCCACTATAAGGAAGAGATTAGCCAAGTTTTACTGGAATCAAATTTATATCCCGATTTCGATGCTGTTTTCTTTTGAAGATCACATATTAATCAGGGATGCTAATGATGGAATTAATACTCCAGAATTGGCTATGATTGAAAGCATTCCAGGCGACGTTCCTACTCCAACTGGATCAGATGATGAAGAAGTTTGGCCTTATGATGAATACTGGCCTAATGATGGATGGGATTAATTTGAATCGCGGAAGCATGGTGGAATTATCAATTGATGAAACCGCGGAAGCGTAGTGTATATATCAGATATCCAGAGTCGCGGAAGCGTGGTGGAATTACCAATAATAATATCTGCACAAGAAGACAAGATGTAATCAAGATATCCGTAGTTATCCGTAATAGTGTCTGTAATTATCTGTAATAGTATTTGTGTCATAGTTATCTGTAATAGTGTCTGTAGTGTCATATATATCTGTATGTGTAATACGTGTATGGCTATAGTAATGCCCGCATGTAATATTAGGTGTGTAATAGTGCAGAAGGTGACACATGTCCCATTAGAAACAAGTGTCCTTCTACGTAGAAGATGAAAAAGGATAAGCCATGGATAAGGATAAGCCATGGATAAGGATGCATTAAATGCATAAGGGACGAATAGTGAATAGTGTATAGTGAATAGGAATAGTATGAATAGTAAAGGCAAGCCTCATCTATAAATAGAGGTAGCCTCAGTAGTAGAAAGGCAGACTTGGCCTTCTCACTAGAGCTAGCTACTTTCTCTCTAGTTTGTATGATACAAGTCTCACTGTACATAAATAAAGAGTTGTCCATTTGTATATATGTGTGTGTCGGTACAACTTCATCTATCCTGTGTGTGTGTGTGTGTATCAGAGCTATATATTTTATAGCCTGTTTATGTTTTGTGTTTTAAGATCAATTGTTTCTGGAAGAATTCTCCAATCTTGTGGATTTGGATCGCTCGAACTGTTGCCATATTGGATCACCAATAACTGATTATTTGGGTAGGCTCTATCTCCAGTACTGAAGTTGATATCTTCATCAACTAGATGAGTTTCTTGGACCATGGGTTCAGAATTGCTACCTTGGGTGAGTTCTCCTTTCATGATCTCTAAATACCTCTCGAGGTTTTATAATAGAGCAGAGTATACTGTGTAGAATTTTTGAGAGTTCACCTAGGGTTTTACGGCGCCTCAACTCTTTAAACGGCTGTTGCCCAAAACTCCTTTTCTTTCTACAACCACTCACCAAATCATATAGGTGCGGAGAATAAGGGGTTGGGTAGATTCTAGAGGTTATAGTCCGAAATTACTTATCTTTTCTAATGTGGGAGATCAGCTTCTAGCTACAACCACAGAGCATACTTTGATAATTAGTTATGGATTATAAGGATAGTGGGTTCTGTGTTTAGGCTTCAGGAAGAGGATGGCAAAAGATTGATATTGTAGAGATAGACTTGTGGATGGATGCAAGACTCTTTAGGAAAAGCTAAGTATAAAGTAATAGGACATAGGATATCTTCACATAGAATCTGGGATATAGGATATATGACTCAGGATATGGGACTCGTAGCTTATATAGATAATATGGTGAATAGTAACTTAGGATAAGTATAGGAAGAGTAAGGCTCTCATAGTAGGTAGAGATAATCACTCATGTAGTAAGGCTATTTCAGAGTAAGTAGGCTCTGATACCATTAAAACACAAAACATAAACAGGCTATAAAATATATAGCTCTGATACACACACACACACACAGGATAGATGGAGTTGTACAGACACACACATATATACAAACGGACAACTCTTTATTTATGTACAGTGAGACTTGTATCATACAAACTAGAGAAAGAGTAGCTAGCTCTAGTGAGAAGGCCAAGTCTGCCTTTCTACTACTGAGGCTACCTCTATTTATAGATGAGGCTTGCCTTTACTATTCATACTATTTTTTCTCTGATATGTGCTTGGACTATTTGATGAATAGATTCTTCTGTATTAGAATCAGAGTCTGATGATTGTGATTCCTCTGGTTCTTCTGATTCTGTATCATCAAAGAAATCTAATCGCAGAATAGCTTCAGTTGGTTGAGTAGTCCAGTCAAACCATTCGTCTTTGAATTCTTCATCTTCAATGAGCTTGATTAGCTTTCTCCTTTTAGGACATTGTTTCGCCCAGTGTCCCTTTCTTCCACAGATGAAACATGTGTCTCTGGACAGCTTTGGTTGTTCCCTTCTTTTGATAAACTTGTATCTCCTTCCTTTATAAGGTCTCCAGCTTGATATCCTTTTTCTGCCTTTTCTAAATTTCTTTAATTCTCTTTTGGCGCAATGACATGAAGTAGAATCATTGCATCCAAACTTTTGAGAATCTTTCTTACAGAACTTTGTCAGGGAAGCTCGTTCTGATTGCTTTATAGTCTTTTTAAGTTTCTGCGAAAGGCAATGGTCTTGTATCAATTTTCTGCAAGCTTGTACAAGATAGTTAAGCTGGCTTGTGTGATATCTACATCTTGCTCCTTCAACTTTTCTTCAACTAATTCACTTACAGGTTGTGGCATGTTGAGAACAAACGTTCTTTTGATAGTTTCTGTATTCTTGTGGAATGTGTAAAAGAGTTGTTCTTGTCTCATATAGTATTCTTTCAACTTCGAGACATCACAACACTTATTCTGGAGGAATTCCTTCTCAGCTTTTTGTGTCTCCAGGTCTTCCACTCCAACAAAGACTTTGTTAATAACATTTAGAAGTGTTGTTATAGGTTGATCAGTTTGTTGGATGAGACATCTATCATTTGTTGGGAGATGATACCACCATCGTCTGAGTGTACCGACACACACATATATACAAACGGACAACTCTTTATTTATGTACAGTGAGACTTGTATCATACAAACTAGAGAGAAAGTAGCTAGCTCTAGTGAGAAGGCCAAGTCTGCCTTTCTACTACTGAGGCTACCTCTATTTATAGATGAGGCTTGCCTTTACTATTCATACTATTCCTATTCACTATTCACTATTCGTCCCTTATGCATTTAATGCATCCTTATCCATGGCTTATCCTTTTCCATCTTCTACGTAGAAGGACACTTGTTCCTAATGGGACATGTGTCACCTTCTGCACTATTACACACCTAATATTACATGCGGGCATTACTATAGCCACACACGTATTACACATACAGATATGACACTACAGACACTATTACAGATAACTGTGACACAAATACTATTACAGATAATTACAGACACTATTACGGATAACTACGACACTATTATAGATCCACTTGTCATCTTCTGCAGTTCTCTATCTTGATTACATCTTGTCTTCTTGTGCAGATATTATTATTGGTAATTCCACCACGCTTCCACGACTCTTGATATCTGATATATCCACTACGCTTCCGCGGTTTCAATTTCTTCCATCATTGGGCCATTATTCTGCTGTAGTAGGTTCTCTGGAGTAGTTCTTGATAAGTAGTCTGCTAGCACATTGTGTTCACCTTTGATATGCTTGATGTTCCATTGATATTTCGAAAGCCATTCTGACCATTTGAGAAATTGAGGATTTGGAAGTTCACCTTCTCTTCTTCTGAGTAGTCCCTCAAAATATTTATAATCAGTTTCAATAATAAATGGATTTTGTGATAAGTGAAACTGAAATTTCTTGATTCCATTTATTACTGCAAGTACTTCCTTTTTTGAGGAGGGGTAATGTTGTTGAGAAGCACTGAAGGAACCTGATTTGTATCCACATATTTCTCTACATTTGTCTGGATTTTCTTCAATTAGGACTGCCGCCCAATATTGATCTGAAGCATCTGTTTGGAGTATGAGTTGACCATTTCCTGGGATCTTTAGAAGAGGAAGGTTGTTGCATAGTCTTTTCAGAGTTATAACTGACTGGGTTGCTTTTGGTGACCAAGTATCAACATTCTTTCTCAAGTGTCTGGAGATCTTTTTAGTAAGACTGGCTAGGTGAGGTATATGGGATGAAGCATAATTTACAATTCCTAGGAATTGTTGTATGTGCTTTCTTCCATGGAGTTCATCTGGAAATTCCTTTATTTTCTGTGCTATATGATCCTGTGGAATGATTGATCCATTTTTAATCTTCAGCCCAAGAAAATCAACATCTTGTAATCCCAATTGCATCTTGGATTCTGAGAGGACTAATCCATGCTTGTAGGTTAATTCTTGAAATTGACGGAGATGCCTTTTATGTTGCTCTTCGTTTTCACTAAAGATCAAGACATCGCCAATGTAGATGAGACAGTTTGATGATAAAGAGGCATAAACTTCATCCATCCTGTGTTGAAATTCTGAGGGTGCATTCTTCAAACCAAATGGCATAACATTCCATTCATAATGTCCATGTGGCACTATAAAGGCTGTTTTATACCTGTCTTTGGGATCAATACCAATTTGCCAAAATCCTGACTTCATATCGAACTTGGAGAATATCTTGGCTTTGTTCATTTTCTTTAGCAATTGATCTCTCCTGGGGATAGGATATCGAATATCCTTTAGACAATTATTCAACTTTTGGTAATCTATTACCAATCTCTTCTTTCCCCGTATGCTCAGAGTGTTTATCCACATAAAAAGCTGGACTTGCCCACTGGGACTTGGATGGACTTATTAATCCAAGATCTAGTAATCCTTGGATCTCATCTTTACATAACTGTTCATCTGGCATACCTGGATAAGATGCTGTCTGATGTGGCATTTTCCATCCTTCATTATATGGCAAAGAGACAAAGTATTGTTCTCTTGTCCAGAACTGATTTGGAATATCAGCACAACACTGGAGTAATAGTGTTCTTTCTTTGGCAAAAGGATCATGGTTAATTCCAGCTACCACGAAAAAGAGTTTTTTCTCTACCCAAGGAACCTTTTGTTTTATGTATGGTGAAAAGCCATCATGTAGGAAGGCAAATGGGGACCATAGAGTTAAGAAATCAAATCCCAAGATTGCATCTTCGCCTGATTCGTCTTGCATATAAAAGCAGTGTCTTTGAGATAACGAATCTGATAGGAAGACTTCAATCGGTTTGGAATATGCGGGACTGTAGAAATGATTTCCATTTGCTGTAGTGAAAGATGCTTTTGTAGGAATCCGCTGACCTTTAGGTAGACATTTACTATGAAGGAGTGATACTGATGCTCCGGTATCTACCAATGCTGTAAGCTTCATGGGTTGAGACTGTGGTGGTGTAAGGGTGATTTGGAGATAAGGACGAAATAATTCTCCTTGATGATAAAAGATGTCATCTATTTTTTCTCTGATTGGTGCTTGGACTATTTGATGAATAGATTCTTCTGTATTAGAATCAGAGTCTGATGATTGTGATTCCTCTGGTTCTTCTGATTCTGTATCATCAAAGAAATCTAATCGCATAATAGCTTCAGTTGGTTGAGTAGTCCAGTCAAACCATTGGTCTTTGAATTCTTCATCTTCAATGAGCTTGATTAGCTTTTGAGGAAGTTTTCTCCTTTTAGGACATTATTTCGCCCAGTGTCCCTTTCTTCCACAGATGAAACATGTGTCTCTGGACAGCTTTGGTTGTTCCCTTCTTTTGATAAACTTGTATCTCCTTCCTTTATAAGGTCTCCAGCTTGATATCCTTTTTCTGCCTTTTCTAAATTTCTTTAATTCTCTTTTGGCGCAATGACATGAAGTAGAATCATTGCATCCAAACTTTTGAGAATCTTTCTTACAGAACTTTGTCAGGGAAGCTCGTTCTGATTGCTTTATAGTCTTTTTAAGTTTCTGCGAAAGGCAATGGTCTTGTATCAATTTTTTTGCAAGCTTGTACAAGATAGTTAAGCTGGCTTGTGTGACATCTACATCTTGCTCCTTCAACTTTTCTTCAACTAATTCACTTACAGGTTGTGGCATGTTGAGAACAAACGTACATGAATTAGCACAGTGGTCTCTACGTAAACGTATAGAGGGTCTTTCAATATAACTGAGACGGTCTCTACGTAAACGTATAGAGGGTCTTTCAATATAACTGAGACTCCATCTCATAATTGTAATTTGATTGGTGTAGAGGCATGTAAAAATTAAATTAATAATATATCTGTTGGCATAAAAAAAAGTGGGAGGCATATACTGAGGTTATTTTTGATACGATAGAATAAGTTACAAAGGTTCTAAAAAAAAAAGGCCAAACATGAAAAAAGCATCCTGATAAGCAAATATATTATGTTTTGAAGGACAAGTTGCAAAAAGCCACTAGTGTTGAGCTTTTGGCCCTGCTTGTTCAATTTCTTTTAGCATCTTCTAAAACAAACAATGGCGTCTTAATTAATTACATATATAATAAATTTGTGATCAAAAGTACAGCCTAAAACCTGGCGAATTTTATTTTAAATATTATAAAAAAGCCAATTATATATACATATGATTAATCACCAATATATAAAAGTTAAAATAAAAAAAGACTTGTTATTGAATCTATAATATAATTCCCATACAACATAAACAATTTCACTCCTCTCAGGCAAGCTTTCAAAACCAATTTGTACATGGCCTATATATAAGCAGTTTCTTTTTAAATTGAACGAAAATTTAAAGAATAAAATATCACGTATATATTATATATAATTGAATTAATTACAAAATATCATGTCGATTTATACGTATTATTTCGAGATCAATTTGTAGGTGTTATTAAATACCCGACCCGATGAAACATATAAAAGAAGGAAAGAAACCATATCAAATATTGGTCTCATTGAATCTCTATAAGCGAGAGATGTATGAGTTATGGGGGAAATGAGGAACAACAATAGGAGCTCCAGATGATTTCGATTTGCTCCCCGAATCTTTCGAAGAACCTGAAGTCGACACTTTCATGGACGATTTTTTTGCATCAGAGCAGCTCACCTGTGACGATGAGACCTTGAAGCAATTAAAAAAGGACATGATGATCGATATTGTCTTTCTTTATCTTCTTTCTTGTAAAAGGTAGTTTGTATTGAACACAGTTGAAGTACGTTCAAGAGCTCTTGTTTTGCGTGTGATATTTTTCTTTGGCTGAAGGGGTGTGAGGTTAAGTATTTTGGGCCTTTGGGGTTTTGTTTGTAGATTTAAAAAAAATAAAAAAGAATAAAAACATTTAGATTTCTATATATGACATATAACAACAAAAATAAGAGTGAAATCATAAAAAAAATTTAAATTATGTTATTTATGTCATTTAATTATTTAAATTATAAGTGATATTATTTAGCCTCTTGTTGAGTTTATATAATTTTACTATAAGTAAAGCTCACCAGATACATTTAATAATAAACGCTAGTGAATTAGACGTCGTTTAAATTAAATTCCAACTAATTGGACTCATTTAATATTAAATTTTACTCAATTAGATTTCATTTATTATATTATTGTCTTCTTTTTTTTTATAAATTTTTTGTTTAATTATGTAATTTTTTAAAAAATTTAAAAAATTATAAAAAATAACATCTTTAAAATTTATAATAATAAAATTAACAGTATAATAATATTAAATTTTTAATATTAAAATATAATATTGATCGAATTTAAATTTTTATAATTTAATTTGAATAATATTTAATTAAATTAATATTTAAAAAAAATAATATTTAATTATAAAAATATATGATTTAAATATAAAAATATTATTTTTATTATTATAAATTTTTTTTAGGCGTTATTTATTTATTTAAAAATTAAGTCGGCAGGAGAGAGCTTGTAGAGCAAGGAACAGCGTCAACAAGATTCTTCTCGGATAGTTCTGTCCGCTTTCCTAGCTTGCTGCTTTATCTGACTATTCGTTACTTTGACCATATTACATAGGATAAATTGCATTGTTAATTTATAATTTTTTAAAAATACTTAACTACTTAATATTTTAACTTATTTTTATTTTCAACAGCTCATTACCATCGCCATTTTCTTTGAGATCTACATCTGAGATTCCTAACAGCTCTTCAATCTTGAATTTTGGCTCGTCAGATCGGCACCACCATCATCCCACTGCACCACCATCAGATCGGCACCACCATCATCCCACTGCACCACCATCATCGCCACTGCACCACCATCAGATCGGCACCACCATCGACACTGAACCCATCAGATCTGCACCACCATCGTGTTGCTGCTCAAACTTCGACACTGAACCCATCAGATCGGCACCAACATCGACACTGCACCACATCAGATCGGCACCACCATCGACACTGAACCCATCAGATCTGCACCACCATCGTGTTGCTGCTCAAACTTCGAAATCGCCACTGTTCGTGTTGCTGTTCAAACTCCACGAACCCATCAGTATCCTTTGTGATTTGGATATGATTTTAATTATAGGTTGCATTTATTTGATTTAATATTTATAACCTGTTGTCTGTTGCGTTTAAGGATTTGCTATTATGACAAATCCTATAAATCAACAAAATGTGGGTATTACTCCCTCTGACAATTATCCTAGTCATTCAACAATGTTTAAGAAATCATCCCTTCCGCCCACACATAACAAATCACAAAAAAGTTATGCACAGGTTATTTGTGATAACATCTCAAATCTAGTTATTGAACCGCATGAAATACCCCTTTCAAATACCAATAGCAATGTTCAATCCTCCGACAAAAACCCCACGAATATTTTTATTGAGTCAGGTGTGACACCGAACCCAACAAAAAATGGAGACATTGCATGTGTCACTTTAGATCCAAAAATTTATCAAAATCGTTTGAATCTCTGCAAGTTCTCATTAATTGGCAGATTAATCCTCTCTAAAGGAGACAAACCCTGGAGTCAGGGTGATCTAAAAACCCGACTCAACACAATCTGGAACTTATCGTCAAACTGGAAACTTATCGCCCTGGGTCGTGGTTTCTATCATATATTGTTGCACTCCCCGGAGGATCAGAACAAAGTTAAGGCTAATGCCCCGATCAATGTTAAGCCAGGCATCTTTCGTGTTCAACCATGGACACCCAACTTTAACCCACACACTCAAAAATCTACAAATGCTCAAGTTTGGGTTCGCTTTTATAATTTACCTTGGGAATTCTGGGACAAACAAATTCTTGCACAAATTGCAAGAGCTATTGGGGTCCCACTAAAAATTGACAACGCTACACTCAATGGCGAGTTAGGTCAATTTGCTAGAATTTTAATTGATATCGATCTGGCACGCAAGCTTGAGGAACAGGTAATGGTGGAAGTTGAATCACTTAAGATTTTTGTGGATCTGTTTTATGAAAATGTGCCAGACTTTTGTAACCTTTGTTCATCAGTGGGACATGCAGCCTTTAAATGTAGAAAAAATGTTAATGTCACTGCAGAAAAAAACAACGAGACACAAACAAATAGGCCTCAAGTACACTCACGACAGAAACAAATTTATAGGCCTAAGGTCACTTCAACTGTCAACACAGTTATGGTAAGCAATGCTTTTGCTGCTCTTCATACTATTGACACAAATATCACTACCCCATCTCTTCCTACAGTAAACATACCACCTAAAGAAGCAGTCACATCAACCACATCTACTACTCCATTAATAAATATTGCCAAATCCACGGACCTAGCCACTACGTCCTCCACAAATTTAACTGCAAATGCAGCAGTTTTAACTATTCCAACAGGATCTACTGTAAACACATCTGGTACTATAGACATCCCTAACATTGGATTCCTACCCCCTCTTGCTAAATCGAGACCCAACTTGCCTGCTCTTTCCCTCCCACCTTCTTCTTCAGTCTCCGTAGCCGACCTCAGTGAGCGTATGCAGAAAATAAAACAACAGTATACCAAAGATAAGGAAGATTTAGGTTGGCAAATTGTAACTGGTAAAAATCGTCGTGCTCGATCAGCTAGTCCACGTTTCCAACCTATGAGATATACACCCTTTATAGGGGACTCTGATAGTAACTCAACATGATAGTACTTTACTGGAACTGTAGAGGTATTTCCAATAAGAACACACGAAATACCCTACGAAGTTTTTGCAAAAAGGAAAAACCAGACTTTCTTTGCATAGCAGAACCTATGTCTGATCCTAAAACCATTCATGATCGTTTTTGGAAACATTTGGGTTATATCTTCATCGGATCAAACTCCACAAGGGTTAGCAAACTTTGGCTCTTTGCAGCTCCTGCAGTGGCAAGTGATACAACAATCGTTATACAACACCAACAACATATAACGGTCACTTACACAGCAAACTCAAAAAACTTTCTTTTAACTTTTATTTATGGTAAGGGAACATATGTTAGAAGAAGAGACCTATGGGACTCACTAAGGACGATTTCAGATACCCAAGCCCCTTGGCTTGTAATAGGAGACTTTAATGCTGTTCTTGGATCCCATGAAACTACTGGCTTAACTCGTAGCAATACCTCTATAGAAGATTTTAGTGCTATGATCTCTTCTTGTAACTTGGTTGATATTGACACTAAAGGGGCCTTCTACACTTACTGTAAAGGTGGACTTTCTCAAATACGATCAAGATTAGATCGTGGGTTGTGTTCAGAATCCTTTCTAGACTCTTGGTCTACGGTTTCTTGCCATACCCTTCCTAGACACTGTTCAGATCACCATCCGCTTTTACTCACGGCTTCTACAACACGGAATGGTGGTCCAAGACCATTCAGATTTCATGGTATGTGGCTCGAACACCCTGAATTTATGGATTTAGTGCGTGCCACTTGGTCAGTGCCTATCCAGGCTAGCGCTATGGGTATTGTTATTGGCAAACTTAAGGCTCTTAAATTGGTCCTCAAAACTTGGAACAAAACAGTCTTTGGTAATTTAAATCAAAATATTGCAACTGCAACAAATACACTTGCTGACATTCAACAGCGTTATAATGATGATTCTTTCTCTGAAGAGCTTTTGCAAATGGAGTCCGACGCTCACGCTGACTTAGACAGATTGTTGCGACAACAAGATATCTTTTTAAGAGAAAAAATCAGACTAAAATGGTTGAAAGGTGGCGATCGAAACTCCACTTTTTTCCACTCAATACTTCGTCGTCTAAAAGCACAAAAACCGTTGACACACCTGGATATTAATGGAGAAATAACTAATGATCCAGATGTAATAGCGACTCATATTTTGAACTACTATGAAAATCTTTTTTCAAGTCAGACAGGTGGAATGACAGATTTTGCTCCCATAGAGTCAGCGGTGCCATCACTGGTCACCTCTGTGGACAATAAATGTTTACGACGTATACCATCTTCAGAAGACATACGAGCTACAATTTTTGAAATGGATCCAATGAGTGCACCAGGACCAGATGGGTTTACTGGTAAATTTTTTCAGCAGTGCTGGGATATTATCGGTACAGATATTGTACGTGCGGTTAAAGATTATTTTAAAAATGGTCGATTACACCATGGACTAAACTCCAATTTCTTAATTCTTATACCCAAACACCAACAAGCAAGCTCTATTGATCAGTATAGGCCTATTGTTTTAGGCAATTTTATGTACAAGCTAATAACAAAGATTATTGCTGGCAGATTAGGACATATATGCGCTCGTATTCTATCTCAAAATCAATTTGGATTCATTCCAGGCCGAAACATTGGCGACTGCATAGCAGGTGCTTCTGAATGTTTTAACGCTATGCAGCTTCCCAGCCGAAAAGGTAACATGGCTCTAAAAATTGACATTCACAAAGCTTTTGACACGATGCGTTGGGATTTTATTTTAAAAGTGATGAAATGCTTTGGTTTCGACGACATTTTTCTAGGTTGGATTAGAGATATATTCGCATCAGCAAAAATCTCAATTATAGTTAATGGTTCACCTAGGGGCTATTTTTCTTGTTCTAGAGGTGTCCGACAGGGGGATCCTTTGTCCCCATTATTATTTTGCATAGCTGAAGATTTCCTCAGCAGATATCTTCAAAAATTGGTGGATAAAGGGCATTTACCTCCAATCTCTTCACCTAGAGGAACCCATGCACCAACACACTTTTTATATGCAGATGATCTTCTTATTTTTTGCCGTGCAAGTGAGACGAACATTCAAGTGCTAACTGAAGCTTTTTCCTTGTATAGTCGCCTTTCTGGTCAAATGGTAAATTTAGAAAAATCTTTTATCTATTTTGGTAAAAGTGTTACACAGAACAACATTTCATCACTTCGAAATTTATCTGGCATGCGTACTGGAAGATCATCCTTGTCTTACTTGGGCATCCATCTCTTCCAGGGGGCTCCAAAAAAGTGTTGGTTTCAAAGTTTAGCAGATAAAATACGTGCAAAAATCGAGGCCTGGAATGGGCTGACCATTTCTTTGGCAGGACGACGTTGCTTAATTTCTTCGATCATTCAGGGTACACTTCTTCACTCATTTCAGATATATAAATGGCCAAAAATGGTCCTTCAGGACCTAACAAAAAGCATTCGCAATTTCTTTTGGTCTGGAAAGACTGATACAATCAAACAAATACAAGTGGCTTGGAAAGACTGTTGCCGTCCAATTGATGAAGGAGGTCTTGGTTTACGGGATATTCATCTCCAAAATGAGGCCATGTTAAGAAAGTTCGCATGGAGGGTAATCAAAGGGACCTCTAACACTCTGCTTTACTTACGTAGCAGATATCTAACAAAAAATGGCTCTCCACGGAACTATTATATCTGTTCATCAGTCTGGCCTGGTTTGCGACCTCACTATTTAACCCTATTGGAAGAGTCCAGGTGGTTAGTTGCAAGGAACTCTACAGTTAAGTTTTGGACAGATAATTGGTTAGGAACTCCACTAATAGATAGGGTAGATAATCCTCCAATAGACCCCCCAATACATTCACTAGTGGGGGACTACATCCGTGAAGATTGTTGGATTTTGCCGCAATCTTTCAAAGTCTCCTATCCAGATATTGCCTCAGAAATTCAATCAACAGTTATTGGCTTTGGTTCGGATATCAGAGTTTGGACACACTCAATCAAGGGAGATGTTACAACCAGTGAAGCTTATGATTCACTCGGTGTGGTTGGAGAACGGAAGCTTTGGGGTAAGAACATTTGGGCTCATTATATACCGCCCTCACGATCTATCTTGCTATGGCGTGCTATTCAGAATAAACTTCCAACAGATTGTCAATTAAAAAGGAGGGGACAATCGCTTCCTTCCCGTTGCTCATTATGTGGTTCCAAGGAAGAAACTCTGTCACATCTTTTTTTAAGTTGTCATTTTGCAGGTGCGCTTTGGGACTTTATATACTTCTTTTTTGAAAAACGACCAAGTACAGACTCTTCGATCCTAAATCTATGGAAAACCGCAATGGCAATGGAATTTGGATCACAGCTCGCCAACTTATGGAAAGCAGGAATTGTTTCAGTCATTTGGGTGATTTGGACTGCTAGAAATGAGTATCGTTTTAACAATAAGAGGACGACTCTGAGATCGGCTTTTGCCACAGTATGGCGTTTTATCCGCGAGGCGAGTCTTTCAAAAAGTGGTTGCATGCAGAACACTGTGGATGATTTACAGGTACTTAGGCGGCTTCGAATATCAGGCATCCCAAGAAGGGCCCCAAATATTATAGAGGTTAATTGGAAGGTTCCACCATCGGGATGGATAAAGGTCAATACAGATGGTGCAACATTTGGAGCTCCAGGATTATCTGGTTGTGCGGGTGTTTTTAGAACTTCAAGATCATTTGTTAAGGGTTGTTTCTGTATTCCGCTTGGAATATCATATGCTTATGAAGCAGAACTAGCGGCAGCAATTTATGCGGTGAAGTATGCATATACATTTCAGTGGAGGCGTCTCTGGTTGGAATCAGACTCACTATATGTTGTTTCTCTTTTTCAGACCCGGTCTTCTTCGGTTCCTTGGAGGTGGCATTCTGCTTGGACAGATTGCCTAGACAAAATTACTCATATGGAGTTTTACTGTTCACATATTTATAGGGAAGGTAATGCTGCAGCTGATAGCTTAGCTTCTAGGGCTCCTAGTTTATGTACAGCGACTTGGTGGTGGAATGTTCCACATTTCGCGAGCTCTTTTATTTATTCTGATGCTAACAACAAACCTAATTACAGGTTTTGTTGAGAATTTTTATTTGCATGTGTAATTTTCTCAATATTTAATAATATTAGTGGTTGATTGGTTTAATGAAGAAGGTGCTAAGGAGGTGCCAACCTAGTTGGGATGTCCCGGTGCACCCACTGAAAACAATTAGCCACAACCTTTTATTTAAAAAAAAAAAAACTTATTTTTATTTTTATTTTATTTAAGAGAAATTTTAAAGTTTTTTTTTTTTTTAATAATAAAAAAAAATACACATTCATATACTCAAATAAAATTCGAATTTGAATTCTTATTACAGGATCGAAAATCTCACCACTGAAATATAAGAGATTTTCACAACTGTTCGTTACTTAATATTTTAACTTAATTTGATTTAAATGACTGGAAAACGATCTCTTATTCCTTATGTAAATAAATAGGAGAGTTTTGAAAGTGGGGGAAACAACTGACTGATTTCCTTATCTAAATATTAGTTAATGTCGCTATTACTTATACAACACGATAAAGGCTATGTTAATTTTTATTTATTTTTAATTAACTATGTTGAATTTAAAATTTTGCAAGGAAAAGAAAAAGGCTGTGAAGGAAAAAAACTAATTTACTATTCTATTAATTGCTTTTGGTTCTCTTCCTGAACAATCTCACACAATTAATTCATCTAAGAATGGATTTTTAATCTGTTTTCTCTTAAAATAAAAGGATGTTTTCAAACCTTACAAGAAATTACTTTGACTAGTATCTTAAAATTTATAATAATAAAAAAATAAAAAAAATAAATTAACATAATTCTTTTTCACTAATATTGTTATAATATATATAGAAATTAAATTTGTATTTTTATACATAAGAAGCTACCTTATTATTTAAAGAATTTTTTCAAACTAAAAATTTTTAAGAATTTTATATTAAATGTTCAAATCCCTCAAATGGAAGTTACATTTGGTATATATAAATATACATGTGTCCTAACATAATAAGTGTGATCAAGTTTATACTAAAATTCGATGTCAAACCTGAATATTCAATATTAAAATTGAACTTGTCTGAGTGTAAGAAATACATAAGTTCTACCATAGTCTTGATCAAGTACTTATCATCCCAATCGTACGTTCAAGATCATACTTGAATGATCTTCATATCTTGATCGTATTATTTAGGTCGTATGTCCAAGGTCATACTTGGATGATCTTCATATCTTGATTATATCATCCAGGTCGTATGTTTGAGGTGTTACTTGGACGATCTTCATTTTGAAGTTCTTCTTCTTCATTTCATACTTGTACGACGTAAACAACTCTTCTGGTAAGATCGTATATGATAGGTCATACAACATATGTCGTATGACATGTCATACTAACAGTTGTACATAATATTATCATAACAAGTTCTAACTTGATGGAGTTCAATTTTAAATGAATTTATAAGTCGAAGTTTAACTTGAATGGTACTAACTAGTCGATATTCAATATAAAATCTTGTTTGGGATGAAATTTTTTTCATAATAAAAATGTGCAAGTTTTTTTTTTTTTGGGTACTAAAAGAGACATCATTGTTGTGCATGAAAATTAAGATTCATTACAATTGGAATATTATAAATACATTATTTCGATTTACCACCATATATATACAAAAATAAATAAATACATAAAAAAATAATGATTTGTTTTTGTGGCTAGAGGACCTAATTAAGTAATAAACATGATATATCTAATTAAACAAAAGAAGCTAACTTTCTGATGGATTGGGATGTGAATAAATGGAAGAAAAAAACTTGGGGAAGAAAGTTTCAAAGTTGTAGAGAGAACTAAAAACAAAATAACAGGGGAAAAAGAAAAATTAATGGCTCATATAGTGAAAAAGGAAATTCAATTGATGGAGTACCATAGTAATTTGAAGGAAGAAGAATATCAATCGAGAAAAACATAGTTGAAGAAGTTGTTATAAATATGGTATGGCATTTTTAGTTTGATTCACCACTTATTCTAATCAATGGGAGAAGAAACAAAGGAGGTACTAAAGATGGGGTTAATGAGAGTTGCCTAGAAATAGAGCAAAGAAAAGCTGCCAGAGGCGACAGTTGAGGCTCTTGAAGAAGTTTGGCTTCTCTTTGACGCTTGGGTTTTTTTTTTTTTTTTTGAGTACTTCTTTATCTTTCTTAACTTTGAGATTAATAATGGTTTCTCTTATCTTACTTCTACTATATCACCTTTAGAATGACTCTGATACCAAACTTGACTTAAGATCTACTAAAAGTGATAGAAGATTAGAGTAGAGAGATATAGATATGAAATGCTATAAATTTTATTGAAATTGAGAAAGATATTACAAACTGGAAACAAACTGAAGGAATACTTACAAAGAATTCAAAATTAAAAACTTAGATATTCTAACTTATATTTAACAAATGAAAACTAAGGCCTTATATAGAGTGCGAGGCCAACTATCAAACAAGACTATAATAATTAAAAAGATAAGCCTTGTAAGACTTTTACAAAAGTAGATGCTCTCGTATGTGGAGAGTGGGTCCTTTGTTGGTGTCGGCAAATGCTTTTGCATATGGAGAGTAGGTCCCTTGTCGGTGTCGGCTGGGTTGAGTGGTTTATCCACTAGTGCTTGCTATCTGTAGGTCGCTCTCTGAAGGTTTTAGATCCAATTTTTCTTCAGAGTCACTATCGCTCTCTCAAAGCATAATTTTTCTAGTTTCCTAGAGATGTATTCATTGCTTTTTCCTTTCTCTTTAAGAGATTCGATGATTTTTTCAACTTTAGTTTTTTCTTTGGAGATTTAGGAGATAGAGGTGTTTTAGTTTTTAGAGCTTGAAATAACTCTATTGGTTTGAAATTATCAAATTCATTTAAGGGAGTTTTATCCCACCATCGTGCAAATGATATCCTTATTAGGCATCAGATATCTTGATATGTAGTTAATGCATATCCCCATTTCCAGATACATGGAATTTTGTATAAAGCAAAGAAGAACATTAATGTATGATCTTCATTTACAGTAGAACTAATATTTATTTTTTCAAATTGATCTAAAGCCTTTGAGACTTGTTTGGGGTATATTTGTGATCTTGGTCCGAAAAATGAGAACTAATTTCTAAACCATATGGGAAAATCATGATAAGCATAATAATCTTCGATTTTAAATTGTATATACCATGTATGAAAACCTTTTGAGTTCTAGTAATATAGCATGTTTTTCCATGCTTAGATATAATCAAAATAGTCATACGAGACTGGGTGAATTTTTTTCTATTTTTGAATCTTTCTCTAGCAAATAAGTTAAGATTCTAGCCATTTTTAGAAATTTTTTTTATTTTAAAGGTAAAATATGCAATCTTATGAGAGTTGCACATATTATGGGTGACTTCTATTGAGTCAGTTTCTTTTAGAATTTATTCATAGTATTCCCTTGATTTAGGGATAGTATAAGATGATAAATTATCTTTGAGATAGATTAGAGCTACTTGTTCAGGTGATTTTCCTAAATCTGCATTTTCGACTAGAACAATCATTTTGTTTCTGATTTCTTGCCAGTCATACTCCTTATGAGGGGTTCTTGTGTAAATAGGTTTTTTATTAGGGGTTGCTTGAGCATCTTTTTGTGCTTCCTAAAGATAGTTCGTTTTCTTCATGGCTTTGAAGAAATTTCTTGGTGAGGAAATCTGGGAGTGAGTTCTCTTCTCCTTTGATATATTCGATGTCGAAATCAAATATAGATAATATTTCTTGCCACCGGAAAAAAATTTGTGTAGATGCTAAATTTTTGACGTCCTTTTGAAGTACTTCTTTAGCACTTTTACAATCCACTCTTAGTAAGAACTTCTGGTTTAGAAGGTTGCCTTGAAACTTTGAAATGCATAGAACAATAGCTAATATTTCTTTTTTTATTGTAGAGTAGTTTTTCAGTGCTGATTTCTAGGTGCCTGAAGTGTATCTTACTAGCACCTCTTTTATAGGCATTTTCTGTTTAAGAATGCTACCATAGCCTGTTTTCGAAGAATCAGTTTCCACTACTTTTGGAGCTTCGAGATCTGATAAGGTTAGGCATGGGAGCTTTTTAGCTCAAAGCTTTATCATCTTGATAGCTTGCGCGTAAGCTGGACACCATTCTGGAGGATTTTGTTTTAAACGCTCAAACAATGGCTTAGCGTCTATTGCAAGATTCTTATAAAAATCTGCGATATAATTAAGGTTTCCTAAAAACCTTTGCAGTTGTTTTTTGTCTTTGATTTCATTTGGAAATTTTTCAGCAAAGAAAATGGATCTATTAATTGGACTTATGAGCCCATGTTCAATGTTGTGGCCCAAGAACCTTACTTGAGTTTGGAATAGTTTCATCGTTTTAGATGATACTACGAGTCCATTAGTTTTTACCACATTAAAAAACACATTTAAGTGTTTCCAATGTTGGTCTACTGAATTTGAGTAGACTAATACATCGTCTATATATACAATGGTAAACCCTAAATAAGGGTTAAAAATGTCATTTATTATTTTTTGGTATTCACTAAGAGCGATTTTAAGCCCAAATGGCATAACATTCCATTTGTAGAGTCCAAATGAAACAGTAAATGCTATTTTATATCGATCACTTTCAGCAATTTGAATTTGCCAGTATCCACTTTTCATATCAAATTTTGAAAAGATAGTGGCTTTGTATAAACGACTTAGTAAGTCTTTTTTATTAGGTAATGGATATCTTATCCATTTAAGCACCTTGTTTAGGGGCTTGTAGTTTATAACCAATCGAGGAACTCCTCGTTCAATCTCTACACTATTTTCTACATAAGGTCGGGCATGACCATGGTGAGGTACTGGGCCTTATTAGTTTCTTTTTCAACAAGTCCTCTACTTCTTGCTTGCAAATTTTTAGATACCTTTCATTCATCTGAATGGGTCGGGCTTTAGTATTAATCTGGGCCTCTTTAAATTCAGGTTCATATGGTAATTCTATCACATGTTTCTTTCATTCCCAAAATGCATTGAAAATTTTAGCACATATTTCTTTTTCAAATTTCTCTTTTAGAGACTGAATTTTGTTTTGCATCTTATAAGAAGTAATTTTTTGTCGAATTATTTTAAGATTAACTTCTGATTGTAATGAATATAGGAATTTTTCCTTTTCATTAACCTTTTCTTTTAGGTTATTAATTTCATGCCATTGTGGCTCTTCAGTAAATTTGAAGATTATGATCTGGCCTTTTAGGTCAATAGTTATACCTTCTTTGGTAACAGTAAATGGGTATAGCATATACTTAAGAATGGGGTTTCTAAGATAACCATCCTACTTAATTCTCTACTTAAGAGAAACGCATATACCATTATTTCATACCGCTGTATTAGACAATTTATAATTTATAAGCATTTGACCACCATTTGCAGTATTTAATACTTGAGTGGTTTTTGTGAAATACCTAGTAGGTACTATTCCCTCACTAAAACAGTTTGGATCAATATCTGAATTGATTAAGGCTTCAACTATAAAGTGATATTCTTTATTAATTACTATGGTTACTTTTGAGTACCATTTATGATTAATGACTCTGTTTAGAGTATTAATGAATTGCATATCACCGAGTTCAGTGATTGTATTGCTTTATTCTAAAACTTCTTTATTTTTAGAAGTTTTTACTATGATACTATCAAATCTGTTTTCTGCTTCAACCTCTTCAGGCTCTTTAGATTGATAATTATTATATAACTCAAGTATTTGAACTCGATTTTTAAGATCTTTAAGATCTTGATTGGTTTGAGTTTATATTTGGATTTTTAATTCTTTAAGATCCTTCTTAGTTTGGTTGATCTTAGCTTTCAAATCACTACGAGTAGATTCTTGAGTTACAGAATTTCTTTTAATCCTATTGAAGATTTCATTGAAAGAGTATTGTTGTTACTCTTCTATAATTGGCTTTGTAAGCCTTTACTACTTTGAGTGGTTGCCTTTGTAATAATGGGAACCTTTTCTTTAGCTTCTTCAATATATCGTGTTAAAGCATTTCTTTTTTCTTCTGAATTTCAATCTTATCAATAAGATCGAGAATCAGATTTTCATCCTTAGTAAGGACATTTATATTTAAACCATTCATCTTAAGGATGGCTTTGTAATGATCGCATTTGCAATCTTTCTTTTGAGAAAGGTTTTCATCAGAAGATGAAGATGAAGTTTCTTCCAAATCTTATTGATAATCATCTTCGATCTCTTCCTCCTCTGTTTCGGATGATTGTTCATTAAAAATCTGAGCTATTTGAGCTTTATAAGAATCATCAATGGTTAAAGCATTGATTTTGGTGAAGGCGCGACAGTTGGGATTGTAGTGGCCCTTTTTGCCATACTTATAGCAAGTGGGTTCTTTATGTTTACTTTTAGTAAATGAAGGCTTTTGTTGATAATTGGGCTTTTTAGTCCAATTATGTCTTTTAGGCCTTTGAGGCTTACTAGACCATTTTCTTGGGTAAGGCTTAGAATAGGCTTTGAGCCTGGCCTTTTTCTAAGTTTTATGGGCTTTAGGCCTAGATCCTTTGAGGATATTTTGATACCTATATTGTTCACAAAAGTCACCAATGGCTTGTTTGCCATAGATTTTTTCTTTATTCATCTAGTGTTGGAGCGTTAAGTCCGTGAAAAATGTAAGGCCTTCAACTACTATTTCAGCAACTAATTCACCATACCTATTCATGCCAAATGGTATTGTACCATTATGTTTGGTTCGTAGTTTTGTGCGTAATTTTTCGACAAATAGAGTATGTAACCCTGAGATAAACTTCTCTTTCCAAAAGTCACTATTATAGTCTTCTCTTGTGAAGATTTTGGTAAAGAACACATCTTATGCCATTTGAAATGTGACAATGTACGGCACCTTAGGCTAACAAGCTACTCTTGGATTTTGTCTTGTTGTAAGGTTGTTAATCCTACAAAATGTGTTAATAATGTGTAGACTAGTGTATTAATAAAATCTTGTAAGGTCTGAACGTGTCCATTGTCATTTACTTCTTGCTTTACTGTAGAAAGAATGGTATATCTTTCAGATGGTCCAAGGAAATTTTCCCACCAACCTTGTAGTTGGCCAATAAATCCAGCTACAATTTCCTGGCAGGCATGCTAATTAGTATTACCAGCGAATTGAACTGCTGATGCATACATCAGCATGTTTTTGACTACTCGAACTATCTGATATTTAGATAGTCCATCTATAATCCATTCTTGAATGGTAGCTCTTGAGTCTACTGTTTTAGCTGGTAATTCCTCTTCATATTGGAGGTCTATTGGAGATTGCCTTGGATAATAAGGCTTGGCTTGATAAGTTGGTATTGGTTTTTCCAACTTGTTTATCAGTGGCACCTCTTTAGGTGTTGCATCTTTTATTGAAGTCTTTTGATTAGAAGATCTAAGCACTTTAAGTGTTTCTTCAATCTCTTGATCAGAGATTTGGGTCATGTCTTGTTCTTCCATCATTTTGACGGATTTACCTTTATCTTGGTTGTCTAATTTAGACATTTTTGCTAATAATTCTTATAAGAATTCAGAGTTTTGTTTTAAATGAAACTCTGGTAATGGCTTTACGAAAGATGATTCTACCTTCTTCTTTTGAGAAGACAACGATGATGAAGGTTTAAATTCAGCTTCTTTTATTGACTGTTAGATTCTAGTCAATTGATTACCAATTGTTTGAAAATATAAGTTGGTGTAGTTATTTTGCTCGACTACTTGGTTTAGATGAAATTGTCTTATAAGGAACTGCCAGTACTTTTTCAGATATTATCATTGTTGCTTCTGGTGGATGTATGGCGGCCACCTTTTCTCCTGAGGATAATGTGAAGGTTTTGTAAATTTCCTCTAAAGTTTGGATCTCAGGAATATTGATTCCTTCTTCTTGGGAGTATGCAATTATAAACTCAAAGAAATATAATTTAGATTCTTGGCCTTTCTTTAAAGCATATTTTAAAAATGCTTTTTTTTTTTCGTAATACATTTGTTGTAATTCTCTATTCAGAGATAAATATATTTCTTCTTTTCACTGTTAAGTGGATTTGTAAGGGTTGATAAAACACGTTCATCAAAAGTAAAACTCTTTTTAGAGTTTGCTAACATCATTATATTAGAAAAGCATGAGTTGGACCTTGATTCAAAACCCATTTTTGATAAAGTTGGACTCTCTAGCTTTTGTGACTGTTCTTCAACATATCTTTCTGATGTATAGACTGGAAGACTTAATCCTATAGGAAGTCTTCTTACTCCCTCGAATGTTGATTCCTTACCTTTTGAGGCAATTGATGGGCTTCATGGGGCCAAGAAAGGGCTTGATGAAGCTCTAGTAGAAACTCTTGGGCTTTCATTTATTTTGACTTTTCTTTTTGAGTCAAAAACTATTTTTATAGATCCATCATCATATTCGATGATTTGTTTTAGTTCAGTGTTTTGAGGAACTAATGAGCTCCTTGATTCTTGACTTAAGGACCATGATTCTGGTAGTGAGATTTCATCCCACTTAATTATCTTTGGAATAGCTAATTTTGTTTTATCTGCATTTATTTGAAATAGTATTGTTTCTCCTTTTGGATCTTTAATGAAAGATCTAAGATTGATATTTAGGCAGATGGTGTTCATTACTTTGAAGTAGACTCTATAAATAAGAGCTATGTTGCTTGTTCCTTCTTCCATATTGAATCCGTGTGTTTGTATATAAACTTTTAAAGATCTAAGGACTTTTGAGTCCTTGATACACACAGAAAAGTTAGGAAAATAATTAAAATAAATAGGTCTAGAAGCTAGGGATGATTCAACACAACCTATTACTGAATCCTTAAATTTATTGTGTCGTTTGTCTCGTATGCATAATAGGACTGAAGTATTTAGCCCTTCCCTTGTTAAGGGTTTTACAGCAATTTGGAGCAATCCAATATGCAAATAATTATTGTTGTTTATATAAATTGATTATCTTTTGAGATAATAAATTAATATCTAAAGATTCTCCACTTGTCAAGGGGAGAGTATCTTCTAGTGTTTTTATAATATAATCAGATTTAATTTAAATATATATTTATTATAAATTTGAGAACTACCATAGTTAGGTATGTTCCAATTTTGAAGATTTTGTTCTATATCTTATACTCTAATAATTTCTTTGTTTTTAGAAGCAAGTTTGGTATCAGAGCCATTCTAAAGGTGATATAGTAAAAGTAAGATAAGAGAAACCATTATTAATCTCAAAGTTAAGAAAGATTAAGAAGTAATAAACGAAGACTTCGACGAGCAGCTAGCCATTGTAAGACCCAAGAGAGGCAGCTTAAGCAAAAAGCGTGAGACTTTGTTTGATCTTCAAGGTATTTTCTAAATGTTTTAAAATGGCAAGATTAGTAAGGTTCAAATAGTGAAAAAGGAAATTTAGTTGATGGAGTAACATAGTAATTTGAAGGAAGAAGAATATAAATTGAGAAAAACATAGTTGAAGAATTTATTATAAATATGGTATGGCATTTTTAGTTTGATTCGCCACTTATTCTACACAACTTGCATTAATCAATGAGAGAAGAAACAATGGAGGAACTAGAGATGAGGTTAACGAAAGTTGCTCAGAAATAGAGCAAAGAAAAGCTACCAGAGGCAACAGTTGAGGCTCTTGAAGAAGTTTGGCTTCTCTTTGACGCTTGGGTTTTTTTTGAGTATTTGGGATTTCGACTATCGTGGCTTTTTCTAATTTTGTTTTAATTCTTTTTAGTAAATATTTCAAAAAATGGATCCATTATGGATCAATCCGGGAAAACTTTGATACAACCTGATCCACTAATGTTCAATTCAAATCATGACTCGATTCGTTTATGATCCATGTTGACTAGATTCAAAATGGATCACGTACCAGATCGGTCCATGGAGCTTTGATCCACTATATTTTTTTTGTCATCCCTATCTATGAGTAGTAGCCAAGTATGTATTTATAAAGATGACTTTTTTCTTAAAATTTTAAGCCTACACGTATGTTTGGCCAATATCTTTTTTATTGAAACTACTTTTTTGTTTTTAGAAAATTACTACTTTATTTATTAAGGAGAGAAATTGAAATTTCTCAATCAAACTTAAGAGTACTTATATCACTTGTAAGATCTTGCCCTAAGAACAAGCCTACACTCCGTCACCACTAAGCAACTCTATAGATATTCAGGGGAAATATTGTTCAAAAAGTTTAAGTTACTAGGAGAATTGCTAAATATGCTTATCATTTCACACAAGTGGTTGGCTCTTCAATAATTGGGTTTATTGGATTTTGATAGTTTGAAGACATGACCTCTAACTCTATTAGTATTGATTGGGATTTCAGGACAAAACCTTTAGCTTTTTTGTCATGTTAGATGTTTCTTTGTCACCAATTCTCACAAAAATATACGCAATTGTGAGAACGACTAACAATACTACGATTATTGAGGTTTTAACACATGATATATGTTCAAACTAAACTGCAAGTATACGGGATGTGTATAAGTGATTAATATTTAAAAATTAAGTTGTCATACCTATGAGATTGAATTAATAAATATTTGAGTACCACACTAAGACTAAGCCCAACTATTCAGGCTAAGAAAGATATATGGGTAAAAATAATAAAAATCTAATATTTACACTACTTTATTCAAGACAATTACACTAACTGATTAAGTGCAAAAGAGTCTTAGGATTTCACTATCCCTCAATTTCCTACACATAAATTAATCTACAATCCCAAGCAATTCATGGTATGATACTTGACCAAATGCACTATACTAGCATGCATTCTTCTCTCAAGTAAACTAGATGCATATAATAATTCACCACATTGCCCCTGTCACTTGTCAAATTAATTTGGTTGCATATGATTCATTAATATCGCATTTATGGACCACATATATAAGAATCAATTTAAAAATTATGCATGTTATGTAATCAAGACAAACAACTAGATACTTCTCTCAAAGCTACCTAATTGCCTCTATGGTATGACATACAAATCAGATTAAATAAAGTTTTCAATGTCCATTAATTATAACTAATAATTAGATGATCTCTCAATATAAATCGTCTAATTACCTCTCTAGATTGAAAGTAGTAATAATAGATTAATGAAATTCCATAAATCACAAAAGAATGAAAAAAAATAAATTAATTCAATGCATAAAAGGATTTGAGTTCAAGAGAATCCTAGCAACAAATTTAGCTAATCATAATCATGTTTGAGAGAAGCACCAACTTAGTAAATAACTAAGTTTAAGTGATATTGATACCTAAGGACTCGTCCCTTTGTACAAGCAGCAAAAAGCAATAAAAATAAATAACAGTTAATTCGCAGGAAAGCAAATATAGCAAATATTAGACAATAAAGTAAAGCAGTAAAAGTAGTAAATGCTTTCTAATGTTAGTTTAGACTATATATTTTGTCACAAATACTGTGGATACTCAAATTGTACTAACTCATGTAGCAAATCAAGCAAACACAACGATATAATGTCGTAAATCCACTTAGGCTCCAATCCAAAATGGTCTACGAGTTACTTAAGGCAACAACTCAGTAGCTAAATTCACTAAAGAATATAAAACAGTTACTATAGACTCAATAAAGATAAAATGTCAAATATCCCTATAAGTCAAAGACCACCTATCCTAACTGTCTAGGCTGCTATTACCAACTGTCTCTATAGCTACTTTGATACTCACTAGATTCGGCCACCACCAAGTAGTGTGATGCAAATACTTGCAATCAGTATACATGTACAAATAATATGCAGTTTATCCAATATATGATTTTAAGAAAAAGAAATCTTGTATCAACAATACGAAAAACACACTCGATATATGTTGATACGAAAACTCCACATTGTAATAATAATACATAAATACATTCGATGTATTGTTATTACGGTAACTCCATTTGTTAAAATATTTTTAACAAACTCCACCACCACTTCATATCTCAATACAAAAATAACACTTGATGTATTAAGAATATGAAATCTCCTTTTTTAAAAATTAATTTACAAAAATCTCTAAGTGAATAATCACCTCTGAATCACTAATACGGAACAACAGTCAACGTATTAATGATACAAGAAAATATATTTTTCATAAAAAATGTTTTATGCAAAAACAAGTTTTATGCAACACTAATAATTAGCTCAAATAAGTATGAGAAAGAATGATTAAAGAGGTGTGAAAGATGTGTTTAATAAAAGAAAGGAGGGGTATTTATAGATGATTTTTAAGCTTTCTTGATTCTTGCAAACACCTCGCCATGCATCCCTGCGAGGATTCATTGACCATCCCAGCAAACCCCCTGTGAGATATCTGTGAAGTCCAATGAGTCACAGTTACATCCTGCATACTTGTGGAACCTTTGCTAACCACCTCGACGAGCCACCAGAGAGATCTCCTCAAGGCCCCTACAAACCACTAAAAATAAGTTTTTCAAGAGCAAAACTTTACTAAATAAAAATCCATAAATACCCACAAACTCAGGAAAATAAATGCAAGTGAAAATACATTTTAACATGCAATTTATATGCTCCCACTACCCCGTGGTGTGTGTATCATAAAAAATACAACAGTGTTAAGATCTACTTTAGTGTGTGCGATATTAATCACCAGAAAAATACCATACATAGAGGTACGTAAAACAAGTAAAATAAACAGACTCTTTGTTTTGCACACGGGAATGCCAACAAAAACAAAAAGGGATTTACAGGACTTACAATATCAAAATCATAAATTACAAGAGAGAAATTAAAACAAAAAGGAGAAGAGAAACAATACACCCAATCTCTTGGCAAATACCAAATCCAAAACCTTCAATCTTCAACCTTCAATCCTCCTCTTAATGTGTTTCTTTGCAAATTTGTTGCCTCTTTTTTGAATGATTTAGGGTAGTGTAGAGAAGTGTTGAATGAATTTGATTGGCTTCTTTAGAGTTGTATTTATAGGCTAAGAGTTGTAGGTTACAAAGAATTGTAGTCAGCGTATGAAACATGGGCCAAATAGAAAACTAGTCCAAATAAGAAGTTCATTCCATGCACATGAAAACTAGATATGTAGTGGCCTAAGAAATTTTGCACTATGGCACAAGTTGAATAGTGGCTCTAGATAGTTACACATGCCATGCCACAAAATTGCCTTCACAATGGCATGGATCTCTCAGTAAATCTTTGTCATCCAAGCACACCGCGGCATAAAATAGTTCCCATTGCGGCACAATGCTTGTTGAGCTAATTGTGTCCTTTTTTGCTCATTTATCTTCCATTTGCTACCGTTTCACCTACATTGGCTCAATTAAATATAAATTATGTCATTTTAATCATTTTAAGTACAAAATAAGACAATGAGCTATTTAAAGGTTTTAAATAACTCTACTTTTGTAAAGTTATCACGCCCCAAACTTAAATCTTTGCTAGTCCTCAAGCAAAGTCAAAGAAAAATAATGAAGAACAAATACTAAATAATATGGGTAGAATATTCACAAACATATTTTCTTTAATATATGCATAATTAACACAAAATTATCCCCCTAAATTTTTTTACAATTCTATTATAAAGAGGTTTGCATGCCATCAATCAATTTTCCATCAATACAAGTATAAGCATTATTTTTGATGAAATGATTCATGTGTGTGTGAATCGCACAAAATTTCATTCAATGCACTTATGAAATTAACTTATATGAGCATGCCAATAGATTAAGTCGTAGAACACATTTTATATGTCTATTTTTACACCTGTCTTCACTAATATAAATTATGTATTTAGCTAAAGATCAAAATGACTTTGCATGCTTGTAATGTTAGGCTTAGGTAGGGGAAGATAAGTGGTGACATTTAGGCTCATTCCACACCTTAGCTAGCTTTTTATTCATCATGCAACATGTAAGGTACAATTGTGCTTTCATTTAATGTTCTAGTGCACCCTATCATATTACTTTTTATTCTTTTATTTCACATCTTTTTGTAACTTCACAACACCCCTAAACTAATTTTTGAATTTATTCTTTTTATTTACTTTTTGTTCATAAGGATGGTGTTGTGAGTTAATTTTTTATTATTATATAATTTTCTATAGAGTGCATCACATTCTTCTTTACTCTATAGCATACACATATGATAGCATTTTCACACAAGTTAAGAGTGCAAGGGTAAAGGTAATACACAATTTCAGTTAGACTCACATGTAGTTTAAAGACATGAAAGACATATTGATAGTCTCAAATGGGTGACTAATGACATATACCATGGTTGGCTTGAAAGGCTCAATCTGTTTAATAAAGGCATAAATCATTTCTAAAGCTAAATACTATTTAGAATTTTGTCTCAAGGAATGATGAAATAAATTCTAAAGCATGGTAAACTTCATCACATGTCATAACTTACACCAAATTTTTTCCTAATAAGAACACCAAAATTAACCATGAGGATGTGCATACAATTGAATCAATTCAATCAAAAACTAGCAAGCATATACATGATTCATGCAAGTATCTCAATGAACATGCTACATTCCCTATCCTAGTCATGACAACCAATTCTATCATTGAGGTCATATATTTTATATCAAGCATATATGCATTTATATTTCATATGTTCATCAATTTCTACCAATTATTATTAAACTATCCTAAAAAAAAATTGTGACTAATAACAAAAGAAAAGAACATAATTCCTTCCCCCCACATTTGAATTGCACATTATTCTCAATGTGTAAAACACATAGAAAAACAAAGATAAATGAATAGGGTAAAGAAAAACTTTCTCAATGATGCCATAGTATTTACAACTTGATATGTTCATGTAAGCACCAATGTCTCACTCTCTTACTTTATTCACCTAAAAAATTCAAACAAACAAAACTGATAATCAAAGTACAAACAAAAATAAAGGGTATTAATCACTTGAGTTGTTTTCCAAGAAGCGTTACATTTTAGGACATTGACTAAACCACTATTGTCTATGAAGATGGATAATGCACATAGTATTCTGGGATCAATGTTGTTGGGCCAAGATCATCTTGATTTCTTATAGGGTTTCAACCCTTTTCCTCTTCTTATGGGCATCTTCACTCATTTTTAGTAGTTGAAAGCCTCCAACACCAATTTATTGCCCAAAGGTCACATTAAATGAATCGGTTGGAACTTCTATCATGAACTTGCACTCCTTAATCTAATTGTCAAAGTCTAACTCATAGCTTCTACTGGCATCAACGGGGAGGTCCATAGTTCTTTTGATTTTGAAGGTCACTAACCCACCTAAACTCGTCATGATGAGCTCCCTTTCATCTACATTAAAGTTAAGTACCCTAGTGGCATTTAGTTGTATCTCTTATTCCTTAGGAGTCTCTTTTTCCTCTTCTTGAGCTACTGAATTCTCCTCAAAATTTTTCTTGGGTTCATCTTATACCACATGCTTAAGATCCTCCCTATTTTTCACTACCTCATGTACTTCACCTAATTAAATGTTTTCTCATGGTTTAAGTCTTGGGTTTGGGTGAGGTTTAAGGTAAATATTGTAGTTGATCCCCCATATCATGATCTAACCTCTCTATTTGTTGTTGTTCTTGCTTCCATTTGTTCATGAGGATTTGCATTAATACCATATAAGAGTTTAAAGTACTCTCATTTGGCGACTCTTTCTCTTGTGGGGTAGTTGTGGATGATGGTAGTAGTCCATTACATATATTGGCCATGTAGAAGGTTTTCTCTCTTGATTGTAGCTCCAAAAGTTCTAAGATTGATTCCTTCGATCCAAATTTTGATAGTATGAGTATGATGAGTTCAGATTGGTGTAGATATTATTGTAGGTGACATCCCCTCCATCCCATGTGTATGTGTGCTTTGGATGTTGTACGGGTGAAATGGATATGAAGGACCTCAACATGAAAGATCAAAATGTTTTTATATAGAAAGTTTCCTCACAATACTATTCCATTCAATGTATGCTATGAGGTTAATTACCTCTTCAATTATCATCCTTGTATCCATAAGATAAATAGAAAAAAATTATATAACAAAAGATAAATAAAAAAATAAATAAAAAATAACTAATAAAATAAAAATAGCAAAAAATTATGTTAGTTAAAAGAAAAAATTAATAAAATAATACAAGGGAAATAAATAAAAGTAGTAGTAAATAAAAATAATCAACCAATTATGATAAGTATGTCTAAATTAGTGAAAATTAGGTTAATGGAAAGAAATTAAATAAAATAAAAGCAAATATGGAGATTTTTTTTTTTGAATTTTATGTCTAAATTAGTTCTGGTAACTCTACTAATGATATCAAATAGCAAATTAATGCCAATCAACTGCAACGACGCCAAAAACTTATTCACGCTAAACCGCAAGTGCAAGGGACGTATACAAGTGATAAGTATTTAAAAATCGAGTTGTCGTACCCACGATGATTGGATTAATAAGTATTTGAGTACTGCACTAAGATTATGCCCAACTATTTAGGCTAAAAAAGATATATGGCTAAAAACAATAAAAACTTAATATTTACTCTACTTGATCCAACACAACCATACTAACTAATTAAGTGCAAAAGAGTCATAAGATTTCACTATCCCTCAATTTCCTACACATAAATTAATTTACCATCCCAAGCAATTCATGATATGATACTTGACCAAATGCTCTATACTAGCATGCATTCCTCTCTCAAATAAACTATATGTATATAATAATTAACCTAACTGCCTTTATTACTTGTCATGCTAATTAGGTCACATATTATTTATTAAGACCTCATATATGGACCACATACATAATGCCTAGAAACTATAAATTTATTTAATTAAGACAAACAACTAGATACTGCTTTCAAAGCTACCTAATTGCCTCTATGGTGTGCCGCACAAATTAAATTAAATAAAGTATCTAATGTCCATTAATTATAATTAATAATTTGACGGTCTCTCAACATGAATAACCTAATTATCTCACTAGATTGAAAGTATTAAGAATATATTAATGAAATACCACAAATTACAAAAGAATAGAAAAATAAATTAATTCAATGCATAAAAAGATTGAGTTCAAGAAGATCCTAATAAGAAATTTAGCTAATCATAATCATGTAAAAATTAGAAATTACAAAAAAGAAAATAAAATACAAAGGAGAAGAGAAACGATATATCTAATCTCTTGGCGAACACCAATTTTCAAACTTTCAATCTTCAATCATTCTCTTGATGTGTATCTCTCTAAATTTGCTGCCTCTCTCTCTAATGATTTAAGTTAGTGTGGAAAAGTGTTGAATGAATTTGTTTGGCTGCTAAAGAGTTGTATTTATAAGCTAAGAGTTGAAGATTACAAATAATTATAGTCAACATAGGAAAAATGGCCCAAATAGAAAACTAGTCCAAATAGGAAACTAGTCCAAATAGGAACTGATTCCATGCACAAGAAAACTAGGTGTGCCACGACATAAAATAGTTTTTACCGCAGCACAATGCTTCTTGCGTTGATTTCCTCTTTTTGCTTGTTTTTCCTCCGTTGCTACCATTTCACCTACATTGGCTCAATTAAGCATAAATTATGACATTTTAATCATTTTAAGTACAAAAAAAGACAATTAGCTAGATTAAAAGTGACTAAATAACTCTATTTTTATAGAATTATCAATATATATAATTCTAATGCCATGTTAAAATTTATTGAGAAATCAAGTCCCTCAAAAGCTTAAATTATTAGAAGCAAGATCAACAATACAATACTTTTATACACTTAATTATCTCTTTTTAGTTTTGATATGATTATATTTAATGCATTTTCAATGTCAATAATTAATACAACAGCTTGAGGCTTTGCTTCCTCAATTGTCTTACATCCTTCTTCCCTCAATCAATAATCACGTTGCAATGATAATAGATTATGATGGACTGGACTAGACATGTTATTTGAAATGTTATTCAATATCCGTTTACACTATAGCAATTTTAATATGTCGATGACTATTTGCAAAATTGTATTAATTCTAAGTGATTTAGATGATCCCTTTCTATAGTAGTATAGCATTTAACTTACTCTGTCTAGTGGGCTAAGATGCAATGTATTTGGGTGTCATGTCTTATTGTTGGCTATGATATTATCTCACAAGATGTGAATTATACTCCATTTGCTTCAAATGTTAGATAACAGTTTATTTGTTTAGCAATTCTAGAGCTATGATGTGATCATATATAGTTGTAGATATGAATCAAAGGAGAATAGATAATTAGACAGGTAAAACATATATTTTCACATGAGACTAATTATATACTAATTTTGGAGGGTTAATCTGCAGATAATAGTTACATCAATAGATTGTTAGTTCAATAGTTCAATTCTAGGTCTTTAGAGAAGTGATTCTAGAATTAATAAAATTGATAATTATAAGGTTAATTAACGTATAAGGTTTTATTTGAGGTTGTACTCATAGTTTCATTGGTCGCCAAGTCTTATCCATAACAAAAACTGAACTGTGTTATATTTCAAGAAATGTATAATTAATTATAAATTAATTATTTGATCAAAACATATTTATATATGGACATTTTATGAATGTTAGAAATGCCAAAATAAATATGCAAGGACAATATAAGAATTGTGCAAGTTAAATATTAATCTATTGAATTAACTAAATTGTGTATTATTTATGGGACTAAATAATTGTAAGGTGGCAATTTTTTGGGACAAAATATTTGATTGTAATCTAATTTCTAGGCTCGTTATCAAGCCTTTCAAGTAAAGTCGAAGAAACATCCGAGCTCCAGATATTTGTACTTCAGGCATTTATTTTATAACTCTCACTTATAGTCTTATATCATGTATGTATTCACTAACACATATTCACAATACTTAGAATTATTTATTGGTATTAAATTTACTAATGTGCTTTAATATTTTTTGAGATGTGTCACAAAATTATCTTTTTATTTTATTTAGACACTTAAGGAGCCTTGGATAATTAAGCCCAAAAGAAATAAACCCTAATGCATTCTTGTTATCACTATATTTTATATATATATATATATGTGCGCGCGCGCATATATATATATATATGTATGAATGTATATACACACTTAAGGAGCCTTGGATAATTCAGCCCAAAAGGAATAAACCCTAATGCATTCTTGTTATCAATATAATTTATACATACATATACATATATATGTATGTATATCTATATATATATATATTATTTTATGTGGATGTGCCAAAAAGCAAATAAAAATATATTAGTGTCGCCAAATAGAATAAAGTTGCTGTATTGGTTTAAGAGACTCACTTACATTTAGCCATAGCTATATATATCCATCATGGTCAACAGGTAAGCAAATAGGGGGTATTTGGCTTCTATAATAGGTAAGTAATTTAATAAATAGGAGAAGGGTCTTGCGTTAAAGGTATTCATTCATTAGAGATTTGTCTTTTCACATTTGTTGTGCACTCGGAACATCAATATTATCAGGAAGGGCTATTTGGTTTCAATTTATATCTCATCATCCTCCCTTATATCTAATAAGAGATCAATGGTAACAGCAAGTTATAGGGTATATATTAATTCATGCGATCTACCCATTTGGAAGGGAAATTAACTTGAATATAGCAAGATCTGTTTGGCTTTGTGATAGATTTCTTGATCAGATTTGTGTCTCCACATTCCCATATTTTTAGCCAGTCTGATCCATTATTATTATTATTTCATATAGCTTCTTATTTATTAGGTCTTTAATGCTTGCATCAAATAATTTTGGATGTGATTATAATTAATTGATTTGTTTATTGAAATTTAAAGAAGCTATCTTTATTGAACTTGTGCTTATTTTTGTTCTTGGATTTGCTAGTTGATTTGAATTTAATTCATTATATGTTTTGAATCTATTAGTAAAACACTATTCATTATTTAATTAATCTAGAATACACATGAACACTTGGCTTTGTACTTGAACATGAAATTTTCATAGTGGATAGGTTAAGTGGTCCAGTGGACCAGTGGTTTTCTTCTAAGGTTATTGTTGTGACCTCTGTTGTTTCCACCTAAAAATAACGTGTGTTATTTTTTATTTTCGTACTTTATTTTTACACCTGATTGCATGTATGATTGTTGTGTTTAGGTTACACAATTAAAATTTGATAAAATTAGAAATAACCTATTTAACTCCCTCTAGGTATATTTGGTCTGTAACTTAGAACTTTTAATTTGTATCAATGTCTACACTAGACAATTTTAGTGATTCGACTTGCAGAAACACACACATGGACCAAATGAAAGAAGGTGGGTCATCTATTAGATCCTCACTCTTTGATTGGTATAATTACCCTTACTGGAAGGCTCGCTTGCAAGCCATTCTTGGACAAGATGAAAAAGTCTGGGGGTGATATTCTCGATGGTTGGAAACCATCTTCGATTACAAAAGATTTTATAATGACTATAAATAGAAGAAAAGAGTGGACCTCTGAAGAAAGGATTCTTAGTGGGTCAAATCAAAAGGGTCTAAACTTAATTTTTGTTGTAGTATCGATTGATGAACTTCGTCGCATCTCCAACTGTGAGACTGCCAAAAGCGCTTGGGATACACTTGCATTAGCTCATGAGGGAACTTCCCAAGTGAAACAAACCAAACAGAGACTTTCATGACTCAGCTTGAATCTCTCAAAATGAAAGAAAGTGAGACATTTAATGAATTTTTTGCTAGATTCTATGATATTACTAATGCTTGTTTGAATCTTGGAGAGAAAATTAAACAGGTATAGCTAGTTTAGAAACTCCTCAGTGCCTTAATTGAACCATTCAAGATGAAAGTAACTATAGTAGAGGAGAGTAAGAATGTGGATACGCTGAATCTTGATGAGCTTGTTAGATCAATACAGACTTATGAACTTAAGCTTGAGCCACCAAAGGAGAGAAAAATTTAGCCTTCAAAAGTACGAAAAAGGAGGTCTCATATAGTTACAGTGATATCGATGAGGATGAATGGCTACTACTTGGCAAAAAACTCAAGAAACTCCTTAGAAAAAGAAAAGAAATAAAACCCCCATGTTCTAAAGGTAAGAAAACTAATCTCACTGGTCCTCAATGTTATACATGTGGTTATTTTGGTCATTTTGCAGCTGAGTGTGGGAATAAGAAGAAAAATGGAAGAACACTTAATGACTCAAAAAGTGACAGTGAAACTACTAGTGGCTCAGATGATGGTGAGACCAACCTTCTTGCACTTACTATAAAAACTGGTAGAAACTTAAGTGAGTTTGACAATGACTCAAATGATGAGGAAGTTATTTCTTCTTCCCTTCTTGTTAAATTTAATGCTAGTAATTTTGATGAACTTTTCATGGATCTCATTAGTTCTAAGGAAGAAAAGATAAGTTGCTTGTAGAAGTAGCTAAATTGAATGACTTAATAAAAACACATGAACTTAACTTTTTTATCTTAGAAAAAGAAAAAAGTTGAATTGCAAAAACAAGTTAATGCATTGAATTTAAGTCTTAAAGGAACTAAATAGGAAAATAAGAAGATGGTACAAGAACTTGATAATCAAAGGAAACAGTTTTGAGATTAACTATTGGAGCTGAATGATTAGGCAAGATGTTGAGCATTGTTATGTGCAAATTTTAATTGCTCGCAAGTGTAAGAGTCACCTATAGCAAGTGACAAATTACCCCAAGGTTGGTCTTTCAAGAAATTTGTGATGATTTTAAAATGTTACTTATTTTCTAAATTAATTGCGAAAAATAAGTCTTAAATATTTTAACCATTGTCAGTTGAGAGAACGGTTGAAAAATTATAAAATCTTAAAATAATTGAAATAAGCAAATAAAAAGCTTGCCAAAGTGATATGATGAACAAGTGTAAGAAATTTGTTAGCTAACCATTATGGATAAAATAATTTAAGTGATGTTTACAATTAAGCATAGAAAGTTAGATTTATTGATTTTTTTTCACTAAATCTAGAAAATCTCATTTCAATAGAGATTTTTCCTTAATTAACTAATTAACTTCTTTGATCCGGACCGTTAATTATTTAATTAGGATAAATCAAAGGAAAATAATTTAATCACCTAATTAAAGACAAATCAATGCACTTAAATTAGGTTCTTACTCAATCAAACCAAGATGATGTTTCAAATGCTCAATTTCAAAATATTCTAGCCAAAATCCCATACAAAATATTTAGCCTCTCATAACAAAATCAAAATCAATATTTTTTATTAAAGAGACAAGCTTAAAACCTAGAGAGAAAAGAAAAGAAAACAATAAATATACCCCACTTCCACTAATTTGAGATATTTTTTAAGTTGTATTTATAGGTAAGGTTTTGGGTAAAAGGAGTGATGCATGTTTAAAATGCAAAGAAGGATTTATGGTGCATTTTAGGTACATGGACCACAGCACAAAATTCACTTTGTCACGGCTCAAAGTTTTTGGTGGTCCTAATACAAAAGCTTAAGGCTTGTTTGCTACAGCACAAAATTATTACCACCACGATGCGATGTGTTTTATTGGTCCAGTACATAATCCCAAGAGCTAGTTGCCGTAACGCACAACATTCTCTACCAAGGCGCAAGCTAAATTTGCATCCCCAAATAAAAACACGAGAGTGTCCTGCTACGGTACACATCTTTCTTCACCCTAGTGTACCTTGTTGTACAAATTCTATACATGCCCCTTACATAATGGCTGGTTCTCAAGATAAAGCTTACACCCTACCCTTTTTGCTCCATTATTACTCCCTTTGATCGTTTAAATTCAAAAATCCTTCCAAAATTACTTGAATCTATAAAACAAAAAAATACTCTCCAAAACAAGATCATTTTGAAAATAATTTTTAGCCAACAAGGTTATGGACTTAGAAAATACTTACACATATACAATCTTATATTTATTGGCTTAACTTATTTTGATTTTTATTGTTTAAATGACTCTACAATTCAAACTTGTGCACACACTTACATTATTTACCTATGGCAATTATGTTGACATAAACTTATCTACAATCTCATTGAACACATGTGTATTTCATGTTTGAAGTTTATGATTGATTTTGAAAGATTCTAGGACTTGAACTAGCTTTGATTACAAAATTGTGTTTAGTATTATTTCTTGATTTTAAAAATATCCTACCTTAGGGAGGCACTTAGTATTGAGAGGGCTACCTATTATGATGTGTGCAGTTACTATAGTAAGTCGAGAGGGCTACCTTACAATTAGTGTGAAAATCATCATACTAGGTTTTATGGCTTGTGCATGTTGAATTCTAATTTAAAATGATTCTACAAAAAGAAAATATGCTTATAAATTTTTTTTATTTGGCATGCACAAAAATAAAAAGCCTAAGAGGTTAAAAAAATTATGGCTCATTTACATCTTTTTAAAGTTCTCTCTTAGTAGAAATATTTTACTTTATGAGATTAAAGACTCAGTTATAGTTTTGCATGATAAGTGATATATTTTCTATTGGGTCTTTCTTGATTGGTCATAAATGAATTAATTTGCATACTAGTCGAGTTCAAACATGTATACTATCTTCAGTGAATGTTAATATGTCATTATATGTGCTAGTGTGTTTGTGTATCTTGTTTATTTCACTTGCTTATTATACAATGGATGATCAAAATTTAAGCCAAAAAAAAAATCTCAATTGGTTGTACTGCTTATTTGTTATTATATGAGTTTAATGCTTTGTTTGGCAAAAAAATTCAATTTTTTTTAATTTCCTTTTTTGGTGCTTGTACTTATTTAGACCTTAATAAATTGGTTTTATATTTAGAGAATTGTAGGACTTAGGGGGAGTTATTTCATTTAGAGAAGTTTATCTCCATTGCATCCTTGCATAACTATTTCATCATTGTTCTTACTTGTGAAATTCTCTTACATGCTTTGTGTGATCATATACATTGTTAGCTTATTTTGATAATTGTTGAACCTTAGGAACGGTGTTAATTTTGCTAATGCTTATCTGAAGTCCCTTTAAATTTGGTTGATTTGTCACAACCTCTTACCTTTCTCTCCTAGTTGGCATTATAGACAAGGGAAATTTTCTCACCTTGTTCAAATTTGCTTTTTCTTCCTAGTTTTTCATTTTTGTATGTCAAAAAAGAGGAAAGTGATTCATGTCACTTCATTCTCATGAATCATATTGCTATGCATATAGGAGAAGAGATTGCATTCAGAGGGAGAATGCTTTGCATAATTATGTGCATGAGCTACATCTTCATCTTCTTTGCATTACTATGTACACTAACCTAATGAATAATGAGGCTCCCAAGCCAAGTTATTGTGTCTATCCATCTATGTCTTTTGCAGTGTACATGAGCCTATCAAGATTCAAGCAAAGATGGAATTTAGGACTTCATTGTAACTACTCTATGCCTATGAATGTCATGTAGTGAGAGAATGATTTTTCTACATTAAAATGCCAGGGGGCGGTTGGTAAGGTTTATAAGTGTTAAAAATTTTCCTGATTAAAATATTTGATTGTAATCTAGTTTCTAAGTTATTTATCAAGTCTCTCAAGTAAAGCCGAAGAAATAACTGCGCTCTAGTTAGTTGTACTTTAGGTACGTATTTTATAATTATCACACATAGTCTTACATCATATATTCACTAACACATGTTCACAAAACTTAGAATTATTTATTAGTTTTAAATTTATTAATATGCTTTAATATTTTCTTAGATGTGTCACAAAATTGTTCTTTTATTTTATGAAGACACTTAATGAACTTAGGGTAATTAAGCCCAAAAGAAATTAACCCTGATGTATCCTTACTATCACTATTTTTTTTTTTTTTTTGAAAAATAACAAAAATAATACCCCTTAAAATTTATAATAACAAAAATAACATTTATTATATTCAAATTTATTATTTCATAATTAAAAAATAATTAATATATCGTTTTTTTAATACCTATTTAATTGGAACTGAACGATGACAATTTAGAACCGTTTAATGTTGAACGTTCAATATTATTAAGATGCTAATTTTATTATTATAAATTTTAAGAGTGTTATTTTTTGTCATTTTTTTATTATATATATATATATATATCTTAGGGTTGCGTGGATGTGCCGAAAAGAAAAGAAAAATAGTGCCGCCGAACAGAATAAAGTTGTTGTATTGGTTTAAGAGACTCACTTAAATTTAGCCATAGTTATATATAGGGGTGGCAATTCGTGTCGTAGCTCGTTTGACCGAATCGAAACCGAATCGAAAAACCCGAATCGAACACGAATCGAATAGGATTTGGGCCAAATTTGGCCCAGCTCGAGTAGCTCGAAAAAAAACGAGCTGGGTTCGGGCTGGGTTCGGGCCAGCCCGGTAGCCCAAATTCCTCTTTTTTTTTTTTTTTTTTTTTTTTTCTTTCTGATGATAAATATAAATATTATATTTATACCCTAAACCTAAGTCTAACGCATCATAATTCATAAGCTGCTTAACAATTTCATCCTCACAAGTCACAACGCGATTCGCGCCTCGCCGCCTCTCACATTTCCTCAGCCCGCTCGAGTCGCCTTCGCCGGTCACGGCAGCCCTCAGCCCGTCTGTCGCCAGCCCTCAGCCCGTCTGTCGCCAGCCCTCAGCTCGTCTGTCGCAAGCCCTCAGCCCGTCTGTCGCCAGCCCTCAGCCAGTCTGTCGCCAGCCCTCAGCTCGTCTGTCGCAAGCCCTCAGCCCGTCTGTCGCCAGCCCTCAGCCAGTCTGTCGCCAGCCCTCAGCCCGTCTGTCGCCAGCCTTCAGCCCGTCTGTCGCCAGCCCTCAGCCCGTCTGTCGCCAGCCCTCAACTCGTCTGTCGCCAGCCATCAGCCCTCACATCGTCTCTCACGATCTGGTAGGTGACTGGGTTCATACAGCAGATCAAAGAAAACATCCCTGTTTTTTTTTTGGCTACTGGTATTGGGATTTAGATGTCATTGAATTTGGAATTTAGTCCATTGTCGTTGTTGTTTGAGTTCGCAGTTTGTTATTAGCCTGTACTGAGAATCTCATTCCATTTGTCTTTTTTGGTTTCATGGGAGAATTTGAAATTTGGTGTCACGTTGTTGCTTGAATTTTCAAGTGCTTAGCCACTGCAGAAGTAAACCAGACTTTTTATGGTTATATTTCCTTACCTTGATAGATGGCTTCATAGAAGCTTACTGTCTTTCTGTTATGTTTCCTCATATCCTCGAGCATGTTTTGATTTCCTGATTTTGAGTTGACAGTATTATGTTGCTGTATTGATCTTGTTTGTTCAGGTATCAACTCGAATTGTATATACCGATGAGGGATGTTGTTAATTTTAATGGGTTTTCAACTAGCTTCTTTTTTCCCTTCTTTCTAAATCAAAGAATAGCTTTTTATTTTTGATTATTAACTTACAACACATTGTTTTATTTCAGTCAAAGAATTAATATGGAGGTAGGCAGGGATGAAATAGTTAATATAGTGGAAAACACGATAGAAGAAGATGAAACAACCACTGGTGTTTTTCCAGATTCAAAAAGGCAAAAGGCGATGTCAAAAAGATCATGGATATGGGAACACTATGAGACTCTTCCTTTGGATTTTGATAAAATTCCACGAGAGAAGTGCAAGTATTGTGGTCAAATTTATCAAAATAGGTCTGAGAATGGAACAGGTACTTTTACTCGTCATTATAAAAAGTGTACTATGAGAGATACACGTGATGTGGGTCAGATGATTATTGAAAAATCTAAGAATATGGTTTCATGTCGTTCTGAATTTAATCCTGAAAAGTTTAGAGAGTTATTAGTTGAAGCTATTATTTTACATGACTTGCCTTTTCAATTTGTGGAATATGAGGGCATTAGAGCAGTTCTTAATTATTTACGTCCAGGAATTCACATAATTTCTAGAAATACAGCAAAAGCGGATACTCTTTCAATTTATGAGAGAGAGAAGTTAAGAACCAAAATAATGGTAGCTACATGTCCTGGTAGGATCAGTCTCACTTCTGATTGTTGGTCTTCAATTATAACTGATGGATATATATCTCTAACTTGTCATTTTATTGATAAAGATTGGATTTTACACAAGAGAATTTTGAATTTTTCATTCATGCCTCCTCCACATAATGGTGAAACACTAAGTGAAAAAATTTATGATATGTGTTGTGATTGGGGTATTGAAAAGAATTTGTTTGGATTGACATTGGACAATGCTTCATCAAATGATAATTGTGTAGATAAGTTAATTACCCGATTGAATGAAAACAATGTACTTCTGGCTAATGGTAAATTTTTTCATCTTCGTTGTTGTGCACATATTATTAATTTGGTAGTGCAAGATGGATTAAAAGACATTGATTCTGCAGTTGTAAAAATTCGAGATAGCATTAAGTTTGTGAAAGGATCAAGTGCACGAAAGCAAAAATGGATAAGTTGTGTTCTAATGGATTCTAGTTGCAAGACTAAAAAAGGTTTGAGACAAGATGTTCCTACCAGGTGGAATTCTACCTATCAGATGCTTGAGAGTGCTTTATGTTATCGTAAAGCATTTGAGCACTTAGCATTTGTTGAACGAAGTTATAAGCATTGTCCTTCAAATGATGAATGGGAAAAAGTTAACAATATTTGTGGATTTTTGACAGTATTTTATGAAGTCACCAATCTTCTTTCAGGGACAACATATCCAACTGCGAATTTATATTTTCTTCAAGTGGCCAATTGCTATGTGGTTTTGAGAGAGAAGGCAGATGAAGATAATGACTATATCAAGAATATGGCTAGACAGATGCTTCCAAAATTTGAAAAGTATTGGTCTGAGTTTAGTATGATATTGTCAATAGCCGTGGTTTTTGATCCGCGCTATAAGCTTCAGTTTGTGGATTATATATACAACCAAATATATGGGTATTGTAATTCTATTTCATATCAGGATGTCAAGAAAAATTTGTTTGAACTTTTTAGTAGATACTCTAAAGGTGGTTCTATTTCTAATCAAGTTTCATCTTCTAAAAGTGTACGTGTGGATACTTTAACTAATCCCAACAACGATATTCCTACTAGGAAAGAAAAATCTAAGTTATTCAAGGTAAAATACTTGATTAAACTTTTTTTTTTTATCTCTACTTGATTAAACTTTTGAGTTTTAGATTATGTAATAATTTTAATATTTTTATTATGGTTGTAGAATTTTAGTGCATTTGGTGGGAATTCTGTTCAACCAAAGAGTCAATTGGAATTATATTTGGAAGAGCCAAGATTAAATTTGGAAGAAAATTCTGACCTTGATGTTCTTGCACATTGGAAGTCATACCAATATAGATATCCTGAGGTTGCGGCAATGGCACGTGATATTCTAAGTGTTCCTGTTACTACGGTTGCTTCAGAAGCTGCTTTTAGTGTTGGTGGAAGAGTTTTGGATCAATACCGTACCCAACTTTTGCCTAGTACGGTTGAGGCAATTGTTTGCACTAGAGATTGGTTATTTGCTGAAAAAGGTTATTTTTTATTAATTTTTTTTCTTATTATGGTTTGTATAGTAATAATTGATATATTTAACAATTTTTATTTGTGTTTAAGATAAACCATGTGAGGAGCTTGCTGAAGATATTGCAAGTGAGCTGACTACTGAAGCTGGTACTCAAAACTCTAACAACATGATTATGCTTAGTAATCAAGATGCTAACTAAAGGTACTGTAAACATGTTTCTCATTTCAACTGCTAGTTAATTATATTGAGAGTGGTTACTTACTTCACTGAGTTTTTGTTAGTTCATTAATTCACATAAAACAATCTTACTTTTATATTTTATATGTTCATTGAGAATCTTCTGATAGCCAATATGAGTTTGCATGAAAAATTTGGTGAGTTAACGAGTTTTCTTGGGTGCATGAAAAATAGGGTTGTATGAAAAATCATTAACTAAAAAAAACATGTAATTTCTAGTTTGAGCTAGTTTGGGCTAGTTTGGGCCAGCTCGTTTGTGTTTGGTTTGGGCTCGGGCTCACAAATGCTAGCTCGAATTAAATTTGGGCTGAGCTAGGGTTGAACCAATTTGGGCTGGGCTAGTTTGGGCCAGCTCGAACTAGCCCAGCTCGCACGAATTGCCACCCCTAGTTATATATATCCATCGTGGTCAACGGGAACAACAAATAGGGGCTATTCAGTTTCTATCATAGGTAAGCAAATTAATTAATAAGGGAAGTGGCTTGCAGTATTCATTCATGAGAGATTTGTCTTTTCACATTTGTGCATGTTTTTGTTTATAAGTAATAAGTATTTAAAAATTAAATTGTCATATCTGCAAGAATTTAATTATTAAATATTTAAATATTGAATTATAATTATGTTAAATTATTTAAGCTAATAAAAATAAATAAATAATAAAATTTAATATTTACATTGCTAAATCTAATACAACTATACTAATTAATTAAAAACAAAAAAAATAATAAGAATCTACCATTTCAAGCAATTGCCAAATAAATTATATGATTAATTTACTCAAACTTACGCATACATTTTTCTCTCAAGTAAACTACACATAATACAATAATTTAAGTTAATCACACTCTCATGCTAATTAAATTACATTGCTATTCCATTAAGAATGTCAACTATGGATCACATATACAAGAATTGTATCTCTCAGCCTAGAACCAATGTATGCTATTCAATTAAGTCAAGCAATTAAATACTTCTCTCAAAGCTATCTAATTGCCTTTATTGTATAATTATTAATTAGACAATTAATGGTACATAAATTAGATTAAATAATATAGTTAAATTTGGAGTCACAATGGAATAGAAAAATAAACTAAATAATTATATAAAAATATTGAGTTTATGTAACACCCCATTCCTTACACGAACTAAAATTTGAGTCAAACTTATAATTCCAAAAATTTTATGATCTTACCTCAATATTTAGATGTTTCAATAATCAAAAAGTGTTTAAATTAAATTTTAAAAATTTTGAACAAAATTACCAAAATGCCCCTAACTCTTAAAATTTTTCTTGTTATGAGACAAGGTATTTAAGTCTTTTTACATTAAAAATGAATTGTCACCAACAGCTTCCTCTCTTGGTGACACTTGTTTTGTTTAAAAAAAAAAAAAAAAAAACGTTATGAGCTGCTGCTTGAGGACATTTGTCCTCATATAGCAATTGCTTAAAATCCTCATAAAGTGAGGCACCTCCACACACATGATAAGGCTTCCTATCTTAAGCCTAATCTCTATCTTCTCAGCACTCCTTCTCCCTCCCGATTGTTCAAGAAAACATAAGAGAAAATCATATTGAGAGTATTCCATCATAATCAAACTTGGTGAGTTTTCAAACTATCTATTTTCTTCTTTATTCTAACAAGAATTAACACTTGTATTATTCTCAAATTTGTGTGTATGTTACTAAGTTCTAAACTATTTTATCATAAATACAAATCTGATGTTGTTGATTAAATTGATTGGGGATTTCAAATTTTTCCTGAAAGTATGAACTAATTTTAAATAAAACAATAGTTTCAAGTATTTGAAAACAGTTTTTTCGAAAATTGTAATGAAACTGAGAAAACTATACAATGAATTATGGTTTGTAAATTATATTTCTGAAAAGCTCTGGATGTCTAGTTTATCACAAATTTTACGGTTCGTAATTTGGAGTTTTCTACGCAAAGTTATGTTGAAAAAAAAAAGAGTATTTAGACTCATGGTTAAATACCATTTTCACGCATAATTTTGAGTGGGACTCACTTAGTATAAGTATAGAGTCGTGATTGATTTGATTTCTCCTCTACGAGAGCTTCGAAATCATATATTTATATACTCAAAATGGGATTGAGATGAATGAGAAATTGTGTCTCAAAGTTCACTCATTGAGATGAAAAAAATGTTGTATTTTTGGTTTGTCCCACATGGGAAAAACACTAACACATGAAATGCTTTATATAGCATTTGCTTTCCTATGGGAGGTAAGCTTGTGTAGTATAAATGCTCTCTCCACGTGCGCGCTCAGGGGGGGTGCAAATCCTAAGATTTTCGGCCCAAAAATTCAAAATTCCAATCTCGGGCCCGCACGACCTGCGGACACGAATGTCATCCAATTTCGATGGGCCTTGCACGGTTCGGGTTTTTGCTACACATAATTTTATTTTTCCTCTCAGAATAAGATTGTAACTGTTGAGGAGATTTATTGCTGCAGTTTCAGCAGCTCAACAGTTACAAAATTAAATCAGCTATTTTGTAACAACTGCATTTGTTGCAGCAGTTTTGTAACAGCTGCATTTGTTGCAGCAGTTTCAAAAATCCTTTCCAATAGCCACATTTGGATGCCTATATATTAACAAACATTAGCCTCTCTCTTCTCATTTTCCTTGCAGCAAACATTTACCATATTCCAGAAATATTATTCTAGAACTAAGTCTTTTGTGATAGAGAACAGATATAAATTTAGTTCGTACAAACAGTTTCAGTCAAACAGTTTCAGTTTGGTGTTTTTAAACTGTTTTTAGATCGTTGTATCTTGGGAAGTATTTTTTCCTTAATCTCAAACACCCGTTGTGAGGGGAAAAATTTATCTTAAGGAAACCGTTTACGGGCCTCAATCTTCCTTTTTATTTTCTTTATTGTAATTTATAGTTTCTTTTATTTATTCTGTAATTTTAATTTATTTTACTAATTTATAATATTTAATTTCTTATTTGTCTAATACATTAGTTCCTACAATTTTAAAATAAATTTTCAGTATTGGACAAACTTAAATTAGAGTTTCTCAAACTGTTTGATATTTTTTTTTCTCTCTATAATTGTTTTTCTACTCTTACTGTTACTATGTTTCATACGAAAAAAAAATGTAAATGTTTTCCTCACTTTTTCTGAAAACTAAGAATTAATAGTTTCTGCTTTATTGACTTTTTCTTTTACTTTATGTATATTTAACAGTTTCTTTATTGGTCTTTTCATTCATATTTGATTTTAAATTCATTTGTTAATTCTTAGTCTACTAAAGATTCATATTGATTTGCTGCAAATATATATAAATCACTACACTTTGTTAATACCTTCCTTTATACTGCTTTCAATATATCATCCACTGTTGTTTTTCTTTTGTTCGACTCATTTATGAGTTTTCTATTTCCGTTTCTCAGTTGCTTTTACAAACAAATAACATAAATTGAATATTAATCTATTTGTTTAAATTAATTTCTCTTTGTTTTTCTCTGCTTGCAATACTTATTTTTTCTTTTACAAATCAATACTTTTTTAATTTACATATGGTCTTCTAACATACCTGCTATTATTTGTTCAAATTGGAAACGTGCACGTAACTTTCCACCACATAAATTAACTTCTTCATCCTGCTGCAATTGCTTTTTTTTTTTCTTCTCTTTTTTGCAATATATTAATTAACTCATTTCTAAGTTTCTTTATTATCTTTTAATATATTTCTTTTGCAGATTCTTTATTAAAACTCCAATTCCAGTTTTATTTTTATAATCTAACAAACTTTTATATGTATTATTCCTTTTGCCTTATAGTACTACTACTATTTCATAATTTGGTGGTATTGTAGATACCAAATAATTATTTTGATGTTATTTGTGAGTTAATTAAAAAAAAATTGATTACTGTTTGTTTTTAGTATAATTAACCTTGATAATAAATATTTGTTATTTCTTATTGCTATTGTTTATAATAGTACAATTTTGTTGCTTTAAATTATTTTCCTTTAATTATTATTAATTAAAAAAAAATGACAACTAGTTTTAAAAATAAATAATAATAATTCTTTAATTCTTATAAGTAGTTCTAAGTTGTTTACTTGTATCATTTGTTAATATTATTTTGATAAACAATACAAATATTATTTGGAGGTTTTAACACTTTGATTATTGAAACTATTTTTTAGAAATATCAAAAAATGACTTCTGAGATGACCACTCTTGAGATTTTCACTGTGAATGCTGCTAACCCTTCTGTGGGTGGTTCAAATATGAACCAAGTGGTGAGGCCTACTGTGGCTCAAGGGGTTACCCCAACGTTACCAGTTTCGGTTCCTTTGAACCATGCTGTGGCAAAGAAACCGGAGAAGTTCAATGGATTGAACTTCAAGAGGTGGAGAAGTAAGATGCTATTCTATCTTACCACCTTGAATCTAGCAAGGTTCTTGATTGAGGAATCTCCCAAACAACCTGAGGGTGAATAGGATTTTCAGTCTGCTAGTGGTATTGAAGCATGGAAGCATTCTGATTACCTGTGTCGGAATTATATTCTGAATGGCCTAAGTGACTCCCTATACAATGAGTATAATAAGGAGAAGACGGCTAAAGACTTGTGGGAGTCATTGGACCGGAAGTATCAAATTGAAAATGCCGATGCCAAGAAATTTTTGGTTGGTCGCTTTCTTGATTATAAGATGGTGGACAATAAACCAGTATGCAGTCAAGTATGTGAACTCCAAGATATCATAACAGAGATGCATGATGAAGGGATGATACTGAGTGAGACCTTCTAAGTTGCAGCTATTATTGAAAAGTTGCCCCCTTCATGGAGAGATTTCAAGGCCTACCTTAAGCATAAGTGAAGGGAAGTGTCTATGCAAGACTTGCTTGTAAGATTCAAGGTAGAAGAAGACAACAAGGCTTCTTCCAAAAGGGGTAATATCCCATCAGCACCCAAGGCTAACGTGGTGGAGCATGGTCAAAGCTCCAAGCACAACAAGTATAAAGGCAAGGGTAAGGGCAAGCTAAATAAGGGTTCAAAGTTGAAACCTAAGGAAGCAACTTTTAAGAAGTCAAGCTTCAAGGGGACTTGCTTTAACTGTCAGAGGACAGGACACAAATCTCCAGACTGCACGTTTCCAAAGAGAAACAGAAACTGTGAGGCAAACATGGTGGATGACACTCAAGACTTTTCTGACAGTGACTCGTGTGCAGTCGTCTCTGAAGTGAACCTAGTTGGGTCCAACCCAAGGGAGTGGTGGATTGACACTAGTGCAACCAGACATGTCTGCTCAGACAAGGGGCTATTTACCACCTTTGAAGCTGTCAAGGAAGGTGAAAAACTATTCATGGGCAACTCTGTAACTTTAGCTGTTGAAGGGCAAGGAAAAGTTGTACTGAATATGACCTCTGGAAAGGATCTGACTCTGAATAATGTACTATATGTACCTGAGATTCGTAAGAACCTTGTGTCTAGTTCATTGTTGAATAAACATGGCTTTAGAATTGTATTTGAGTCAGATAAGGTCATGTTGACCAAAAAGGGTATATTTGTGGGCAAGGGGTATGCTTGTAATGGGCTTTTTAAGCTTAATGTAACAACAGTAATGCCTAAGAAAATTAATAAAGTTAATTCTTCTACTTACTTGCTTGAGTCTTCCAATTTGTGGCATGGTAGACTAGGTCATGTTAATTATGAGTCTTTGCATAGATTAATTAACATCGAACATATACCCTCTTTTCAAATTGATTTCAAACACAAATGTGAAACTTGTGTTGAAGCGAAAATGATAAGGTCATCGTTCCATTCAATTGAAAGGAACACTAAACCTCTTGATTTAATCCATAGTGATTTATGTGATTTAAAGTTTGTTCAAACAAGAGGTGGTAATAAGTATTTTATTACTTTTATCGATGATAGCACAAAATACTGCCATGTATATTTGCTTAAAAGCAAAGATGAAGCTATAGAGAAATTTATTCTCTATAAGGCAGAAGTTGAGAACCAACTCAACAAGAAAATCAAGATACTACGAAGTGATCGTGGTGGTGAGTATGAAGCACCTTTTGGTGAGTTTTGTGCAAAACACGAAATCATACATGAAACTACAGCACCTTATTCGCCTCAGCAGAATGGAGTAGCTGAGCGAAAGAATCGTACCTTGAAAGAAATGATGAATGCAATGCTACAAAGTTTTGGATTACCCCAGAACTTGTGGGGGGAAGCCATTTTATCGGCTAATTACCTTTTAAATAAGGTTCCCAAGAAAAAGGCACAAAAGACACCGTATGAGTTATTTAAAGGAAGAGTACCTTCCTATAAATATTTATGAGTGTGGGGATGTCGTGCTAAAGTAGTCGTACTTATACCTAAGAAGGTAAAGATAGGTCCGAAAACAATAGATTGCATTTTTATTGGATATGCACATAACAGTAGTGCTTATCGTTTTCTTGTACATGAGTCAAGGATTCCAGACATACACAAGAATACAATAATGGAATCAAGGAATGCATCGTTCTTTGAACATGTATTTCCTTGTAAATCCCAAGGGGAATCAAGTTCGTCTAAACGAATTTATGAGACTATGAATGAATATAGTCAAGAACAAGAATCTGAACAAAAGGTTGAGGTTGAACCTAGACGTAGCAAAAGGGTTAGGACAGAAACGTCCTACGGTCCAGATTTTCTGACTTATTTGCTAGAAAGTGAACCTCAAACCTATAAAGAAGCTGTAAACTCTTCTGAAGGTCCTCAATGGAAAGAGGCCATTAATAGTGAAATTGAGTCCATTCTGCAAAATCACACTTGGGAACTAGTTAATGTACCTCCGGGAAGTAAAACACTAGGATCCAAGTGGATTTTTAAGAGAAAACATAGACTAGATGGATCAATAGAAAAGTATAAGGCCAGGCTTGTAATTAAGGGTTACAAACAACGACATGGCCTTGATTACTTTGATACTTATTCTCCCGTGACGAGAATAACATCCATTAGGATGATAATTGCTATTGCAGCTTTGCAAAATCTTGAGATACATCAAATGGATGTTAAGACAGCCTTTCTAAATGGAGATTTAGATGAAGAAATTTACATGGATCAACCTAAGGGTTTTTCTACCCCAGGGCAAGAAGGAAAGGTCTGTAAATTGGTGAAGTCATTATATGGCTTGAAGCAAGCACCTAAACAATGGCATGAAAAATTCGATAATGTCACGAAGACAAATGGATTTAAGATCAACGAATGTGACAAATGTGTATATGTCAAGGACACTGAAGATGGTTATGTCATCTTGTGTCTGTACATTGATGACATGTTAATTGTGGGTAGTAATGATCAAATGATCAAATCTACCAAAAACATGTTGAACTCAAGGTTTGACATGAAAGACATAGGACCTGCTGATGTAATTCTAGGAATTAAGATATCAAGGATATCAAGCGGTCTCATTCTTAGTCAAAGTCATTATATTGACAAAATTCTTGAGAGGTTCAACAAAGGTGATTCTGGTATTCTTAAAACACCGATAGATGTTAATTTGCACCTATCCAAGAATAGAGGGAAGCGTGTATCTCAACTTGAATATTCTAGAGTGATAGGAAGTCTTATGTACTTGATGAGTTGTACAAGACCGGACATAGCTTACGCTGTAAGTAAACTAAGTAGATATACCAGCAATCCAGGATCTGACCACTGGAAAGGTATTACTAGATTACTTAAGATACTTAAGATACACACGTAGCTATGGACTGTACTGTACAAGATATCCAGCTGTATTAGAAGGATACAGTGATGCAAACTGGATATCTGATATGAAAGACTCTAAGTCTACTAGTGGATATGTGTTCACACTGGGTGGTGCAGCTATTTCATGGAAGTCATCTAAACAGACTTGCATAGCTAGATCCACGATGGAATCAGAATTCATCGCTTTGAATAAATGTGGCGAAGAGGCCGAATGGCTATGCAATTTCTTAAAAGATATTCCAAAGTGGCCTAAGCCTGTGCCTGCAATTTGCATACATTGTGACAGTCAATCTGCAATTGGTAGGGCACAAAGCAACATGTATAATGGTAAGTCTCGACATATACGTCGCAGACATAATACCATTAGACAACTACTCTCAACTAGGTTATTTCTGTTGACTATGTGAAGTCAAAGGATAACATAGCGGATCCGTTAACCAAAGGGTTAAATAGAGAGTTAGTTGAAACATCATTGAAGGGAATGGGACTAAAAGTCCATGAATAAATAAGACTTTGCAAAGGAAACCCAACCTAGTTGACTGGAGATCCCAAGATCTAGGTTCAAAGGGACAACCTAATTGTAAGGACTTAGTGTGATCACTGTGAGGGTTTTATCCTCAAGTCCATTCCTATGATGAAAGCAGTGATACCCGTAAGTTTAGGTTAAGCTAATGCGTTTAATGATTCTTACGAAGAGAATACCGAGCGGAGTACAATGGGTTACTCTTATAGATAAGAGATCACCTATGTGAGAGAGAAGTGGGGACGCTTCAAAAGAGAATTATTGGGCTCAATTCTTGAGAAACTCTCACAGAACCAGGCGTATGTTCATGGCCAAAACGAACATAACAGTGAGAACTGAATTGTATCAGGAATGATTCATGTGTGAAGTATGTCATCGTTTACATAAATGGCAGTACAGTTCAAGGACATCGCGTTTACTGTTAGCCAGTAAAGTAAACATATTCTCACAAGAGAAGGTTCAAAGGGTTATACCTACCTATCCTATGCAGGTCTCAGACCGTTGAACTCTATCACCGTGTGTCAAATTGATTTGAGTCAGTTTTCTTTTGAAAAACTCCTTCAATTTTCATTCATGTGGGGGATTGTTGGAAAAAAAAAAAGAGTATTTAGACTCATGGTTAAATACCATTTTGACGCATAATTTTGAGTGGGACCCACTTGGTATAAGTATAGAGTCGTGATTGATTTGAGTTCTCTTCCGCGAGAGCTTCGAAATCATATATTTATACACTTTGAGATGAATGAGAAATTGTGTCTCAAAGTTCACTCATTAAGATGAAAAAAATGTTGTGTTTTTGGTTTGTCCCACATGGGAAAAACACTAACACATGAAATGCTTTATATAGCATTTGCTTTCCTATGGGAGGTAATCTTGTGTAGCATAAATGCTCTCTCCACGTGTGCGCTCAGGGGGGGTGCAAATCCTAGGATTTTTGGCTCGAAAATTCGAAATTTCAATCTCGGGCCCGCACGGCCTGCGGACACGAATGTCGTCCAATTTCGATGGGCCTTGTGCAGTTCGGGTTTTTGCTACACGTAATTTTATTTTTCCTCTCAGAATAAGATTGTAAATGTTGAGAAGATTTATTACTGCAGTTTCAGCAGCTCAACAGTTACAAAATTAAATCAGCAGTTTTGTAACAACTGCATTTGTTGCAGCAGTTTCAAAAATCCTTTCCAACAACCACATTTGGATGCCTATATATTGACTCTGCAGTTGAGGGAAAATACACAACAACAAACATCAGCCTTTCTCTTCTCATTTTTCTTGCAGCAAACATTTACCATATTCTAGAAATATTATTCTAGAACTAAGTCTTGTGTGATAGAGAATGGGTATAAATTCAGTTCATACAAACAATTTCAGTTTGGTGTTCTTAAACTGTTTTTAGATCGTTGTATCCTGGGAGGTATTTTTTCCTTAATCTCAAACACCCGTTGTGAGGGGAAAATTTTATCTTAAGGAAACCGTTTACGAGCCTCAATCTTCCTTTTCATTTTCTTTATTGCAATTTACAGTTTCTTTTATTTATTCTGTAATTTTAATTCATTTTTCTAATTTATAATACTTAATTTCTTGTTTGTCTAATACATTAGTTCCTACAAGTTATACCTAATTAAATGAAGGTTGTTTTATGAAACATGAACAGTGAAGGCTCTCGGTATTTTTGATATTTGAAATGGTTATACAATTTGGATTTGAGAAAATTATATCTTGTTTTAAAGCTTAACATGTCTAGTGTTTGAAAATTTTTAAGGTTTGTTATTTCGATATTTCTAGACAAAGTTATGCTTGTTTAACCAAGGATATGTTAAGTGAAAGAGGTACTGGAAAAACTGTTTGAAAAACCAATCGGATTTTTGTTAATTAAAATAGTTTTACTGATTGGAATTGGACGTTTTATGTCTTATTTTAAAGCTTACAATTTCTAGTTTAATATGGAATTTACGGTATGTTATTTCGAGTTTTCTAGACAAATTTATAGCAACGTAATTAAAGGTGCGTCCTGCTGCAATTTTGGTGAGAAAAATTGGTTGAAAGTAATTTGTTTCTATGGACTTGAAAGGGGTTATATATATGATAATTGAGTGTGTAATAACTGATTTTAAAATTTGAAATATTTATTTTTTGTATGTTTTTACAGAAATAAATTTAGACATTTCTACCAAAAGTTATATATGATTATACAAGGGTAGGTTTAGGAGTACCCTAAAACTATTTAAATTGCAATAGTCAAAGTCAAATAACTATTAACTTTCCCTATTTTATAAATGGTAAAGTACCTTTCAATTTAAATTAAATAAGTAAGATATGGAATTATTCTTATTCTGACACAAGTGTGGTTATTTAGGAAGAGTTGAGCACGCAGAACCTACAGGACACGTAGAATACCATTAGAGACATTTTTCTGTGAGTGGATATTTAATTATTTCTAAAGCATGGATAGCATTGTTTTGAAAAATATTCATGTTCAAATAAATCCAATTTACACCATGAGAATATATATATATATATATATATATATATATATATATATATATATATATATATAATAGAATCAATCAAGTAAATGAAAGATAATTTGCAAGCAAGCTATGATTAAATCAATTTACACCATGAGAATATATATATATATATATATATATATATATATATATATATATATAATAGAATCAATCAAGTAAATGAAAGATAATTTGCAAGCAAGCTATGATTAAATCAATTTTATTAATAATACTAATTTTTGTACAAGCTTGCAAGTTTCACAAATATTTTACAGTTGCTAGAGTACTTCCCCTCATGTATTCATGATAGTTGGCTATATTTAGCATTCAGATATGCTGTGACTTGGTAAGACATCATGATCAACAGATTTGGTCTAGTTCAGCTTACTATGATGTTTACCAACTAAGTATGATATTACAAGTTCAGTACGATAACAAGTTCAATTAAGTCAGTGTGCACATGACTCATGTATCAGCAAAGCCAACTGCGCTATTTTATGGCATGTATCAAGCAAGTTCCCCACACGAGTAGTTGAGAGCTAGCAATTGTGCTAAATGTCTCCTCTTTGTGCGATTAATATCACACATGTGTAGTTGAGAGCTAGTACAAGTGCTAAATGTCTCCTTCGTGTGCGATCAGATCCCCAAGTTCTCTTGGCAATAAAAATACATTTCTCATGGTTATATACTTTATTCATATACTGATCATAGCATTATTTTATTTTAAAGATCATGAACATATATTTTTATCAGAGTATTATTTCATTATGTCATGAGTATGTCATTCATAGTTTTCACATGTATCAAATTACAGTTATTTTATGAAATTCAGGTTATGGATGTATGAGTACATTAATCATCATAAAAATTATGTACAGAATATTGTTGTCAACATATATTTATATATCCTGATAATTCATAAACATTTCATATGAAGTTGACATGATTATTACATTATTTTATAAAACTTATCCACTCACTGAGCTCTTAAGCTCACCCTTTTATATTATTTTCCTCCCCCAAGTAATAGGTTTTGAGGCCACATCACGTGAGTTTGGAGGCCTAAAGATCCTTTTATTATTGTGCAGTTTAGGTTATTTTTTTCTCCTTTTCAGTTTTTATAGTATATTTTGGGCACTTATGTCTTAGACTAGTGAACAAAAGTATTATGTGGTGTATAGTATGTATCTGACAGTGTTTAGTTATACTTGACCATGAGCCACTTTCTGGTTATGTAAAAGTTAAATGAGGTTTATCTGGATTGTGAAATTTTATATTTTAAAACTGTGGCCTTTTATTGCAGGAAAGATAGTTCAATAATTAGGAAAAACTCTGCCCAAATTTTTACAAATTTATTACACAAAATTTTCATGTTAAGCCAAGGTCCATTTAGAATGTTAGTTATTATGTTTCTCAGGACATGTCATATGCTCTAGTGTTGAGCTGGGGCGGGTCTTGACAGTTCAAGAGGATCCTAACAACAATTTTAGCGACATAAAATATTCAATAAAATTTCAAAACAATAAGTTAATACAAGAGAATAGATTAAACACAAAAGAGTAGAGAAAGACAAACCAATCTCCACTTGTCACTCCAAAAATCAATCTCTGCTATTACTTTAGTGGAACTAAATTCCAACACCTTTATTCTTCAATCCTTATATTGATGTACCTCATATTATAAATTGCTTCTCTTTCTCTAAATTATGTAGGTTAGTGGTGGAATATGGTGAATCCATTTTCTTGGATGCTTAAGAGTTGTATTTATAGGCTTAGTGTTGTATGTTATAAGCAGTTGTAATCCAAGTAGGAATCTTGGTGCAAATAGGAGACTTGTGCAAGTAGGAAACTAACATTCTAGCTCGTTGCATCCATACATCAACTTGCACTGCAGCCTAAGATAGTGCTTGTCGTGGCCTAACTTCTTAAACAATTTAGGACAAATACATGCATCGCAGCTAGGGTAAATCACTGCTGTGGTCTAGTTCTCTCAGATTGAATCCTCCACATTGCGCCTTGTAGCATGAAATGTTGTGCACTGTGGCCCAAGGCGTGTTGTTCTAATTTGAAATTTTAGGCATGCCTTGGCTTAAATAAGTTCCTGCAGCAACTAAATGCTTGCTGCCCTAATTGTGTCCCTTTTTGCTTATTTTTGTTCCGTTTGCTACTGTTTTATCTACATTAACAAAATTAAAAGATTATTAAGCCATTTTAACCATTTTAAGTGCTAAATAAGACAAATAACAAGTCTAGAAGTGGCTAAATAATTCTAATTTTGTAGAGTTATCAACTATCCGTAACATCAATATTATTAGGAGGGGTTGTTCGGTTTTAATTTATATCTCATCATCATCACTTATATCTAATAAGAGAGCAACCGTAATAATAAGTGATATGGTATATATTAATTCATGTGATCTACCCATTTGGAGGGGAAATTAGCTTGAATATAGCAAGACCTGTTCGGCTTTGTGATAGATTTCTTGATCAGATTTGTGTCTCTACACTCCCATATTTTTACCCAGTTTGATTCATTATTTTTTGTTCGTATAGCTTCTTATTTATTAGGTTCTTTAATACTTGTATAAAATAATTTGGATCTGACCATGATTAATTGATTTGTTTATTGAAATTTAAAGAAGCTATCTTTATTAAACATGTGCTTAATATTCTTGTTCTAGGATTTGTTAGTTGGTTTGGATTTAATTTATTATATATTTTGAATCTGCTAGTTGAATATTATTCATTATTAAATCCATGTAGAACCCACACGGACACTTGGGTTTATGTGCTAACCATTGTATAGGTAGTTTTGTGGATGGGTTCATTAATTTGCGTGACTCGAATTTACTGGAATGTCGATTTGGATTTGTACACCTACCTTGTGGAGACTGTGAAGATAGAGTAAGGCTCATAAGGAAAGTACGTTGGGGCTTTATCTGTTTAGGGTAGTCTAAGACTTGACTTTGTATTTGAACATTGAATTTTCATGGTGGATAGGTTAGGTGGTCCGGTAGAACAGTGGTTTTTCTCTTGGGTTATTATTGTGGCCTAGGTTGTTTCCATCTAAAAATCTCATGTGTTATTTTTATTTTTGCACTTCATTTTTACTCGCGATTACATGTCTGACCATTGTGTTTAGGTTACACAATTAAAATTTGATAAAATTAGATATAACTTATTCACCTCCCTCTAGATATATTTGGTCCGTAACTTAAAACTTTCAATAATTATACATTTAATTAATGAAAATTAAAAATTTTTAAAATACATTATGTTAAGCATGTATGACTTGCTAGAAAATTTTGGGCATTTAGTAAAAATCAAGTTGAATTTGATTAGGACTACATTAGTTTTCAAGGTCAATCCAAAATGATTTAGGATTGAACAATACCAAGGGGATTAAAATGCCCCCTTTAGGCATGAATACGAGGAGAGGGGAGATTGTTTGCTGTCTAGTCTCAATAGGAATATGATTCTAATTTAACTTGACCTAGCATACACACTATATATATGTGAGCCCCTAGTCTGTGCCACATACATAAGTTTTATGTGTGATAATTTACTAAACGTTACAAACACTCAATTGAGTGCCAAAAACTAGCCATTCAAATTGTGTGTGAGATCCATTAGATTGATTTTTAAGAGGTTTTGTAGCCAGTCCTTGAAGAAGAACTACAAGTAGTGCATAAGAAACTTTTAGGTGTAGAGGTTGAAACTTTTAAAAAAAAAAATTCTATTTCAACTTACAAAAACACCCACATATTTCATTCATGCACCATTGGAAGTCAAGACTTTAAACATTGAATGTGTAAATTAAGGTGATAACTCTATGAAAATAGAGTTATCGTTGAACTTTTTTGCTTACTATTTGTTTATTTTATTAAATAAATGGTATTTTTGGGTTTAATTTATTAGAATATGATATTTTTAGTTCAAATAATGAAAATGGGATAATAATAGAATTTTTGAATTTTTTTTTTTTTGCAATTTTTAGAAAATTTTGCCTTAGGTGGATGCACTTAGAAGAGGCCTGGTTGAACTTAGAAAAGTTTTATTTCAATATTACTTTATTTTGAAAGGTATTTTTGTATTTTGTAAGTCTAAGTAAGTTTGGAATGAATTGTAGACTTAAGTGGTCAAAGAGAGTGAAAATGCAGTAAAAAGAGCTAAAGATTTAAACCTTACATTGAATGTCATTCACTATGTAAAGGGGAACAAACAAGAGCTAAGGAACGTAACCCTTACATCAGAATCAGCAATCATGTAAGGGGCATTTACAAGGCATATACAACAAGTTGTGTTGCGGCAGGAAAATACATGTGCCACGGCGATTCACTCTTGGGTTCTTAATATGGTAGCCAAAAATCAATGTGCATTGCGGCATAAAATATTGTGTGCTATTGCACCTATCTCTGGGTTTGTATACCAGACCAGAAAACCACCTCACATCGTGGCAGAAGAAATTGTGTGCCTCGGTCCACGCACTCATAAACCACTTAAATCCCAAATTTTCACACACTTTTCCTCACTTCTAACATAAATATAATTTTTAAAACCCTTCCCAATACCAGCATGAATAGTGTCAAAATTTCATCTTCTCCACATATTAGAAAGGAAAATTCCTCCATTAATGCTCCTCCATTAAAACTCTATCATGAATCTTAAGAGAGGTGACCATCCAACTTTTCAAGAACATTGTTTCAAGAGTGAAAGTGAGATATCTTTATTGTTTTTAATTTCTTTCCTCTCTATAATTTGTTAGATGTCTTTTATAATAGAAATTCTCGAAATGAATTTTCTTATGAGAGGCTAAACATATTTATGTAGAATTTTAGTAATGTTACTATAAATGGATAATTATTTATGTGATTTATGTTTTATTAGAGTAATTTATTTTTTGTTTCTTGTTCGTTGTTCTTCATATCTTTGTTCATGGATTAATCTTGATCAAATTAGTTTATGAGCATTAGAAAATATGTTATTGAAGATTATAAACATCATCTTTGTTTGATTGAGCACTCTTGAACAAGAACCTAATCTTAGTGCATTGACTTGTCTTAAGTTAGGTGATTAAGTTAGTTTCTTAGGGTTTATGCTAATTAGTTAATTAACAATCCAAATAAAAGAAGTTAGTTAATTAATTAAGAATCTCCATTGATTTAAAATTTTCTAGATTTAATAGAAAAATCAATAAACTTTACTTTATATGCTTAATTGCAAAAATCACATAGATTATTCTACCCATGAATGGTTAGCTAGCTAACTTCTCACACTCTTTCATCATATCATTTTGGCAAACTATTCACTCGTTTATTTTACTTGTTTTAAGGATTTAAAATTTTAGTAACCATTCTCAAAATTAGCTTTTATTAGAATCTTTAACATTTAATCTTTATTTGTAACCAATTTAGAAAATATTTAACATTTTAATACCATCACAAATTTCTTGAGAGACGATATTGGGAGTATACTTGTTGCTTATTACAAGTGACTCGTGCACTTGCGAGCTTTTTATAAATACAAAATTTAGTTATCAAGATTTTGTGCATCATTCATAATTAAGGCTCAGGCACAAGTTCATCCAACATCTCAACACACCAAGGTCCATTGTGCAAATCAGTTTTGTATCACAAATCCATATGCCATTCCTCAAAACATATCAACTTGAATTTTCCAAACCTAGTGTTAAGAATTCAAATTCGCTTTGACTCTAGACCTCACAATATACAAGCTTAATAACATCTAATCTTAGGGGTTCAAAAACTCAACAAAGTATATGCGAATAGAAATTATGTAATAAAGAACCAAATTGGTTTGCATATGTTTATAAACAAAACAAAAAAAGGCTCAAATGTGCATATATCACACTCCAATCAAACTCATTAAGTGAATAATATCAAGTATATTCCTATAGAAGAATGAAAATGCTTTTGACTTCAAGGAGTTATTTATTCTATACTGCAACTGCCACATTACCACTTTTAAGATTTCGGGTCATAATATTTATTCATACCATCTTCTCTTTGTTTTTTTTATTTTTTTAACAAGAAATAATTCAAACCCACACATTTATGTAGTATTATTTTAGTAAGTGGCTATTATAGCTTCTTTTTTTAAGGGAACCTCATATGTAATATTATGCACTAGAAGTTAAGCTTGAAGTGAAGATAAGCACTCACTTTCAATTGCTACTTAAGTCATTCAATTAAAGTAATGAAAATAAACAACACAAACTTCATTTAATTATTCTAAATTCTTACATCCAATGCAAAACTTATATAGATCATCTAACAATTTAGAATCATAAGGAATGTGTTTACTAGAGTAGAAGATAAATCCTCTTAGAAATAAATGTTATAGGATCAAAATTCATCTAACCAGGTAGTCTTCACTATTTGATTCATAGACACAAAACTTGTGCTCATATCAATTTCAACAATCAAAGCATGAAACATAAACTATGAATAAAACTAAATTTTACAAACCTTGAACATATTTAAGAAATCAAACAAAAAATGTATAAAGACTCAATTACTTACCAAAATGAACCAAAAGCATGATATTTTGTATCAAAAAGTTTTTTATTAGACCTACTTGCACCTCCAAACCTAAACTAAACATTTTTTTCAACTATGTACATATTTAGAAATGCATTCAAAAAGGAAAAATAGAAAATTAAATGAACTAAAAAAAGGAAAAATACTACCAAAAATAGTGGGTTGCCTCCCACCAAGCACTATCATTAACTTCTTAGCAAGACATTGCTTGTTCTTGTTAAGGAGGTCTTTTAGTATTCTTGAAGTGTATTTCCCCTCCTTTATCTTGGCCTTTTCCAAAATAAGACTTCATTGTACAAATTAGGTTTTTGTTATGGCAATGCTTGATGTGTTCTTTATAGGCATCATCTTGAATTGAGCTTAATAGTGTTTCCTTCACTCTCCTATCTATGGATGTAATATCAGTTTTATTACTTGAGTTTGCCTCGATTGATAGTCATAAACAATTAATAACAACACATTCATTATAGAAGAAATAGGAGAATGGGATGTAGGTTTAAACCCATTAAAGTTTATAGTCTCTTCTAAGATTGTCATAGTAACTTCCCTTTTTGGACATCAATAATTGTCTTGGTCATGGCCATAATTGGCCTACCAAGAAGAATGGTATACTCCTTGTCCTTAGATGGGGTGTCTTCCATTTCCATTACTACGAAGTCGACTGGTACAATTATACTCTTTACTTGTACCAATAAATCTTCAACTATTCTCTTAGGATATTTAATAGACCCATTAGCAAGTTGAAGGGATATAGTTGTTAGCTAAAGTTCCCCCAAACTTAGTTGCAAGTACAACGAATATGGAATGACGTTGATACTTTCCCCTAAGTCCAACATAGCATTGGACACCTTCTTGTCTCTCAAAGTGATATTGATGTTGAAACCCCACACCTACAAGTTTTGACACATTACTTTCTCATCCTGCTCACATCTCCTCTTAATAGAAATCAAAGCCTTGAAAAATTAAGGATATGATGGAATATCCCTAATGACATCCAAAAGAGATAAGTTAATATTAACTTTGGAAAACATATTAAAAATGTCAGAAAAATGTCTTATCCTATTTTATTGCCTTCAAGCATTGCAAAAAACAAATAGGCAGTCAATATAACTCAATTGACTTGTGCAGCATGGAAGGGTTAGCTAACTTTCCTAGACGCCCTTAAGATGCTCCACAATTTTAGTATTTTTGTCCACACCTTCTTGGAAGCTGCTTGCATTCCCCCTATGTTTCCTGCATTAGTAGATAAATCGTTAGAAATTTTAGGAAAATCCATTTTGGCACCTTACCATTTTGAAGGATTGTAATAGCCTTCACCTGTTCTAGTTAACTAAGCAACTTTCCTTTCTCTTGCTTTTGCATGTACTCAACTAATTGCCATACTTAAACTTCCACCCTTTTCATTGATGCCTCTAGAGAATCCAATCTTTGATTAGTTTTCATTTGGTTGTCCCTACTCACTTGAATGACAGCATTCAAGTTATCCTTTAAGGTTGGTTTATTAGGTGGATTGGGTGGCATGTTTGGACTAGAGTGTTGTTCTTGATTGTGGTTTTGGGAATAGGGAGGGTTGTTATCTGACTTCAAAGAGAAATTAGGGTAATTCCTCTAACCTAGATTGTAGGTATTTGCATAAGGGTCATTCTTAGCTCTAGGTTGTTGCCCCTCTATCAAGTTTGCTTGTTCTTGATTGGTACCTACATAAGATTCACAAACAAAAGAACAAGTATTAGCATCATGTTCATAAATACTACAAATAACATATACCTCTTTGTTTGGTGGATTTTTTTAGACGAGGAGTGCGACTTGCTTAGTTAGCTCCACAAGTTGCACATCCATCTCATTACTAGGAGCTATCTCGTTTAGACCAACTCTCTTCCCTCTAGCACTCTTTTATTGGGAATTAGCACCCAACATCTCATAAAGTTTGTAGGTCTCAGTCGCAATATTCTCCCCTATATCTCCAATTGCTGTGTTGTACACTGTGAACTAACATTATTGTGTCAAACCATCATAGAAAAATTAGTTTTGAAGCTACAGTTGGAAGCCGTGGTGTGGGCACTGGATTAGAAATAACTTGAAACTATCACATGTTTCATGAAAGGGTTCTCCTTCTATTGTGAAAAAGTAGCAATTTAGTCCTTAGATTGACAGTCGTTTGGTGGGAATAGAACTTTCTTATAAATTTGTTGTATGATGCCTCCCAAGTTGATAGGAAATCCAGTGGAATAGTCATAAGCCACGCCTTTGCACTGTCTTAAAGAGTGTATGGGAAACACCTCATTCTAAGTTGGTCCTCAATGAGTCCCTACAATGGAAAATTTTTACACAATAGGATGAAAGTCTCTAATGAAAGTTAAATGGTCTTCTCAGTAAAACAAAGGCAACATGGAATAATTAGTATTTTTTTAATTCATAATTCCTAGCTGCCTCCCCTAGCTATATATAGGAGGTAGCAGTGCCAATGATTGGTCTGGCATATTCCTTCATAGCCATTTCTCTTGGTACAACATCCCTCATCTCTAGTGGAACCTCTTGGTGTAGCTCTTCTTCATCCTCGATCTTAGTGTCCAAATCTCTAAAGTGCTCCCTTGACCTATTAATGTTGTCTATGATAGGTGCTAGTTCGTTCCTAAAGGATCTCTTATTGTGCATATATTAACAAAAACAACAAAAGGAAATTGCTGATTTTAGTCTCACGAATTTGACTTAAAGCCTCTGCCTCAATCCATTTAGTAAAATAATCTGTGGCAACCAATAGAAACCTTTTTTTGTCTTATTGCTTGCAGTAGGGGTCCGACAATATCCAATCCCCATTTGAAGAAGGTCCGTGGGTTTATGACTCCGATCATGTGAGTTACCGCGATGTGTGTAAGTGGGCCAAAATGCTGATATTTGTTGCAATGTTGTGAAAATTTTGCATAATCGGCCAACATAGTCAGCCAATAGTATTCTTGTCGCATTATCTTTTATTACAACTTACGACCCCCAGAATGCGACCCGCATTCGTCTTCATGCGCTTCCTTGAGTATATGTACTGTTGAGAGTTCGTTAACATATAATAGTCTAGGATCCATGGGAGATTTCTTGTATAACAACCCATCTCATACAAAATAGTTGACACTTTTAACAACAGTTGCTCGACTTTTCTTTTTTTCAGTTGTGAGGGATTCATCGATTAGATATCTCAAAAAGGGCATGAACCAAGAATCTTTGTCTTGCTCAACTTTGACGGCTTCAACTGGATTGGCCTCAGACAGTATGGTCACATTGATGACTCTACTTTCACATGTATTGTGTATGGAAGCTAGAGTTGCTAGTGCATCTGCATGACTGTTGCTACTTCTGGACAACTGCTTGACCTGTATTTCCTTAAGATCCTGACATTCTAATTTTAATCTTTTGAGGTACCTCTTCACCTTGTCATCTTTGGCTTCGAACGAGCCTGTGAATTGATTAACAACAAGCCTCGAGTCACTAAGTAGGTCCAATTTTCTAACACCTAGCCTTTTAGCGGTCATAATACTGAAAATGGTGGCCTCATACTCGGCCATATTATTGGTAACTTGAAATGCTATTCTGACGGAGTACTCATAAACATTTTCCTTTGGATCAGTAATGATGATTCCGATGCCCGCTCCTTTAAAGTTGTTGGCCCATCAACACAGGCGTGCCATTTGTCGAACATACTCTTTCGATGATTCTCATTGATCTCAGACCCTTGTGATCTTTTTGAGCATTCGGTAAACTCAGCTACAAATTTTGCAACTACTTTAGCCTTCATAGACATTCAGGGTCAAAATTTGATGTCAAATTCTCCTAATTCGATAGATATACTTGCTAATCTTCTAGCTATGTCCGACCTAGAGAGCACACTTTTTAATGTACTGGAGGTAAGGACAATGACAATGTGGGCCCCAAAATAATGCCATAGCTTCCTTGTTGTGATTTTGAGTACAAAAGCCAATTTTTCTAACGTTGGATACTTTCTTTGCGATTCAGTCAGAATCTGGCTCACATAGTACACGAGTGTTGTACGTTTTCACGCTAGACCAAGATAACAACACTAATGGTTTGTGTTGTGACTGCTAGATAAAGGTACAAAATCTTATTTTGTGAAGGGCTTAGGAGGATCGGTGCACAACCGAGGTAATCTTTGATCTTCGTGAACACCAGATCACATTCTTTATTTCAAAATGAGGCGGTGTTCTTTCTCAAGATTTTTAAAAATGGCATGCATTTTTCCATGCATCTTGAGATGAAACGATTAAGGGCGATAATCCTCCCATTGAGTTGTTGGATTCCCTTTAGATTTGTGGGTGGCTTCATGTCAAGCAATGCCTTTATTTTGTCATGGTTAGCTTCAATTCCCCTAGCTGATATCAGATATCCTAAGAACCTACCGTCGTTGACCCCAAAAGTACATTTTCTTGGGTTCAACTTCATCCCATACTGTCTCATGATGCTGAATGCCTCTTCTAGGTCTTTGACGTGTTCATTCCTATTTTTCATTTTGATCACTATATCATCAACATATACTTTCATGTTCTTTCTGAGCATAAGCTTGAACATATCATTTACCATAAGTTGGTACGTTGCACCTGTATTTTTAAGACCAAAAGGCATTCTGTTATAGCAAAAAGGAACTGCTCGATGATGAAGGATTTTTTTCTTCATCTTCTTTGTCCATATGAATTTGGTGATAGCCTGAGTATGCATCCAAGAAGCTCATCAAACTATAGCCCGATTTGGTATCAACTAGTTGATCTATACTTGGCAATGGATAACAATCCTTCGGACAAGCGTCATTCAGGTCAGTGAAAGCAACACACATTCTTGGCTCCCCATTCAACTTTTTGACGAGGACGACATTCCCCAAGTGGGGTAACGCACCTCTCTTATGACATTGGTGTAAATCAAAGTATCTACTTGTGCTTTAATGACCTCGTTCTTTTCTTTGGGAAACTTTCTCTTCTTCTGTTGGACAAGTCTCTTTTTGGGATCAACATTTAACTGGTGGGTAATGAATCCCCGATTTATTCCGAGCATATCTTATGGTTTCCAAGCGAAGATGTCCATGTTACTTCTTAAAAAGGAGACGAGGCCGTATTTGTATTCCTTTCAGTAGGTCGATGCTCACCCTTAACATCCAATCACTTCCTTCTTCTAGGGAGATTAATTCAACTTTATCAGAATTGATGACCCCCACTCAATTACCATGTTTTTTTGACCTATTAACTCGATTATTCTAGAGTTGCTATTTGGTCTAAATTCCTTTCATGGTTGCATTCTAACAACTCCAAGCTTTTACCTTGATCTCCCCAAATTTTGAAGATACCACTATCTGTGGGGTATTTCACGACCTAATGATATGTTGAGGGTACTCCTCTCATTTTGTGTATCCAAGGTCATCCTAAGATTATGTTGTAGTAAACAGGAGAATCGACGACCACAAAGTTGGACATTACCATTGATCCTAGTGCATTAATAGGAAACTTGATAGTGCCTAGTGCATATGAAGTGCTATTGTTGAACCCTATTAAAGGCATCTCCTTGCTTTTCATGTCTTCAGCCCCCAACCCCAAGGCGTGCAAAGTGGACAGGAAAAGCAGATTGACTGAACTACCGGTATCGATAAGTATTCAGCATACAATGCACGAGCTTACTATCAACGTGATGACCAGTGGGTCTTCATGTGGACCGAAAACTTCATCTTCTTAATTAACCATAGCTCTAGCATACCTTTTTCGAGCATTGTTTGAATCTCTGCCGTACCCCAGTCCCCCATGTATTGAGTATATTGTTCTTATGTTGTTGGCATCGTGTGGTCTGTTAGTATAAGCATTTTTGTTACCTGGTTGGGATGCTGGGAAAATAGACTTACTTCCTTACTGTCGAGGACCGACGCATTTACCATTTTCATTGACCAAGTGTCTTAAATACCCCTTCGAAAGTAAATCTTCCAATTCTTTTTTTAGATGTCTATAGTCGTGTGTTTGGTGAACGATGTCTTTGTGGAATGCTCACCATTTAGCACTATCTCTTCCTAATGTCCTCATTTGTTGTGGCCATCTTACATTTTGCTCAGACTCCATTTCAAGTACAGCCTCGGCCAAGCTTACTAGCAGGGGAGGTCCTTTGAAAGGCAATAAGGACCTTCTTTAGGTTATCTTGCATGAATATATTATGTTTGATGCTTGCCTTACATAGGTTATGTAATGTTTTTGCATGGAAATCCAAAGGGGAAAATTACAAGTTTTGTAAGCCATTTGAGTCTTTGTTGGCTTTCTAGTATGTAAAATACGGAATCCATTTTATTTTACTTAGTATTTCTTTCTACATCCATGTAAGGTACTTTTTTGGCAATCAGTATTGTACATACTCACATAGAATTGAACGCTTCGTACGTTTGCATGATACACACACCACATGATGGTTGGGGGCATGTTTAAGTGTGATTTTACCTACATTTAATTTTTAGGTATTTGTGAAATTTTAAATTGCTATGTTTTTCTTTAAAAAACTTTGTTTTGTTGAGCTTGCCAAGGACCTTGTTGGGGTCTTCGCCAAAAGCTCACCGAGAGTTTTGCAAGTATACTCAATGTGGTCTGAGATTCATTGAATCTCGCTATGGTACTTGCCGGGGACTCGCTAAGATTGTTAATGAGGCCTTATCGAGGAGAGTTACCAAAGGTTGGTAAGGTACCAGAAGCTAAAAAATTAGCTATAAATACCCACTCACTTTGCTGAATTTCTTAAGGAAATTGTGTATGATTTTTAGTGTAAAAATCTTATCCTTTTGAAAAATTCTTGAGCTTTGAAAATATGTTTGCAATCTCAGATCACAAATACATTGAGTATTTTTTCATATTAGTGGTTCAAAGTCTGAAATACAAAAATCTAATTTTCAAATATTGTGTTTTTGGATCCCCAAATTATTGAGTGTAATTCTGTATTGAGATACGAGGTATTATGAGAAAAATGTATTTTTGAGAAAAGTGTTTCTATATCGTCAATATATTCAGTGTTATTTTGTATTGGGATACGGGGTCATTGAGAAAAATATAATTTTTACAAATGGTGATTCCATGTCAACAATACATCGAGTATTTTTTCATATTGATGATGTATAGTTGTTTTGCGAAAATCATACTTAGGCATGTGTTTTCTTTATTAGGATTCACACTTATAAATTGCATGTACTAGTCCTACATTACGTGGTGGTAGGGCTTTGGAGGTGAGCCAAATCCTGAGCGGATCAAAATAGTTGTGTAGAAAGTTGGCGAGAGCAGAATAGGTAGTTAGGACGGGTGATCCCAATTGATAGAGGCATAGGCATTGTATCTTTATCGAGTGATTCCCTTAAGCAACTCATGAATGTTACTACTTTGGATTGGAGCCTAAGTGGATTTACCACGTTATTTAGTTGTGTTTAATTGATTTATTGCATGCATTAATATAATATCTATTATATTCTAGTTTGTGACAACATATGAGAATTATACATTGATTAAAAGCTTTTACTGTTGTAAGTTGCTTTCTGCTACCTTTGTTATATTATGCATGCTTGTCTGTTTTACTTTCTACTTATTATCTGCTTACTTTCTGTTGTTTGAACAAGGGGAGTAAGTCCTAAAATATCAGTATCACCTTGTTATAAAATTTTAGGATTGAGTGATACTGATATTTTATTACCTTGCCTTGTCTTGTTAGTTAGCTAGGTCCAAACTTTCTAAAAAAGTACTCGAGTAAGTAATAAATTTTTAAAATTAAAAAGTAACTTATTGTGAGGGTTCTGAGTTAGTTGGTTTTTCTTATAAAAATTTATCAATTGTAATTGTTTCTATAATCTAATAACAACTTACCATTATTTAGTTTCGAATAAGAAAAATGCCATTCTAAAAATCCTTTAAAATTTTCATTAACTATTAAGAAAAAATAGCAATGCTTTAAAGTGATAGCATTATAATCTAATAATATTTGAATTGATCATTTACAAAGTGATTGACTTGCATTTAAGAATAAATAATGAAGTTTAAAAAAAGGAAAAACTAACGACGTAAAAACTTGCATAATAAATTATATCTTTTAATTTTATCTCATTAATTAATCTACATATTAAGTTATTTATTAATCAAATAAAATACACATTAATTATTTAAATTTTTATGTTTTTATTTGTTCATAAATTTAATAAAAAATTATTTGATTAAAAATGAAAAAAAATATAGGAACAATAATCGTGGATAGAAAGAAAATAACAAAAGATTATAAATAAGATAAAAAAAATTGGAAAAAAATGCCACATCAACATAAATAAAATTAAAAATAAAAATAAATGAGCAAAATTCCACGTTAGTTATTTTTGTCACGTTAGTAGTCTGCATCCAATGTGACATTTCACGTTACGTTGACACTAGACGCTTTTGTGTCACTATAAACTAAATTTGTTATTAAAAAAATATCGTATTTAAAAAAAATGTTGGACTTTCTTAGCCCATTTGGAGAAATGCTTTAATATTTTACTTAATTATTCTATAATTAAATTTTTATTAAAATTTCAAAATTTTAAATTATATAATTTAATTGATAAATTTTTAAAATTTTACATATAAATTTCTAAAATTTTAAATTTTATAACTTAATCTATAAATTTTAAAAATTTACGTATAGGTTCTATCTTAATACTAAAATACATATTTGAATCGAATTTTTAAGAATTATGTGTAACTTTTAAAAATTTAGTATTAAATTGTAGGATTTAAAAATTTATATATATAATTTTAAAAATTAAATTATAAAATTATAAAATTTAAATATAAATTTATTTAATATTTACGGTTCAATCGTATAAATTTAGACTTAGTTGAGGTTTAGTTCGCTGAGTTTAAAAGTAATGAAAATGATAATGATAATTATAATAGAATTAAATGTAAAGGAAATAATATTACTATTATAATATTTGTTTAAGCAGTTTAATCAAAATAAATAATATTATTAAAATAAAGATTATAAAATTATAAATAAAGTAAAATTAAAAAATAAATTTTTTTAATACTAAAAGAGATAGAATGAATAAAATAAATTATAAAAGATTATAGAGATAAATAGAGCATTACAGCGTATTCTTAAAGGCTGCAGGCGTAATGAGGATTACTGCTACTGCTGTAATTCATTTACAGAGTACAGTTAAACTAAACACAGTAATATTTTGAATAATTTTTATTACCGTTATGATTACCGTCAACTAAATATGTCATTACTATTTAATCGTTAGCTTTAAATTTTGTGACGTGTAAATTACCGTCAGACCCCTGATAATAAAAAATAAAAAATTACCGTCAAACCAGCGCGGATAGATTTTCGCAAGGGATCTCTCTTCCCCCCACTCTTTCACTGTATGTCTCGTGTCTTCATTGCTATATTTCTCTTGCATCTCTCTCATTCGCCGGCGAAGATCTACGCCTTCGACATCTATATCTGACGAGGCTGCATTGTATTTTGAAATGCTAGGGTTAGCATTTGTTGGTTCATAGATCGTCTTGAGTTGTCCTATCACAGGTAAATCTGTTGTTCTGAGTCATGATCTTTGAGGAATCTGAGAATTGAGTTCCTTTGAATTTCTTTTCGTAATCATAAGTGAGTAAATTTTTGTGGTTTATGTTAGATCTTTTCTGAAAACGGGCTCTATACACCAATTTGTTTGTGTTGCAACCTGCTTGTTTTTTTCAAATTCTTTTTAGCCGTAGGATAGAAAAGAGTAAACGCTTTACATCCTCAAGTGAAAGAAGCTCAGAGCCGTAATAAAATGTAAGATCTACCATTTGATTGTATTTCTTTCTATGTTCTGAGATGGAGATAGAACTTACCAAATATAAATTTGTTATAAGTTTTGATCTGTTTAGAAATTTCAGCTTTGCTTTATCATTTTAACTATTTTTTTTAAATTGACCTTCTTATGGGTAATGCTCAAGTTCAGGCACAGCCTTTAAAATGGAACCGTTGAAATTGATTAATTTAGCATCACTGTAATTTTTTTTAATTTTACCTTCTTGGGTAATGCTCAAGTTCAGGCACAACCCTTAAAATGGAACAGTTGAAATTGATTAATTTAGTATCAAATTATCAATGCTCCGTTGAAAATTCATATTTTCGTTATAGATTAACTTTTTTTGGTTGGTTTTATCTTAAAGAATTGCTTCCCATATTTTAAATTCAAGGAATGGGTTTATGCATTGGCATTATAATTTTGCAAGATACGCATCCCAAGTTTAATAAAATTTGCTGAATGCCGACTGTATACCAAATTTTGTAGCGCCTTCCAACTTTGAGATTCTTTCTAAGGGGCCATAATTTACTATGTGACTAATCAAAAAAGAAAAATTAAGAATTAAAAGGAGAAAATTTAGAATGTTAGATGCTTTAAGGCCATTTGAGCTGCATGTAAAGACTTTAATATTTTGGTATGAATCTTTGGATATCTGTCTTGATTTTTTTCAAGTTTTTTGCTTCCCTTTTTCTTTTGGCTCTTGAAAATGGCGATTCCAGATTTTTAAATGTACTTCAATTTTTTGTAGTTTCTTTTTCATTGTCCAATTGAGGCAAATGGATGTTTAATGGAAAAAACCTGAAAAGTCTTGTCAGAGTTCCGCAACCTCCACTAAAGCTTGGATTAAGTTGCAGGTGGACTGTACTGGATTGTAGTGACACATATTATTCTTTTAGGGCAACGTGTTAGGGTTATTTTTATCAGGTTTGACAAAATATGTAATGGGCTTTACTGAGGGGGTTAGTTTGTTACCTTACATTTTTAGTTAGTCTCTTCTGTTGTTCAATTCCTGTGACTGGTGATAAAGCTTGTTATATTTTAGTGTCTACAATTTTCTTTTCCATCCTTCTATATTTTCTTTCTTTTCACCAAAATGTTGGGCATCTTCCTTTTCAGATCTGCAAGCTATTCTGTTGTTCGGAATTTGGAAGGGGTTTGATTCAGAAAAGACGGTTGCTGCAGATTCTTATTTCATTCTTTCTTTGAAAATAATTTTGAAGAATCATATAATAATTGATGATGAAGAAAGTACAAGACAGAAAAGTCTATGTTCCACTTATTCTGGTGGTTCTTTTTGTGCTGGCAAAACCTGGAGATGCTCAGTCTATGTCATTTTTAACAAACTGTGGTACAAATTCCAGTGTTAATGTGGATGGTAGGAAGTGGGTTGGTGACTTAGCTCCTAATAACAATGTTACTCTTACTTCTTCTGGAATTGCTGCATCAACTGATGCATTAAGCGGTCAATCTGCTTTCATTCCCCTCTATAAAACAGCCCGATTTTTCAATGATGGTTTGAACTACACATTTAAGAAAGTTCAGGGTTACTACTTTGTTAGGTTTCACTTCTGTCCTTTCTCCTTTCAGAAATACAATGTTAATGAATCTTCATTTGATATTATGGCAAATGGGATAAAGCTGTTGGCAGAATTCAGTATTTATGATGAGATGTCCCAGAAGAATATGTATTTGGAAAGTTCAGGAAGCAATTCTACTTCTTTTCTTATTAAAGAGTACATGCTGGGTGCGAATTCGGAGACCCTTGTTATCAAATTTCTTCCAACCAAAGGATCATTTGGTTTTATAAATGCTATTGAAGTTTTCTCAGTACCTGATAATCTCTTTGCTACTTCAGTCAATAAATTGGGTGGAAATACTGTAGATCTGAATTTGAGTGGGAGGGGAATAGAAACAATGTATAGGTTGAATGTTGGTGGTCCTGCTATTAATCCTAATCAGGATGTAGATCTTTGGAGAACATGGGAAGTGGATTCCAGCTTTATGATCACAGCTAATGCTGGGTCAGAAATCCGTAACATTTCTAACATTACTTATTCTTCCTCAAACGATTCTTCACTGGCTCCTCTACTTGTATATGAAACTGCAAGATCTATGTCTAACAATGAAGTCTTGGAGAAACGATTCAACATGTCGTGGAAATTAGAAGTGGATCCTAGTTTTGATTATTTAGTTAGATTACATTTCTGTGAGTTGGTTTATGACAAGGCAAACCAGAGGACATTCAGAATCTACATAAACAACAGGACTGCTGCAGATAATTTTGATGTTTATGTGCGAGCAGGTGGGAGGAACAAGGCTTATCATCATGACTTCTTGGATGCAGTGTCTCCAAAATTCAATACTCTTTGGATTCAACTTGGCCCTGATATACAAGCTGGTGCTGCAGGAACAGATGCTTTCTTGAATGGCCTAGAGATCTTCAAGCTGAGTCGAAATGGAAATCTTGCCTTTGTTGAGAAACATGACTCACATGGTAGTTCATCACGTAATTCCAAAACTCTAATCCTCTGGGTTGGTATCGGAGCTGGCTTAGTTTCTGTTGTAATTCTTGTGTTTTTAATTGCTGTGATTTTTCGCTTAAGTAAAAGACAAGGAAAAGAATCAAGTCAAACAAAAAACAACCGTTCTGGCTGGCAGCAGCTGTTCCTTTGTGTTCAAAATAGAACTGCTAATGCCAATGGAGCAGCAGGGATCAAGAATACACATGGGTCAATGGTTTCTACAAGAGCTGGCAAACGGTTTACATTAGCTGAGATTCGTGCAGCAACAAATAATTTTGATGAGAGCTTAGTGATTGGTGTTGGAGGCTTTGGTAAGGTGTACAAAGGTGAGACCAAAGATGGAACCCTTGTGGCAATCAAGCGGGCTAATCCACAATCTCAACAAGGTCTCACCGAATTTGAAACTGAGATTGACATGCTTTCAAAACTCAGGCATAAGCATCTTGTGTCCATGACTGGGTTCTGTGAAGAACAAAATGAGATGATATTGGTTTATGAGTATATGGCTCATGGAACTCTTAGAAGCCATCTCTTTGGGAGTGATCTCCCACCTTTTTCTTGGAAGCAAAGATTGGAAGCCTGCATTGGTGCTGCAAGAGGACTCCATTACCTGCATACCGGGGCAGATCGAGGAATCATCCACAGGGATGTTAAGACCACAAATATATTGCTGGATGAGAACTTTGTAGCAAAAATGTCCGACTTTGGTTTGTCAAAAACTGGTCCCTCTTTGGACCATACTCATGTTAGCACTGCTGTAAAAGGAAGCTTTGGGTATCTTGATCCTGAATATTTCAGAAGACAGCAGTTGACTGAGAAGTCTGATGTTTACTCCTTTGGTGTGGTGTTGTTCGAAGTTGTTTGTGCCCGAGCAGTTATAAATCCAACCTTGCCTAAAGATCAAATAAACCTTGCAGAATGGGCAATGAGGTGGCAAAGGCAGAGATCACTTGAAACAATTATTGACTCGCATCTCAAAGGGAACTATTGTCCTGAATCATTGAAAAGGTTTGGGGAGATAGCAGAGAAATGTCTAGCTGATGAGGGTAAGAGCCGACCAACAATAGGGGAAGTCCTATGGCACTTAGAGGACGTCTTGCAGCTCCATGAAGCATGGATCCGTAGCAATGTTGCTGAAAACTCCTTTTCAAGCAGTCAGGCTTTGGTAGCTCCCTGTTTAGGTGAAGATACTGGTCACGAAGCAGGTCTTGAACTTTCTAGCTTGCATGATCAGCAATGATGGAAGTTTGTTTACTGCAAGTCTGCGACATTTCTTTTCAAATTCTTTAATTTTTATATTGATTTCATTTGTAAATTTAATTCCACTGTTGTAATGTATATGTAACGTTCATTGTATCATTCATTTTATTTTATCCTACTATACAAAAACCCTTTTCTGTTTTATTCCACTTTTTTGCACATTCAGGAACCCTAAATTGGCTGCAGCTTGCCCTTTCACCACTTAAATCCCTCCACCAGACATCTATAAAAAACCCCCTCGAACTTCTTGGCGCAACCCTTTCAGGAACTCCATAAGTGCATGTTCTGAAAAATTGTTACTGTAGCCATAGAAACTGCAGCACTAAGATCCTTGGACGCTGCTTCAGGACTGTATATTGGTAATATTTCTGGAATTGTAACCGAGTCCTCCTAGGATATTTGATGAGCATGGTGCTCTAAGTATGTATGACGTACGTGGCATATGAATTTCGCTATCATTGCATTAGAGGGTTTTTTTTTTTTTTTTTGGCATTAGCTTTTTATTTCTATGAAATAACATGTTATATTCTCACATCCATTTATAGTGGACGACGTGGCCAAACTTAAAGCATATATCATTGCATTGAAGACAATTGACAACGTTTTATTTGTTGGGTTATTGTGTACTTGTAGGGGTAAATGTCATGCAACAACTAATTTTGTTATTTTCATGATTAAAATGTATGAATTATCTTTTTTAACTCTATAATTAATTACACTTTAATATCATTATTGTTTGACAAAATTGTCATTGATGAAAAGTATTGTGAAAATATTGCTACACATTTGTAACCATATCAGCATTATTTGGGGCTCTTAGTAATTTGAAGGTTCTCTTGGATACAAATCAATTATAATTTTTTTGTAGAAATAATTGCCAAATGTTTCGAGTTCATTGTAAATAAATTATTTAATGGAAAATTGTAAATAATAAAATAATGTGAGGCATTTACTAGCTTCTTTAATTTTTTTTTTAAAATATATTTTTGTTTCTTTAATTAATTTAGTTTCTTTATTTTAATTTGTCACTCAATTTTGGTAGTTTAAATAGAAAGAAAAAGTATATATTTTGGTACTTAGTCATAGTACAGACTTTAACTAGTTTCTCATGGGTACAACAATCTAGTTTTTATGGGTACTTGTGAAATTTTGTGCCAAGTTTTTGACTCCCTTCTCGGGAAACAAGTGCACATGTTTGGAAATAAGTGCGAGAAAAATAGGCTAAAAAGTGTGTTTTAGAGAAAAAAGAGTGTGTTGATGCATAGTAAAAGTGTGTTGCAATACACTCCTCTCGAGTCCCTATGAAACTTTAGAAAACCTTTGCACGTCGACGCATGATTCCAACTGTTCCGTGACACCCTAGTCTTGGATGAACTTAGAAGACACGTAATTAATCTTGTGTTGTGACATGAATTGCTCGCCTCCTTGAATTTGCACCCAAATCTTAGATTTCTAGAACCTGTAGAATTTATTTTAAACTTCCTAGTGAAACTTAGTAGTGTTAGTTGCTACATCACTAATCAAGTCTTCTATAGACTTACCTTGAAGTTGTTGCGGTGGTTGGGGTTGAGATTGATATTGTTGTTATGGCCTAGGATTAAGGAATCCAAGTGGGTTGTAAGGAGTACTTGATTGATTATTACCTGCATAGCTAAAATTTAGCTGATCTCTTCATCTAGGTTATATTTATTACTATAAGGATCATACCTGGGCCTCTGCCCCTAAAAACCACCAACAACATTGGAAAATTCCTCTTGAAAGATGGGACACGTATCAGTAGGGTGTCCCACTGTAGATCATATGCCACAAGTCTTAACTTGTCCAGTAGCCAACTATTGCACCAAAGTAGTAAGATTATTCATTTTTTATTTAAGATGGAAGTTAGCGCTCATCTCATTTACCTTGATATGTGGATCAGTTGGAGTGCCAAATTGTTGAGAATTGGCAGCCATGGTTGCAATTAGTGATCATGCTTCAGTTGGTGTTTTATTTACCAATGCTCCATCAATTGTAGCATCAATCATGTTTCTCTTTACGGGAGCTAACCCTTCCTAGAAATATTGAAGCAAAAGTTGCTCACTTATTTGATGTTGTGGGCAGCTAACACATAATCTTTTGAGCCTTTCCTAATATACAGCGAGTCCCATTGGATTGCATAATTCCACAAATTTGTTTCCTTAGTGGCTCTCAAATCTAGGAAATACCTTTCTAGGAACTATCTAACTATCTCATTTCGATGGTAATGGATTTCGAGGGTAGATAATATAGCCAATGCTTAGCTCTTTCTACCAAAAAGAAGGGAAAAACCCTAAGTTTGACTTGTTCCTGTGTGATCACAACTGGTTTCAGGCTGGAGCAAACCATATGAAGTTCTTTCAAGTGTTTGTTTGGGTCCTCTCCAACTAAACACCTAAAAATAGGTAATAAAGGAATTAGCCCATATTTAAGTTCAAAACCTACCTCCAAGTTGGGATATATTATGCACAAGGGCTGTTGCTCTAAGTCAGGTGCAGCTAATTCCTTTAGAGTTGGATCAATAACTGCCATGTCTTGTTGTTTGGTGTATTCCTAGAAATTAGAATTAAAAAAATTAGTTAGCTAAATAGAAAGTAAAAACCAATAATTAGTGAAAAAATTGTAAATTCAATCCCTGACAAGGGAGCCAAAAACTTGATACACTTGGAAGCACGCAAGTATACGTAATAAATTGCATAAGTGATAAATAATTTAAGAATAAGGGTTGTCATACTGACCATAATTGTTAAGAACTTTTACTACTACTTATTAGTTTGTTAGTAAATTAGCAAAGGGGGGTTCTTTAAATTGTTTTTAAAGAAAAATAATATGAAACAATAAATAAAGTAAATTGCACATAAATTATGAGATACATGTGATTATTGGACTATCCTCACTACTAGCCTACAATTCAACTAATCATGTCATGAATTAATATTTAGTTTCTTATTACTTTCGTAATATAAAACCATTATTGAATTCTTAACTTTAGCTTTAAAAATCTAGGTCCACTTAAGGCTTCCCATCTTTTCTTACCTTTTAATGATTAATGATATATCTATTAACCAATCTACATTCTAAACAACCTAGAGGTCTACTTACTATATTTAATTCATTCATTGCATTGAGATTTAAAAAGAAGATAATTAAACTAAGCAAAATTATAACAATCGTTAATAACATATAACGAAGGTATTCAACCCTACTCATAACAAAAGCCACAAGGTACTACTTTGAATGAGAATATTAACAATTACATACTAACATCTTAAACTAGAAATAAACATATTCATTCAATAAACTAGTTAGCTACTCTAATTCATACATGCATAGTTATGGCATTCAAACATAGTGTCAAACACATCAAGAATCAAGATTTGAAACTAAAATTCATCATAACATTAAATTAATCAAACCATAGTCTAGGGCTTGGAATTTTCCACAATCACATAATAAAATTAGTTATACATAGATTATGAAAGAACCATCATTAGAATCATGGAAACTAAGAAGAAATGAAGAAGAAGAGAGCTAATGACTAATGTCTATGAGTGATCTCCAAATCCTCAATTTCCTCTTTGAATCCTCTATCTTGCCTTAGCCTCTATATTCTTCTAAGCAAATTTGATGTTTTTTTTTGTGTTTTAGGTTAACCCTAGTTACATTTATATGGTATTAGATTTACACATGATCTAATTAGGATTAGTGTAGTAGAAGTCTAATACACTTAGGATTCTAATGCTGAAAATTTGGTGTTTGTGGGAATTGGATTTTGGAAATTTGACATTTTGGCTGCAAATTTGAGGAGGCAGGCCACGGTGCACTTTGATTTATGCCACGGTGCAAGATTAATTATGTTTCTTGTAAGTTTATCCAAGACTAGTGTGCCTCAACGTGCAAATTTTTTCTAGAATTTCACAAGGACCCAAAAGGATGTGCAGCAACACATTTTTACTCATGCCTTAGTGCACTCTTTTTGCTCTAAAATACACTTTTTAGCCTATTTTTCTCGTACTTGTTCCCTACCACTTGTATGACACAAATCAAGCACATAAAATGTATAGGGAACAATAAATTCATAGAGAACAATAAATAAATGTAAATATGTGGGAACTGATAAACAAATATATATGTAAAATGACACCGATCAGATCTAATAAACCCGCATAGGATCTAGCATCTATGTGATAACATCCACTGGTTGTAAAGGCAACCAACAATAACAAACAATTCACTAATAAAAGCTTATCAATAATTCACAACCTAAAGAAATATAAATGTAAATACCTTTATCAATTGGAGCACCCCACTCAACTATGGCTATGCTACCAATGTTGTATACACAACACTTGATCCAAGTAGGTCCAATTCATCCCCAAAGCTCCATTATCATATGATGCAATCAACTACTGATTGCTCAAAAAATCCTAGCTTGACTCTCATATAAGTTCCTTAACTATGGGCTCTAAAGCTACCTCTACATAGGCTCATCACCGTTGAGCACATTCTGACCTCGCAATACATAGTCGTCTAATGGCAGCCCAACACTATGATAAACTCCATAAATGGTTTGGTTCTACCCTAGCCAACAGTATATCCTATCTTTCACAAATCTCACACTAAGTCACATTTTATACAGTCAACACAGTGTCTAAAAATATGACAGAGATCCTTTATGGTGTCCTACATCTTCCAAATGACACATTGTTCCAAAACTTGATACTCAAAAAGAAAACAAACCAAAAATGTACCGTGAAAACCTAGAAATAGCAAGGCAAAGCTCCCCCCAAATTCTAGCCAAGAAACAATAGAAATGAGGTTTTTTTTATATAGTAAAATAGAAAACCTCGTAGACCCTATTGTTGACTACTCGACAAAGCCTCACTGATACTTAGAGAGGTCCATATCTGCAAAAGAAACTCCCTGGTTGCAAATTGAAAAACCCTCATTGACCACTCGTCCAACCCAAGTAGAACACTTGGCAAAGAGTTTGGGGGATAAATGAACGGCCAAGATTCAGAACTAAAGTAGCTAGAAAAGTAAAACAACATAAAACCTCCCGGTTTGGTCCTTAACTAGATTTGACCGTTTAGTTTTAAAGCAATTAAAAAAACCCCACGCTAAATGATAACTTTATATCAAAACATATCCTTCAGATATTCAAGTATAAGCAATGTGTGTAACCAAACCAAAATATGTTCTTTGTGTGTGTGTGTAATACTAAGCCACGAATAATTAACCTTACATTGAGGACAACAAAAGCACTAAGTAAAATACAAATATCGTGTTTTGCACACGGGAATGCAAACAAAATACATATGTGGCCTATGTTTTTTCCATCCTTACATCATGATTGGATGTTGTTTCTGTCCCTTGTAGATTCCATGTGTAGAATTTATACTCTTTGGAGCTTTAGGGTGAGATTATATATAAGGGTGATGACCCTAACTGTTTATAGAAACGGCCTTTCCTTTCCAAAATTGAGGTGTGTGCCTTTAGGGCACTGTGTGAGTTTCTATAAATTGGGAGGAACTAGAAAATTGTTCTGAACCTCTAAGAGAGTTTTTAGATATCCATTTTTAGCATCCTATTGTTGGATGGAAAATGTTTGTTGTGGGCCATATAATAGGGCAACGAGCACCTAGGGACTATGGGGAGATGAAGTTAAATGGTTTAATGTTCACTTTCTAATCACCAATTGATTTTTAGAAGGATATGGGCAATCATTTCTTCAAAAATTCATAGTTAAGCGTGCTTGGTAGGAGAAATTCAAGGATGGGTGACCCTTATGGGAAGAGCCTTGATTTAACAAGTGATATTAGAGCATGGTCACATGTTCAACAGGTGAGTTAGCACCGTATCAACCATTAATGTGTGATGGAGGTCAAGTGGGCTAAGTCGAAAAAGGATAGGTGGGCTAGTAAAATATCAATTGATAAGTGGGCTAGCACTATATCAACTAGCAGAAGGACAATATGGCTAGATTTTCGAAATGTGGGCGTATGACAAGGGTTTGAGTCCCCAGGCGGTCATTGAAGGGGATATTGTGGGCCATATAATCTCTCCAAGTTCTCTTAAATATGACTTGAGTTGATCTTTGGAGTAATTTCTTGGGGTATTCTTAGAGACCTATTGGAAATATTTTTGGGGAGGTGTGCACCCGTGGTCGATATGTCTGGTGAGATACCTTATAGAGGATCACTATCTTATTTGTCAGTGCATGTAACTTCTATCAATTTTGTATGTGGTCGTGATCCTTGCTTTATCTTTATAAATTTTGTACTTTCGTAAGTACCAAAGTTCCAAAATATTTCATGTCAAAGTTGTAGATTGATTGTGGTGAGCGCAAGTTCTCTATGATTTATACTTTATCTTTATTCGCTTGACATGATTTTTTGTTGGACAGCTCATCCGTGGTCTCATGAATTTGAGATCGCGGCTTTTTTGAAGCTTGTCCTTTGTAGGGGACTATGGTCCAATGTGTTTGTACGCAAGGATGGGAAGAAACTAAGGATTGATTGCAAGATGGTAAGTGATGGGCAAAACACAATTTTCTAGCTTGTGGCCAAAGGTTGTTCAACTCATGGCCTATTCGACTGGGAAGATTAACACTTAGATGGCTAATGGCCGTGTAGTTGGAAAATTCGTTACCGTATGGCTTTAGGCTAGACAACTTATGGTTGTGAAAATTGTAGTTGAATTGCACATAGTCCTATGATCCCATGGCTAGATGGCTTGTGCCAATATGGCTTGGTGGTTGGATGGCTTGTGGCCATGCAGCCTGGTGGTTTGCTGGCCTAGTTGTGCATTCTAGCATTCTTGTTGTGTTCCTTTGTGCCTAGACTTTGTCATGTTTGTGTGATCATATGTGACCGTTTTTTATTTTTCTTAGTTGAGAAGATTAATTTTATCAGATGTTGATTATGAAAGGCCCCCTGCGATCTATCAACCCCCTGCTTAATATTTTGGTATTTATTAAGTCATCCAAGTATATGTCACCTTTCCTTTTGTAAGTTAGAAGAATTTCTTCTTAGTTTGTGGATTTTTTTTATCCCATCAATTATTTTCACTTTGCAGGTCCGCTAAGGACTTTGCAACACTTATTTATGTTCTTCAATGAGGATGCAAACATATTTTCCAGAACATCATTTGATGTGGAAGCTCATGGTTGGATAGATTCATGTGATATGTCCTTGGCTCAATGGATAAATCAATACGCCCATTGGGACAAGAAAAGATGTACCCTTATGGATCCGTGGTGAACTACATGGGCCTATATTGCGAGTTTGGATAGCCATATCCTCCTGTGTGGCTTAATAGGTGGCATCTTGGACTATTCGACCTAGAATTGATGCTCTAAAATTCATAGCATGAAAGGTGACATTATGTTAGAAAGGATGACGTGTATTGGAAGGCAACAAACTATCCCATCTGACACGGCCTGGAAGTATATTTGACTATTTTAATAGAGATGAATAAGTGTAGATTATGTAGAACGTAAGGCAATGATAATGTAGACATCACTTCCCGTAAGGCAACAATATGGACTAAAAAGCATTAGTTGGACTACGTGGTCTTTTAGGCAACAATTGGACTATGTAACATGTGAGGTGGCTTGTGTGGCTATGAGTGGGCACTAATGCACTCCAGGAATTTAGAGGATGTTGCAGATAACTTCCTTGTTGACGAGAAGTGGTTCTAGATTTAGTTGCTTAGGAAGCCACTCCTGGATGCCTTAGAGTGTGTTCTCTATGCCCAGGTTGGTGTAAGTTTGAATTCTTCTTCTACTTAATTAATTTGAAATCCAATGCAAAATCGAGATGAGATTATACAGACACCTTAGGACTCAAGTCTCTCGTACAAGCAACAAAAACAAAATAAATAAAGAGAATACAACAGGTAGAAGAGATGATAACAAGTAAAAATAAATAGTCCAACTAACAGTTTATTTTTTAGACAAACAAGAACTTGTGATAAAAAAAAGTAAATGTTTTCTAATGAAAAAAGGAGCCCTCATATGTTGGAACATACTTGAACAACTCAATGATTGTACTCATTCAAACAATAAAGCAAACAAACACAACTATATAACGTGGTAAACTCACATAGGTACTGTCCCTAGGTGGTAACATCTATGAGTTGCTTAAGGCAACCATTCAATAGCAAGCAATTCATTATTTATGTAATTAACAAAATTACAACCCAAAAATATATGCTAATACGTATATTAGTTGGAGCCATACTCAATTGCTCTTAAGCTGCATTCATTTGTTGTCTCCATAACAACTACGATCCACAAGCTGAATTTGGATCTCCTCTAGAGCCTCACTACCACGTGATATGGTTCAACACAAAGGTCAATTTAGTGAAAAACCTAGGATAATGGAAAATCCCATGCACATGTACCAGCATACAAATCTAAGTCTTGGTGTTTAATTCATTAATTAACCCATCTAAAAACACATTTTCACTAAAACTGTTTTCTCATATCACTTATACAAAACAATGAATATCACGAATCCCTAATATGAAAACACGCTCAAAATATTAAGGATTCGAGAGTTAGAAAATAGTTTTCTTCACTAAAAATTTGAGTTTTCAAATTGACAGTATCTCCCTTGCATTTTCTAATTCTTAAGAAGTTTTGAAAGTATAGCGGTATTTATAGAAAATCCTTTAGCTTTTGGGAAACTCATTGACCTCTTGCTGGAGTCCTCGTCGACCCTTCATTGGATATGAGGCGAACCATCAATGAACCCTTCAATGAGGGTAAAGGCCGCCACGGTAAAGGTAATAGATGCTAGTTTCCCTGACTCCTTCACCACCGCCTTGCTAATACAACATTGAGCATCCGGCAAGCCCTTCGACAACAACACAAATACAACCATTTTAATTTTAAAAAAGTGCTCAAGTCAATTTTTCACAAATACCCAAACAATGAAAAAAATGAAAGCAAAAATCCAATTTAGCATGCATACTACATGCTCTCATCCACCTCGTGGTGTGAATATCATTAAAACATACAAAATGTTAAGATCTATGGGAGTGTGTGCAATACTAATCCATCAGTAAATAACCTTATGTTAGAGAGAATCCTAGTAAGAGGGTTGTAAGTAAAGAGGGTTGCTAGAGTCCCCTCATGATTTCACTATTCACGTATATATAGTGAGTTTATACACGTGTCACTGGCTTATTGGTTACTCGTAAAGAAAAATGGGTGCACATGGAACCCTTGTACAGAGGTAGTGCATACGACTCTCTGACACATCTAAAAAGCATAGACAAGTACACTAGTACTTCTTTTACATGAACTAAGTCAAATGTACGTGGTCCAAAGAAGATTTACGCAGTCTAAGATTGGATAATGCAAGTTGTGCTGAACAAAGTGGTTGTATTGAACAATGCAAGCTAGACTGAACAATGCAGGCTGGACTGAACAATGTGGGCTAGAGTTGGTTTAGTTGTGGGTTGGGCCTCTTCATTTGAGTGGACCATTTGGTTATGGTAGAGTTTTAGCAATGGTCCTATACCAAACATCAAGTCTCCCATTCTTTTAGTTTACATGAAAGTGGAAGAATAACTTGCACACAGTTCCATAAAAGTAGACCCATCACATCATTCACATAGTTCTTTGAAATCTATAAATAGTAATTCCAAATTTTCATTATTACTTTTTTTTTACCTTTTAAGCTTCACTTTTCTCATGACAGAAATTTAGCCCTTCAAAGAGGTTTTCAGGCCATTTGCTGTTGCAACAAGTTTTCATTCCATTTTTCTTGATTACTAGGTTGTTTGCTGTGGAATAATGACAAGTTCTTAAGTGTTTTTAAAATATTTTTTAGATCATTTTATTTCAATACTGGCTGGGTTTCCTAACTTTCTAGACTAGGAGTCCCTATTGACCCTCTGAAAGTTTTACCTATCATGTAGGTTGGTGCCTTCATTTTGAGGGGAATCAATATGGTCAGTTTGAGCTTGTACCAGCCGCAATTTAACTAGTAAGTAACTCTCTCTCCCTTTTTTATAGGTAAATTTTTGCTTATACATTATGGACGATGACCTTAACAATTTATTGGCTACTTTTTCTAGTGACAAGTCCATTGGGGACTCGTGTAGTCTAATTGTGGGAAGTCTTGAGCAAGACATTTTTGGGAATGAACAGGGTGATAGTTGAGGTAGTGAAGAGTAGTAAACATCATCTTGAGGTGCAATATGTAAAGCAACTTCAGCTCTCCCAGCCTAGTCCCCATGCTAAAATGTAATACAAATTTCAAGTGTTCCTTTAGTTGAACTCCATTTCTGAACTCCAGCTTCGCCTAAGCAGAAAAGTCTCTAGCTATCTTGTACACACGAAACAACACATACTTATGAACATATCATGTAGACCTACATGTAGTTTAACCGAATACAATCGTGTTACCCTTACACAAGTACACTAATAGGCTAAGTATAAATAAAAATGTAAACTTGGCACTAAATTTGCAAGTGCATGGGTCGTGTATAAGTGATAAGTATTTTTAAGAACGAGGCTGTCGTATCCACGAGGAACTTATTAAAGCGTGTACTAGGACTAAGTACCGAAATGTATACTTTTTCTTTCTATTTGTACTATAAAAAATGAGTAGCAAATTAAAATAACGAAATTAAACTAATTAAAGAAATAAAAAAATAGATTCACTACAGAATGAAGAAAAGTCTAGGAATTCAACTTCCCCCATTCTACTCCCAAGATTTTCTATGTCTCATTAATAGTAAAGTAAAATGCGTAGATTATTAATCAAACTTTACTCAAGTAATTATCACCCACATGTCTATGGTCATGTTAATCCTAAGCTATATAAACCTAACCCACATGTCTATGGCTATCTAAGTATACATGGGTCATTAGGTTCCTAGAATTTAAAAGTGATTACACAAATAATAATGAAAATTTCTTTCTCATTGCACATGTGCCAATTTAATGCATGTTCACAATTTCATGCCAATTTTTCAATTGCGCACAACATTAACAAATCACCTAATTAAATGGCCAATATAAATAGGAGCATTAAGCACATTAAATTGATAAACCAAAAACTCACAAATATTAAATTAATAGCATAAATCATGTTCATAAAATGGGTTCTATTAAATCCTTAAAGAGAGTTCTAGCACAAAATACACATTTTTAATATAATAATATCAAAAGTAAAAATCATATGAAATACAAAGTTTACCACTAAAGGAGTAAGAAAATGTAAACCCAATGAGAATTCATCAAGCTCTCATCTCCAAGAAGCTCCCTTTGTGCTCCAATGGTGGTTCTATTATGCCGTTTTCAAAACCCTCTTTATATTTTCAAAATAGTGTAGAGAAATCTAAAAAGAAAGATTAAAAATAGTATTTTAGTGGTTAAAAATGGTGAATGGAGTGATGGAATGGATGGAGGTGTATGGAGGTGGAAGAGGGTGAAAATGGTGAAAAGGATTGTTGAAATTTTGTGCAAAAGGAGATAAAATAGGTCTAAAATACTTAGGTCAATTTCTGGCAATTGGATCATCATAAAAAGCAAGGGTTGAGATGAAAATGAGATAAAAACAAGTGCTGGCCAATAGGAGGATGATATATGGGACTAACAGACACTTTACACATGGCATGGAGAAAACATAAAATTGTGCCTGCGCAACGCGTGGTTTGTTGAGGGAGGCTACGCGGATCGGTTTACTGAATTGGCAACACACAGTGCTCTACGATTTGCTAGCATTTATGGTGTAGAGTGCCACATGGCACAGGCGAACCATTCGACATTTTCCAGAAATAACACTGTGCTGACACGTGTCTTAATGATTGGAAATCTTTGACACCTGGCGCACATTGATTCGTTGTTGTTGCTTGTGTGGTGCCTGGCTGGTGTCCACTTGTCTATGATATTTCTAAGTTCATCCTAGATCCTTCTATGTACATCCACTTCATAAAAAAAATGCTTAAAAATTTCAAAAAATTCCAAAAAAATTATATTTTCATCCGCTTTTACCATTTGACCAAAAATTTATGTTATTTTAATATTTTAACCCTAAAAATATTATTTATTCAATTAGACAAGTTAATATTAAGCATGAAAATGATATAATAACTCTATTTTCATAGAGTTATCAAAACTCTCCAACTTCTTAGAACACTCCCTTTGAATGTATGCCACTTAGATTAAAAAAAATGCAATGTAACCTACATGCACATTTCTATGTAGTGCAGTAAACACATTTTGCAACACAACTTATCCCCTTCTTTGACATAGAAAGTCAGAGGAACACCCCTATATGAGGAAGAGAAGACATACAAGTATGCATAAATCCTAATTACTCATGAAACATAGTAGAAATGAAGGAAAGCATACAACAACCGAAATAGAATGCAACACATGCAAACATAAATAAACAATAAAAAATGCGAATAAGCAGAAAGATACAAGAACACACAAGACACAGCAGGAAACCACACATCCTGAAGGTCACAAACTGCAATCTCAGGGTGATATGATGACACCAATAGCTTTCATCAAAGTTTCAAATCTTAGAGAATCTAGAGATTTAGTAAACAAATTAGCCAACTGAAGGTCAATGTTGATGTGCTGCAAAGAAAGAGTGTTTGACTCCACTAACTCTCGAATGAAGTGATGCCAAATAACAATTTATTTGGTTCTTGAATGCTAGACCAAATTTTTAGAAATATAGATGGAACTACTGTTATCACAAAGAAGACTTAAGTCCTTAACTGTGATCTCATAATCACTCAGCATCTACTTCATCCAAAGAAGTTGAGAACAACACAACATAGCTTCTATATACTCTACTTTAGCTATAGAGAGAGAAATTGAACTATGTTTCTTGCTTTTCTAGAAGATTAAAGAATTACGCAAGTAAAAAAACCTCATGACGTACTCTTTCTATCATTATTACAACCAGCCCAATCAGCAATAGAATACCCAACTAACTCAGCAGTCATATCCCATGATACCAAATTCTAAACTCCAAAGTCCCACAAACATACTTGATGATCCTCTTGATTGCAGCTATGTGATATTTTTTCAGGCTAGCCTAAAATCTTTCACAAACTCCAACACTAGGAGATATAAGGATGACTAGTAGTTTAATAGAGAAGACTACCAATTACACACATATACAAGGTTTTCTCTATCATTTTTCCTAAGAGGTCTTTATGAAGCTTTATAGAAGTATGACGAGGTTTAGCAGACTCCAAGCCAAAGTTGTTAACAAGGGCCTTAGCATATTTGGCTTGAGAGAGAAATATATCATCTTTAGACTATTTCACTTGGAATCCAAGGAAAAAATTTAACTCTTCAGCAAGGCTCATTTCAAACTCATATTGCATAGAGAGAGCAAAATCCAGAGCAAAATCATCTTTAGTAGAACTAAAGATGATGTCACCATACTCCTGAGCCACAATGACTTCTCCAATTTTCCATTGCACAAACATGGTCTTGTCTCCACCACCATGTTGAAAGCCATTGTTTAGAAGGAAGGTGGAAAGATGCTCATATCAAGCACGAGGGGCTTGCATTAAACCATAAATGCTTTCTTTAAGCACATAACATGACCTGAGAAGTGAGGATCCTCAAAACCTTTGGGTTTTTCGACGCACACTTCCTTTTTTATAACACCATTAAAGAAAGTACTCTTAACATCCATTTGATACAACTTACACCCAAAGTAGCAGGCCAAACCAATGAGGAGTCTAAGAGACTCAAGACTAGCGACTAGAGCAAAGGTTTTTTCAAAATCAATACCTACAATTTATGTGTAACTTTGATCAACCAATCTGAACTTGTTTATGGAGATAACACCAATTTTGTCTTTTTTATTATTGTATTGCTACCTTGTTCCAATAATATACTTATCAGAAGGTCTAGGTACAAGATACCAAATGTCATTTCTTAAAAATTGATCAAGCTTCTTCTACATGAAGTTGACCCAATGTGCATCCTGTAGGGCTTCCTAAATATTTTTAGGAAGAATGGTGGATATGAAGCATAAGTAGTTTAAGGTCTTCTGCACTTGGCATTTAGTTTTAACTCCACCCTTAACATCTCCAATGATGTTGGTAGAAGAATGAGCACATCCTCATCAGAATTGCAGTCTTCAACAGACTCCCAATTCTTAAAGATTTTGCTATCTTTAGTATCAGTTAGCTTGGTTGCACCAGAGTCATCAAAAATTGATTGATAGATTCCATAATATTCAAAATTCTTAAATTAAAGACTCTATAAGTTTAACTGTTAAACAAGTAGCCCAAGAAGATTTCTATATCACTCTTGGCTTCAAACTTGTCCAAATTCTCTCTATCTCTAAGAATATAACAAGTACTCTTGAAAATTCTGAGGTGTTTCATGTTTGGTCTTCTTCCATGAAAAATTCCATAAGGAGATTGTCTAGAACCAAGCCTCAAGAAGCAACGATTTATGGTATAACACACGGTACTAACAACTTCTGCCAAAAAATGCTTTGTTAGATTTTGGCTTGGAAGTATAACTCTGGCCATTTATTGAACCACTATTTTTTCCTTTCTACAATACTATTGAGAGGTCTTAGGAGCATAAGACTCTTGTTGGATGCCATGATCATCACAAAAGGAAGAAAATATTAAATTTTCAAATTTTTTTCCATGATCACTTCTTATCCTTAAAATATTTGCAATGGACTCACTTTTCTCATTTTGCAGCTTGAAGCACAAGGATTTGAACTTTTCACGAAGAAAGAAACTCAAGTATATTTGGCAAAATAAACAACAAAGACCATGATATACTTTCTTCTACCAATACTAGTAGTAAGCATTGGTCCCATTAAGTCCATATACACCAGCTCTAGAGGTCTACAAGTACACAAATATGGGTTCTTCTTGTGCTAAATTTTGTTATGTTTTCCCAATTGGAGAGGTCGACAAATATGTTTTGGTTGAGAAGTAACAAAGAGCTTTCACCGTCTCTAACTTAGAGATCTTCTTCAACATCTTATAGTTTACATGTCCGAGTCTTTGATTCCACAATTCTTCAGTAATCAAACTGATTCTGTTGTAGAGGAGAGAAAAAGCATACCCAACCCAATAACAATTATCACCAGACCTAGTGCCTTTGACGACGGCACTTCCTGACCCATCATACATATAAAGTTGACTAGAAACTTATAATCACATATTTGACTAATATTGATAAGGTTAGCTTTGAGTCCATCAACAAAGTTGACATCTTTAAGTTCCAAAATCCCTGAAGCACGGATGTTACCTTTTCCTCAAATCTTGGCTTTGCTACCATCTCCAAAGATAACAAAACCTTCACTCATCTTTTCAATACAAGTGAAGAAAGACATGTGACCTATCATGTGTCTAGAACATCCACTATCAAATTACCAAAGAGTAGAAGCATGAGCTTTTAATGCAGTGTAAACAACATTGCATGTTTGATCAGGAGAAATAATGAATTTTGTTTTGGAAGATTTGATTTATTCCAAGTAGATAACAACTTAAATTTGAAATAAAATGACCTCATTAGTGAGATCAATGGACCAATTCAACAAATCTTCAACGCAAATCAAGAATTCTAAATCTGATTGTGAGGAAATACTCTAGGTAGGGAAGAGAAAGACAATCTAAAAATAACAATGTCTTCACTAAGAACCTTGGAAGAACTTTTTGGAGGAAATGCTTCATTATGCAGGCCCAAACAAACGAAGGTTGGGAGAGAGAAGAGGTAAATTGCTCATTCACATAACCTAGAACTCTCATATCACCATCAGTGTTACCAATCTTCAACATTTCATCAAGACGCTGAACTCCAAGAGACAACTTTTGAATAATATCTCTAGTATTTGAAATTTTCTTTTCCATAGCACATTACTGAACAGAGAAAAATTCAACACTTATAGCTTTGTCCAACAAGTAAGTCCAAAGGACTTTAACATTATTTGTATCAGCCTTGACCTTGCTCTTGAGATCCAAAATCTCAGCATCTCTAACAACCAACAAAAAATCAAGACAAGCCCTTTTCATTTTCGAGAATAAAAATATCATGTTCCAACTAAGCAACATCCTTGAAATTAGTATAAGAGGTGTGCAAAACAACCAGCATAGATCTTTTTTTTATCTCTTCATGTTGTAGAGACCTTTGAAGGTTATCGATGGCAGTCAAGCACTTCTCATTATCTTGAAGAAGAATTAGAAGAGACTTAATATGATTATTCAATCTCATTCTTAAGTCTTCAACAACTTTTTTTCCATTAAGATTAATATTTAGGAGTTGACATAAATCTAGGAAGTCTTTTTTTGTGTGGCTAATATCAATCTAAAATTCTATTTAACTTCAGCTTCTCATAAACCAGCTTTTCAAAAGCTTCGAGAAGAAAGAAAGAACTCTTCACCATCACTTTCAATATCTGCCCAACGAGTCAACTTTGTAACACTCACCTGAAAATAAGAAGCCATGAAAGCAGAACACCCTAAAGTACCAACATCAAAATTTAAGACACGATCTTCAATGCAATATTAGATGTCAAACTCATACTTTCTTTCCAAAAAGTCCAAGCCTTTTTGAAACTTCTAAAACTTGAAATAATTAATGCATCAGCATGTAGAATAGCTTGATGAAAAGCATACAATCCTCTGTATTTCTGATCACTTGTACGAAGCTCATCTTCATTCCAATTATCAAACCTCTTTGGCTCCATAGTTACATCTTGAAGAATTTAAAAGGAGCATTCCATCCATGCTCAATAAAGTGCCAAACACATTCATCGTTTAATCTCAAATAAGTGCACATCATAAATCTTTAGTAGGAAAGAAAGAATCAACTCCAGAGCAATTAAGCTCAATAGATTGTATCCATTTTTATACCAATTGTGATAGTCCAAGACTCAGTGCACAACCAAGCCAAGGTAATACAGAAACCTTAGGATTATGCCTCTCGTACATGCAGTAGATATAAAATAGATAAAGAGAAGAACACAAGTAGAGGCAGATAATAGCAAGTAAAAATAAATAGTCAAACTAACAGTTTAATTTTTAGACAAACAATAGCATGTGATAAATACAATAAATATATTCCAATCACAGAGAAACCCTCATATATTGGAACATACAAGAATAACTCAATGCTTACACTCACTCAAATAGCAGAGCATATAAACATAGCAATATAATGTGGTAAACCCTCTAAGGTACTGTCTTTAAGTGGTAACATCTACGAGTTGCTTAAGGAAACCACTCGACAATAAGAAATTCACTATGTATTACAACCTAGAAATATATGTTAACACCTTTATCAGTTGAAGCCAAGCTAAATTATGCCTCCACTGCTCTCGTCTTCTGTTTCCACATCAATTGAGATCCACAAGCTAAATCTGGCTCTCATCAGGAAAATCACAACCACGTGATGTGGTACAATCACCAATGATCAGTTTAGTGAAAACCTAGGCTAATGGAAACTCTCATGCATATGTACCTAGCATACAAATCTAAGTTATGTTTAATTTATTTATTAATTAACCCACCCAAAAATGTGTTTTCACTAAAATTATTTTCTTGTATTATTGATACAAAAATCTCAATATCACGAATCACTAATACAGAAATACACTCAATGTATTAATGATCCGAAAGTTAGAAAATAATTTTCCTCACTAAAAATCTAAGTTTTCAATTTGACAATGTCTCTCATTTTTGTTTAATTCTTAAGAAATTTTGAAATTTTGAGGATATTTATAAAAAATTATTGAGCTTTCTGTGATCGTATTGAGCCCTTACTTAAGTCCTCATTGACTCTTTGCTAGATTTGTTAGGAGCCATCAGACCCTTTGGCTAGGGTAAAAGCTGCCACAGTAAGGGTAATAGCCACTAGCCTCGCTGACCCCTTCGCTACTTCCTTGTTGACCCTTTCACTACTGCCTCACTGATACAATAGCAAGTATCCAATGAACCCTCCGATGACCACATGGTGAGCACATAAAAATAATTATTTTAATTTTTGAAAATTTCTTAAGTCAAATTTCCACAAATACATAAACTGTGAAAAAAAAAATGTAAACTACATGCTTCCAATCACCTTGTGGTATGTCTGTCATGCAATTATACAAAGTGTGAATATCAATGTGAGTGTTTCCAGTATTGAACCATCAGTAAAGGCCCTTATATAGAGGAAGAAAAAACACTCAGTAAAATAACAAACTCCATATTTTGTATAGGGAATGCCACGAAAAGACACAAAGGACTTATATTTACAAATAAGTCAGGAACTTTGAAGGTGCACTGATTTTTTAGGATAAGATACCTTGTATCAACAATACAAAAAATACTCGACGTATGTTGATACGGAAACTCCAGCTTGTAATAATAATACATAAATACACTCAATGTATTATTATTAAGGATACTCCATTTATAAGAGAATTTAATAAATTCTACCACCACCTCGTATCTCAATACAAAAACAACACTCGATGTATTGAAAATACGGAATCTCCTTTCTCAAAATATTTAAACTCCAAGTGAACGAATCTCCTTCGAATTACTAAAATAGAAACACACTCAACGTATTAGTAATACAGAAAATAAAATATTTTTCAAATACACCAAAAGATATTTTTCACACGTTATAAAATACATAACACCAAATATGCAGTGTGAGAAATATATGTGAAAGAGGTAAGAGGGGGGATAAGAGATGTGTGCAAATGTGTATTTAATAAGAGAGAGGAGGGGGTATTTATAGCTGATTTTTCAGCTTCCATGACCCTCGCTGACCCCTCATTGCGCACCTCTAGAGGCTTTGTTGATCACCTCAACGAACCCCCTCAAGATGTTAGCGAGGTCCAATGAGTCACAGTTCCACCCTGTGAATGCTTGCGAACCCTTCACCGACCACCTTTACGAGAACCCGACAAGCCACTAAAAATAAGTTTTTTCAAGGCAGAACTTCACTAATTAAAAAGCCATAAACACCCACCAACTCAGAGAAACACATGCTAGTAAAATCACACTTTAACACACAATAAATATGCTCCCAACAACCCTGTGGTGTATGTATCATACAAACATACATTAGTGTTAACAACTAAGTGAGTGTGTGCAATATTGATCATGAGCAAAGCATCATACATAGAGGTAGACAAAACATTAAGTAAAATAAATAGACTCTGTATTTTGCAATGGGAACACCATTAAAGACACAAAGGGACTTACAGGACTTAAAATCTCTCCCTTTGGCTTTCCATGACAAAACACTACACAACCTAAACAAGGTAAGCATCAAACACAACATATTTATGCGAGATGATCTAATGAAGTTCATTCCTATGAACAAACTCCGACACATATAAGACACCCCCAACACACCTACACTTCAAGTGTGTTTGTCTTGTAGTGCTCCACCGATCTTCATAAATCAACACATCCATCTTGATGCTATCACTAGATCCAAGTGAGCTACAAGGTCCAATAACTATATCTGTAACTTGCACAGATGAAACAAACACATACTTGTGAATGTATCATACAAATTTATATACTGAATACTATCATGTTACCCCTACATAAGTACACACTGAAAGGCTAAAACAAGTAGTCAAATAAACTCTCCCTAACTTCATGCTACACTTCCCTTGAATGCATGCAAGTCAGATAAAATGTGTGATGCAAACCTACACTCACATTCCACACAAAGTAAAAAATAAATGTAAACACGTTGCACAACAAATAAACTTCTCCCTCTTTTTGACATAGAAAGTCAAAGAAGTACCCCTATATGAGGGAGAGAAGGCATATAGTATGCAATAGTACTATACACTCATGCAACACATGTAGAGAGGCAATAAAGCATAAGTAAGCAAACAACCAAGAAATCAAATTTTATTAAATTCAAATTTTTTATTACATTTGAAAGAAAAGAAAATACAAAGAAATCAAGATTCTCCTCTCCTTTCATCTCTATTAAGGTCACGCTGAGAACCTATCCCAGACTCCCTACAATCTGCAGGTTAGGAAGAAGACTACAAGAGGTCAAGAAACTCAGCACCAAAGTTAGCAAACTGACCAAACATTTGGGCAAAAGAACTAGAAGACTGAGGCAGCTGAATATCTGAATCATTAAGCAAGGCTACAGTGCTCACCCTAAAAGAGTGAATCTGGGAACGATCCACCCTATTAGAGGGCTGAACATACGATTGAGAACCAGAGGAATGTGGAGAGCCATGATGGGTTTGTTGAGAACGTTCAATTCTACTCATCCTATCATTAGGGGCCATCAACATCAGTTTGTAAAGTCTGCGTTCCTCACGCACTTCAAAAAGATCTTCAAGAACCTTGTCCAACTATTGAGTCGAAGCATCCACCTTTGCATTTAGTGAGACAAACTCCAAAGATTGAAGAGGAGGAACAGGAAGAGAAGTAGAAGGGGTAGAATGAGTGGCACTATGAGAAGAAGAGGAAGAAGGTTCAGAGTTTCTCAAAAAAAGGCATGCTCCGTGAAGTTGTCTAATAGAAAGGGGAGTACAACCAACCAAAGTGACGTCAATTCCATCGCCAAAGATAAATTGTCCCTAGCTAGTAATTAATAAAGGATAATGAAAAGTAGAAGAAGAAAGAGAGAAAGAATGAAAAATGATGGTTCTGATGATCACACCAGCAAGATCTATAGACTCACCATTAAGAATGGCACAAAGAAAGTATCCCCTGGCATTAGTCACATAGGAGAGATGAGTACAGGAAGAAATGCAAGCATACACGATTTGCTGAAGAAGGCGACCAGGAGAAGAACTATTAAGAGGTATAGTACCTTTAGTAAAAGCATTATCAGGTCCATTAAGTCTGGTAGCCATGTTAGACTGATTTCGAGCTCTAAGATGCTCGAGATCATCAGAAAAATTAAAAGCAGTAAGATTTTCATATTCAAAAGGAAGATTGGGAAAAGACGAATTTTCCACATTCAGAAGAGATAAGATGTTTGAGACATTATCTCTAGAAAAGTTGATCTCATTTCCTTTAAAAGTGAAAGAAATGGAGAAATGATGAGTACGATGAGCATGTATCACATAATAAAACTCAACGACAAAAGAAGGATCGTAGGAGTAAGCAAGTGGACAAACAGAAAGCCAAGAAAAGTAAGAAAACCTTTCATGGACAACATGAAACTCCTCAATCAACACATCACTCACCAAGGCAAGATGGAGTTGGGAAGCAAAACCACTGGGTGGAGAAGAAGGACTAGCTTCATCTTGAGTAACCCGGGATCTTTTAGTTTGATGAGGCCTTTTGGATAGCAGTAAATGTGTTTAATTGTAAATAAAAGTAGTTTAGAATGTAGTAGGGAAAAGTATTTAAAAAGTATTTGAGAGTAGGAAGTGTTTAGAAAATTCTATAGTTTGAAACAAATGAGAAAGGGAGTTTATATAAGGAATTTGTACAACTCGCTGACTCCTCGTTGGCCCTTCACAGAAGGGGTCGGTGAGTTACCCGTGAGTGTGTAAAACACAACCTTGACGAGACCTCAGTAAACACCCAGAGAATGATCGGTGAGACCTTAGTGAGGGTACTTGACGAGTTACCCTAAAGGGGTGAAGAGAAGAAAGATCCTTTTAAAAAATTTAATAAAAATCACAGAAAAATTAATTTAAGCACATTAAATTAAAGAAAGAAGAGTACAAGGAAAATAAAAACATTTAGAGATAAACAAAAAACACAAAAATAAATGCATACAGAAAATGCTAAAATAGAGAGAAAAGAAGAAACAACTCAGAATAAACTAACTCACACCCAAAAATAGTGTGATCAAACTGTATCCCTCCATCTAAAAAAGAAGTAATGAGGGGAAATAGGGGCATAATGTAATCTCTAGTCCATATGAGCATGATGAGTATGAACCACTCGAGAGTTCTTAGTTTTAGAAATTCTCGAATGACTGATCGAGTGATCATACATGTGGCTTGCAGGGATTTTATAAAGTTTTGTCCTTTATTCATTATGTTGACGGTGTTTAATACACCTAGAAATAAAATGGTCAAATGAACAACAATAGATACATGCTGAGAAGTTATAATGAGAAGAGCGAGGGGTAGATCTCCTAGTAGTATTTTGAGCATATTTTGGATACAGGTTGGCAAGGTGGCTAATAGTATCACAAGAATGACAAGAACAAGTCAAAGAATGAGAAGAACTATGTCTTTGTCTTTGAGGAGTAACACAAGGAGGAGATGGAGTGGTAGAAGTGCCTATACTGAGTCTCATACGGGGATGAGAGCAGTTCCCTCAACTTATCATCAAGTATTGAAGTATCTCACACAGGAAGGAATAAGGAAGATAAGAGTGGAACAAGAAAGGGTACGAAGTTGTTACCATTCTACCATGAAATTTATTGAGTCACAATATCATTTAAAGCCTGGACTATTTGTCAATTCATCTATTCGAGACTACTCAACCATTCCTAGCAAGGTGCTGAAGGTTTCACTTGAGGATTATGAACTCATACCCATTGGAAAAAAGAGGAAGGGAAGTTCTTCAAAGTGAATGCAAAACTTCCTGACCATGTGAGGAATTTTATAGTTCACTTCTTCAAAGAAAATTTGGATGTGTTCACTTGGAAATTGGACGATATGTCAATAATAGATTTGGAGGTCATTTGGTATAGATTAAATATAGATCATACCAAGAAGCATTTGCAGCAACAAAAAAGAAAATTTGCAAGAGAAAATAATGACATCATAAAAAAGCAGGTCAATTCTCTCAAACAAGTTCATTGGGTAAGAGAAGTGAGTTATCCTACTTGGTTGTCCAATGTTGTATTAGCCAAGAAAGTAGGGGGAGAACATTGAATGTGTGTGCACTTTACACACGTTTATTCACCAAACTACCAAGGATCATTTCCCTCTCCCAAGTATAGATCAATTAGTAGACGCAACAGCTGGTTTTGAGGTCATGAGATTTATGGATGCATACTATGGATACCATCACATTCAAATGGCTCCACAAGACAAAGAAAAGACAGCCTTAATCACTAAAAAAGGGACTTTTTATTACACACGTATGCCACTTGGGTTGAAGAATGCTAGGAAAAAATACTAAAGAATGGCAAACAAAATTTTGAACACCAGATTGGTAAGAACATGAAAGTTTATGTAGGCGAAATGATGGTAAAGACCAAGAACCTAAAGGATCACATAACCAATCTTCAAGAAACTTTCTCTATCATTCACAATTATAATATGAAGTTAAATCCTAAGAAATGTGTTTTTTACGTATCGTCAAGTAAAGTTCCTGGTTTATCTAGTTTCAATAAGGGGAATAGAAGCGAACCCAGACAAGATTCAGGCATTAGTGAATATGCAATTGCCTTAATCTCTTAAAGAAATCCAACAATTGAAAGGTCGAATTGTAGCTCTTAATCAATTTAAATGTAAGAGCATGGAAAAGTGCCTCCCTTTTTTCCAATTGTATAAAGAACAAAGATTATCATTGGGATGAGGATTGTGAGAATGCTTTCCAAAAAATTAAGAAGTACTTAGGACAACGTCCCATATTAGCCAGCCCTATCAACAAGAAAACTCTTTATTTATACATGGCCATCACTATAGAAGCTGTTAGTGCTGTTTTGATGGTTGACAGGGACCAAAAATAACAACCTATTTATTATGTGAGTCAAGCACTAATAAGAGCTCAACAATGTTACCTTGTTTTGGAGAAAGTGGCTTTCACTTTGAGAATGACAATTAAAAAGTTACTACATTATTTTAGTGGTCATACCATTATAGTAATCACTTCATATTCTTTGAAACATCTCTTGGGCAGAGTTGAAGCGTCAGGAAGATTGTCACAAATTACGATTGAATTAAATGAATTTGAGGTCCAATACCAATCTCCCATGGTAATAAGGGGACAAGTAATAGCAGATTTTGTGGCTGAATGGATAAAGGTACCATCAGAAGAAGTTTTCATGGAGCTTGTAACTCCAAGGGTGCAAGTGTAGGGATTATAATCTTCACACCAAATGGAGGAATGATAGAACAATGTATATGAATGACTTTCCAAGAAACCAATAATGCATCAGAATATGAAGCAATATTTTTTGCATTGTGACAATTAAATATACTTGGGGCCAAGAAAGTGATCATGTACAATGAATCTAGATTAATTGTCAATCAAGTCAAAGGGATTGTTGACACTAGGGAGGACATAATGATGCAATATTTGAAAGAAGTTAAAATAGAAACTTAAAAATGGAGGAGTTTCTTCTAACTCAAATACCTTGAAGTATCAATAGCCATGCTGATTCTCTATCAAGTTTCTTTCGTAGTCACGTCAGAAATAAAAAGGACAATACCTATTGCACGTATGACATCACCCAGCATACCATCAGTAAACAAAGAGGAAACTAAAAGTATGGAAATTAGTATCACTATGGACACAACATGGATGACTACATATTTGAGTTATTTAACTCATGGAGCTTTTCCCCATAATAAAGATGTAGTGGGCAAGATAATTACCAAATCCATGAGTTACACACTACACAATAACTCTTTGTACAAAAAGAATAATGGAGGTCCATAGTTAAAGTGTTTGAAAAATAATGAGGCCTAGTTAGTGATAGCCAAATTACATGAAGGTCAATGTGGGGCACATTCGAGAGGAGTTGCTTTGTCGCAAAGGATTTTACACCAAGGTTATTACTGGCCCACTTTGCAAAAGGATTTCATTTCCTATTCCAACAAATGCGATCACTGTCAAAGACATGCCATTTTTTCATATTTACCAACCAGTGAGTTGAAGTCAATTGTGAGTCCTTGGCCATTTCAAAAATGGGTACTTGACATTGTAGGTCCTCTACCTTTAGCTCCAGCCCAAAGAAATTTTTTTGATGGTAGCCACGAATTATTTTTCAAAGTGGGGTTGAAGTGGAACCATTGGCAAGAATACAAGAAAGTGGCATCATTGAATTTGTTTTAAAAAACATAGTCTATCACTTTGGTTAACTGAGAGAATTGGTCAAAGACATTGGGAGACAATTCACAGACCAAAAAATCCAAACATTTTGTAAGGATTTGCAGATCAAGCGTTCCTATTCTACTCCTTATAGACCACAAGCAAATGGACATGCTGAGTCTTCCAATAAAACTCTAATAAACATCTTGAGGAAAAGGTTGGAAGGAGCCAAGGGAAAATGGGTTGATGAATAATCGAGCGTATTATTGGCTACTATAAGAACACTAAGGTCGACTACAGGAGAGACTCCATGTTCTTTGGTATACAAAATAGAAACAGTAGTACCATCAAAGTTGCAAGAGTCCACTATTCGATCCAAAATGTCACAAGAAGATCATGAAGATTTAAGAAAAAGAGATCTTACCCTATCTAAAGAACTGAGAGAACAAGATTTAATCAAAATTGAAGCTAAAAAAAAACATGGAGTGAAGCCAAAGAATTTTGATGTTAGACAAATAGGTATTACGTACGACATTGGGAAAAAAAGTTGATATCGAACACAAAAAAATTTTCGTTACATGGGAAGGATCTTATGAAATCATTAATATTACTCCGGGAGGAGCCTACCACATCAGAAGCAGGGGAGGCAAACAAGAAGAATTAAGATGGAATGTAGATCAACTTATGATGTATTACTTCTAAACAAGGTACCCACCAAGTACTTTTTGTAAGGTTTTGTTGTAAATATTGCGGCCCTTGTGGCTTTGATGAATAAAATACAAGATGCTCTTAAAGAGGAGGTTGTTTTTTCTTTCGACATTCCTTATGAACAATGCCTTCAAATCGTGAATATAACGCAAAGAGTTCCCAAATGGACATGGCAGCAATAGACTTAGATCAACTAGCTCATGTCCCTCATCACAAATAAAATAATGTATTGTCACGATTATAATGTGAAAAGTACCCAAATAGAGAACCTATTAGTAGATTATAAACATGGCAGCAATAGACTTAGATCGGCTAGCTCATATCTCTCATCACTAATAAAATAACATGATTGATGAACACTATTTTGACATATTTTTCAGTATTCATTTTATGTTTTATTTCAATATAATTTGTTTTGGAGGGTATTTTTGTGTTTTATAGGTCCAAGTGATTTTGGAATGAATTGCAAACTTAAATGATCAAAGAGAGTGAAAATGGAATAAAAAAAAGCTAAGGATTGTAAGCCTTACATTGAATGCCATACTTTATGTAAGGGGGCACATAAAAAATTTAAGGCATGTAAGCTTTACATTAGGAATCAACCATTATGCAAGGGGCATGTACAAGGTCTGTAAAACAACATGCATTATGGCAGGGAAAGTTATGTGCCATGCCAACCAGCTTAGGGTTTTTGTACAGGGACTTGTAATTCAACCTGTGACGCAGTAGGAAAATGAGTGTGCCACGGCGTCAAAGCCTCAGTTTTTTCTATACTGGGAGTAAAAAATTAACTCATGCCACAGTAGAATAAAATCTGTGCAGCGGCACGCACAAGTAGAAATCACTTAAACCCCCTATGCACGTAGAGAACACACTCCACTCTCCCTCACTCCTAACCTAATCTATAAGTACCACTTTAAAACTCTCTCAAGCCAGCTGAATGTACAATAGACAGATTTCACCATCTTTTCCACATTCTAGAGAGAGAAAGACCTCCATTGAAGTTCCTCCAAGGATTTCTTTACAGAGGTGACCATCCAAGTTCAAGGGTTCTTGATTCAAGAGTGGAAGTAGGTATTTCCATTGATTTTTAATCTCCTTTCTCTCTAGGATTCTTAAGCATGTTTTTTGTAATAGAAAATATTGATATTGATTTTGTTATGAGAGGCTAAACACATTTGTGTGGGATTTTAGCTAAGCTACCATTGATGGATGAATATTTAAGCAATTTTATTTGGATTAAAGTTATTTATTTCTTGTTCATTGTTTTTCATATCATTGTTCATAGAATAGTCTTGATTAAATTAGTTTATGAGCATTAGAGAATATTATTGAGTTGAGCATTAGAAAGTCATCTTTGTTTGATTCTGCATTTTTCAGAAAGAACCTAAATTAAGTGCATTGATTTGTCTTAAATTGGGTGATTGAGTTATTTTCCTAGGATTTATGCTAATCAATTAATTAATTGTTCGGATCAAAGAATTTAATCAATTGATTGTAAGGAAAAATCCCCATTGATTTGGTATTTCTTATGTTAAATGGAAAAAGTCAATAAATTCAACTTTTATGCTTAATTGTGAAAACTCTCCTAAACCAACTGCATGAATAGTAGCCAAATTTCACCATCTTCTCCACATTCTAGAGAGAGAAAGACCTCCATCGATGCTCCTCCAAGGATTTCTTTATAGGGGTGACCATCCAAGTTCAAGTGTTCTTGATTCAAGAGTGGAAGTGGGGTATTTCTATTTATTTTAAATCTCCATTCTCTCTAGGATTCTTAAGCATGTTTTTTTGTAATAGAAAATATTGATTTTGATTTTGTTAAGAGAGGCTAAATATATTTGTGTGGCATTTTAGCTAAGCTACCATTAATGGATGAATATTTAAGCAATTTTATTTGGATTACAATTATTTATTTCTTGTTCATTGTTTTTCATATCTTTGTTCATGGATTAGTCTTGATTAAATTATTTTTTAGCATTAGAGATATTATTAAATTGAGCATCAGAAAGTCATCTTTACTTGATTGTGCATTTTTCAAAATGAATTTAATGTAAGTGCAATGATTTGTCTTAAATTAGGCGATTGAGTTATTTTCCTAGGGTTTATGCTAATCAATTAATTAACTGTTCAAATCAAAGAATTTAATCAACTGATTGTAAGGAAAAATCTCCATTGATTTGGGATTTCCTATGTTAAGAGAAAAAAGTATATAAATTCAACATTTATGCTTAATTGTGAAAACTCTCCCAAACCAACTAAATGAATAGTAGCCAAATTTCACCATCTTCTCCACATTCTAGAGAGAGAAAGACCTCCATTGAAGCTCCTCAAAGGATTTCTTTATAGAGGTGACCATCCAAGTTTAAGGGTTCTTGATTCAAGAGTGGAAGTGGGGTATTTCCATTGATTTTTTGTAATAGAAAATATTAATTTTGATTTTGTTATGAAAGGCTAAATGCATTTGTGTGGGATTTTAGCTAAGCTACCATTGATGATGAATATTTAAACAATTTTATTTGGATTAAAGTTATTTATTTCTTGTTCATTATTTTTCATATCTTCGTTCATGGATTAGTCTTGATTAAATTAGTTTATGAGCATTAAAGAATATTATTGAGTTAAGCATTAGAAAGTCATCTTTGTTTCATTGTGCATTTTTCAGAAAGAACCTAAATTAAGTTTATTGATTTGTCTTAAATTCGGTGATTGAGTTATTTTCCTAGGGTTTATGCTAATTAATTAATTAACAGTTTGGATCAAAGAATTTAATCAATTGATTGTTTGAAAAAATCTCCATTGATTTGGAATTTTCTATGTTAAGTGAAAAAAGTCAATAAATTCAACTTTTATGCTTAATTGTGAAAATGACTTAAATTGTTCTATCCATGAATGGTTAGCTAGCTAATTTCACACATTCATTCATCATATCACTTCGGTAAACGTTTTTAATAGCATATTTTAATTTTTCTAAAATTTTATAATTTTACAACCATTTTATCAATCGACAATTATTAGGATGTTTAGGATTATGGGAGTATACTTTTCGCTTATTACAAGTGACTAGTGTACTTGCGAGCTTTTTACAAATACAAATTTAAGTATCAAGATTTTGTGCATTAATTTTTTGGCTCCATTGTTGGCAAATTTTGTGTTTTAAATAGTTTATTTGTTTTCTTTGTAGTTTATTTTCTTAATTTGTTCATTTCTGTGATTTTCTTTATTTTCGTGTTTTTTGTTTAGTTTTTAATTTGTTTTTGTTTGGACTCGTTTAATATCTGTGCTTTGATTTTGTTGTTATTTTTGGTAGTATATGCAAGATAGGAGATCTCTTGAAAATCCATTAGCACTTTTCATGGACAACGTTAATAGGCCGAGAGCACACTTGATAAATTTTGACACCAACATTTTGGAGGAAGAAGAGCTACCATAAAAACTACCAAACATGGGAGAACCTTTACCTCTACCTACAGCGTTGGCTATGAACGAGTATGCAAGGCCAATCATTGGCACTGCTACATCTTATACAATTGGGAGAAGCTGGTAGGAATTATGAATTAAAGAACATTCACTATTCTATGTTGCCTTCATTATATGGGATTCTCAATAAAGATCAACTAACTTTTATTCGTGATTTCTATACCATTGTGTAAATTTTCTACTACAAGGGCTTAATGAGAATCAATTAAGAATGAGATGTTTCCCATACACACTCAAAGACAAAGCAAAGTCATGGATTATGACTCTTCTATCGAGTTCCCTCTCAACTTGGGAGGCAGTATACAACAAGTTCATGAGAAAGTTCTTTTCCCATCAAAAGACTGCCGATTTAAGGACAAAAATTGTTACATTCTCACAAATGGAAGTAGAACCTTTTCACGAGGTGTGGGCTAGGTTCAAATTGCTTCTAATCTAGTGCCCACACCATCACTTCCCATTGCAGTTTCAAAACAAATTTTTCTGTGATAAGTTGACACAACAATGTCAGTTTATTGTAGACAATATTGTAGGTCAAGTAATGGGTGAAAAGATTGAAGTTGAAACCTACAAATTCTATGAGATGTTGAGTGCCAATTTTCAACAAAATAGTGCTAAAGGAGAGTTGGAGCAAATGAGATAGTTTTGAAAAATGAAATGGCAATGCAAATTGCAGAGCTAACTAAGCAAATTGCACTCCTTGCTTCTTAGAATGTACCACCTCAAGAGGTATGTGGAATTTGTAGTACTTATAGGCATGGTTCTAATACTTGTCCTTTTGTTTGTGGTTCTCATGTAGGTGCAAGCCAAAAGCAGGTAAATGCAATGGGGGGGTACCACCCTCGGCCAAGGAATAACCTTATGCTAACACCTACAATTCAGGCTAGAGAAATCATCCTAGCTTCTCATGGAAGGGAAACAACAACCCTAACTATGTTCAAAATCACTTTCCAAACAATCCTCCCAACAACTTGCAACTCGATCCACCAAGCAAGCCAACCTTGGTAGATAACTTCAATGCATTCATTCAAGTAAGTTATCTACCAACCTTGGTAGATAACTTGAATGCATTCATTCAAGTAAGTAGAGACAACCACATGACGATTAATCAAAGGTTGGATTCTTTGGAAGCTTCAATGAAGAGGGTTGGAGGTCAAGTTGGGCAATTAGCGGAGCACCTCCAATGGTAGTCAATTAGTAGAGCACCTCTGAAGGCAGTTACAGTCCTTCGAAGTGGTAAGGTAGTCAATAAAAATTTACTTGAAATTTCTAATGACTTACCATGGAGTGCAGGTAATATGGAAGGAGAGCCTACAATATCCAAGGGTGGTGATAAGCCCAATGAAAAATATGATGAACCTTCCAAGGATGAAATTAGAGAGTCATCTATGACACATCAATTTCACAAAACATCCGAACCATATTGACCACCTATACCATTTCCACACCATCTTAAGGATGATAAACAGGATAAGCAATTCTCTGACTTATTTAACATGCATTCCAAAGTTCAAATTAATTTTCCTCTCTTGGATCGATGTAATTAGAAATGTGCCTTCTTATGATAAGTTTTTCAAAGACTCAAACACTAGGAAGAGAAAGTATGGACTTAATGAAAAAATTGTTGTGTCTGAAATTAAAATTTCTATTTTCCAACAAAACTTGCCACCAAAATTAAAGGATCCTAGTAGTTTCACTATTAATATTACCATGGGTGATAAGAAAATGGTCAAGGCAATGCTAGACTTAGGTGCACGTATCAATTTAATTCGTTATTCAATTTATTTACAACTAGGTTTAGGAGAGTTGAAACCTACAACCATGTCCATTTAGTTAGTTGAAAGATTTGTTAAATACCTGAAGGGGATGGTTGAAGATTTGCTAGTACAGGTAGATAAATTGATTACACCTATTGATTTTGTTGCCTTGGATATGCAAGAAAATTCATCTATGGACAAGAAGCATGCTATTCTTCTTAGTATGTCATTCATGGGCAGTACCAAGACTATCATAGATGTCCATAGTGGTAGTTTAACTATGACAATTTTAGGAGAAATTGTTCATTTTAAAGTATTTAATTCCTCTCTTATACCTTCTATTTCCAATATTGATGAGTGTTCTTACAATGACCATGTTGATACTCCTACTCACAACACTTTTTTACAGGATGAGATGAAGGATAAACTTGAATATGCTTTAATTGTTGATAGGATTGAAGAGGATTTAAAGGAGGAGATTAAGGGGTACATTGATTTGTTAGATAGTGTTGAACCTTTGGAAGAGCCTAGTACACCCATAGAGTTACCTAAGACCCCACCTGGGGAAGACAACACAACTCCGTCTAAACTTGAGCTTAAGGAGCTACCTAAGCATCTCAAGTATGTGTTTTTGGGAGAGGGATACCTATCCAGTCATTATTTCATCTACTTTGACCCAAACCTAAGAAAAAGAACTTGTGAAGGTGCTTAAGAAATTTAAAAAAGCTATAGGTTGGAGTATTGGAGATATTAGAGGTATTAGTCTGGCTATGTGTATGCATAAGATTATTTTGGAGGACAATACCAAACCTGTGAGAGAAGCCTAAAGGAGACTTAACCCAATTATGCAAGAGATAGTAAAAATTGAGATTTTAAAACTCCTAGAAGTAGGAGTTATTTATCCTATCTCTGATAGCAAGTGGGTTCGTTTGGTACATGTGGTACCTAAGAAATTGGGGATCAACATGGTACAAAATGACAAGAATGATTTAGTGCCGACTAGAACAATCACGGAATGGAGGATGTGTATTGATTTTTGTAAACTTAATTTGTACATGAAAAAAGATCATTTTTCGCTTCCTTTTATTGATCAAATGTTGGATTGATTAGCAAGGCATAACTTTCAGGATATTATCAGGTACCCATTGCACCAAAAGATCAAGAGAAGACCACATTCACTTAGCTATTTGAGACATTTGCCTTCAGGAGGATGCCATTCGATCTATGCAATGCTCCCGCCACATTCCAAGGATGCATGATGTTTATATTCTTGGATATGGTGAAGAAATTCATTGAGGTATTCATGGATGACTTTTTGATTTTTGGAAACCCCTTTGATAATTGTTTGCATCATTTGACTCTAGTGCTTGAAAGATGCACTGAATATAATTTAAACCTTACTTGAGAGAAGTGTCATTTCATGGTCAACCAATGCATTGCATTAGGACATGTTATCTCTAGTAAGGGTATAGAGGTAGATAAGGCCAAAATTGAATTGATAGCCAAATTACAACTTCCTATCAATGTTAGGAGAATTAGGAGTTTCCTAGGTCTTGCAGGTTTCTATAGGAGATTTATTAAAGATTTTTCTAAAATGAGTCCCTTATCTAATTTGATGGCTAAGGATTTTTCATTTGTGTTTGAAAAGGATTGCCTTGTTGCTTTTAATACTTTGAAAGAGAAATTAATATCTGCACCTATTATCATGGCACCTGATTGGTCTTTGCCTTTTGAAATAATGTGTGATGCTTCTAATTTTGCTATTGGGGCCTTTTTGGGGCAAAGAGTGGATAAGCATTTACATGTCATTTATTATGTTAGTAGAACACTTAATGATGCTCAACTTAATTATTCTACTACTGAAAAAGAATTCTTGGTTGTTGTGTTTTCATTAGATAAATTTAGATATTATTTGGTAGGGTCTAAAGTTATTGTGCAATATGATCAAGCTGCTTTGAGATATTTGCTAAGTAAACTGAAAGCTAAGCCAAGATTAATTAGGTGAGTGTTGCTTTTGCAAGAATTTGACTTAAAAATCAGAGATAAAAAAGGAAATAAGAACGTAGTAGCTGATCAACTATCTAGGCTAATTTCTGATTTTCACACTATAAAGAGTGACAAAGAAATGGATATTGTTGAAACTTATCCTAATGAACAATTATTTACAGTAGGTCCAAATCCTTTGTATGCTAACATAGCAATTACCTTGTTAGTGGTATTTTGAGCCCTAACATTTCTTTTTAGGAAAAGAAAAGATTTTTTCATAGTTGCTAGGCACTATTTTTTGGATGACCCTTATCTATTTAAGCTTTGCCAAGATCAAGTCATTCAGAGATATGTGCCTGAGGAGGAGCATGAGAGCATTTTTGCATTTTTCCATGAGCTTCATTGTGGGGGCCATTTTGGTGGTAAGAAAACGACCTTCAATGTATTACAATCTGGTTTTTACTGGCCAACTTTGTTTAAAGATACTCATAAGTTTTGCATGTGATGTGATAGATGTCAAAGGACAAGTAATATATGAAAACGTAATGAGATGCCTCTGAAATTAATTTGGTTGTTGAGTTATTTGATGTTTGGAAAATTAACTTCATAGGTCCTTTTTCCCCTTCTTTTCATTTTGAATATATTTTGATTGTTGTTGACTATGTGTCCAAGTGTCAAATTTTTGAAGGATGTGATATTTAGCAGGTTCGAAACACCTAGAGCCATAATTAGTGATGGAAGGAGCCACTTTTGCAATAAACTTTTTGATGGATTATTGAAAAAGTATAGCATCACACATAAGGTGGCCATTCCATGTCATCCATAAACTTTCGATCAAGTGGACGTTAGTAGTCAACAAATCAAAGGAATCTTGGAATGTACAATGTGATCTTCAAGAAAAGATTGGGCATCAGTCTTAATGATGCATTATGGGTTTACCGTACAGCTTACAAGACTTCCATTGGGATGAGCTCATACCAGTTGATTTATGGAAAGGCATGCCACTTGCTAGTTGAGCTTGAGCAAAGGACATTTTCGGCTATCAAGCAATTGAATAGGGACTATGAACCAGCAAGAGAGAAATGCTTGCTCCAACTTGATGAACTTGAAGAGATTAGAAATGAAGCCTATGGAAATGCAAAGATTTACTAAGAATGCACCAAGAGTTACCATGACAAAGGGCTCATTCCTAAATCTCTTTATCCTGGAATGAAGGTGCTTTTGTTTAACTCTCGTTTTAAATTGTTTCTAGGAAAGTTGAGATCAAGGTGGAGTGGACCATATCAAATTGTTCAAGTCTCTCCCTATGGAGCTGTAGAATTATTGAATCCAAATTTTTGAAATGACTTTCAAAGTGAATAGACACTGTGTGAAGCCTTATTTGGAAGGAGTCATTAACAATGGGATGTTGCACTACTACAAATTTGCCTTTATAGGACGGCTACTAGCCAAATTTTTAGGACGGCTACTGACTGTCCTATTTTTTATGAAAATAATTCTTTTAGGATGGCTACTATAAAATTCTTTTAGGACAACCAATAGCCATCCTATAAGGTTTTTTTTAATTTTTTTTTTGTTTGTTTTGGTTGTCCAGTACTGAAATCTATATATAACCTGTACAAATTATAGTCATTCCAAAAACACAATTCAGATTTAGAATACATTTCATTCCAAAAACATTCATAATTTACAACACATATATATGGTTCAAAGTCTAGATTTAATTTACACAGATTACCATAATACACAGTTAAATTACAGGAACATAAATATATATGAAACATACAATCTAAGGATTAAAACAAGCTACATACAAATTAGCTAATTGTTTGAAAGATAATTGTACACGTACATACACCATTCTTGCCTTAATGTCAACAACTCTGTTGGTGTGTACCGATTCTTACTTGAGAATTGCAATACAATATATGTAAAATATGTTAAAGCTAAATAATAGATAAATAATATTACGTATTAACTTGAATATGCATACATAAATAATAAGGTTTAAAGCTTACCGGTACATCATTTGCGTCTGCATTTTCAATAAATTTGGTAACATATGTATCCATGAATTTCATAACATAGTATCTACATTCATACGATTCGGGTTGTTTTGGACACTAAGTACAATTAAGACAACTATAGTTAATAATTATATAATTAATTTAATTACAAGCATAAAATTATTTCATGACATATAATTAACTAAAACGATTACCTTAATGGGAATCCAATTAGGATTAATATTTGAATTTTCACGTTAATGATGCCATGTTTGTAAAGCCCTGTTAATTACAACAATTATTTCTGATAACTCTAATTTATTAGAGTATTATTAGCTCTTATTCATAAATACTTGCTTGTTAATTTGGGAATATCCACACATTATAATCATTTATATACTATTTGTGGATTTTGTGATTTAAATGAATTCTTTGATAATAAATTCAAAATAATTATGAAATATGTCAAAAAGAATTATATTTTGATGTGCACTCATTATATTTTCATTGCCCTTGCAGGAAATAAAGAAAATAACAAAGAAAATGCAAAAATCCAACTTTGCTGCAGCTTTGCTACAGCATTGCTGCAGCTTTGCTATAGCATTGCTGCAGCAAAATCATATCAGGAAATCAACGCCAAAACAGAGGCTGATGTGGAATCAAGAATTCAAGGGCTGATTTGGACTCTAAAGGAAAAGGACAATTTTGGGCTTTCATTAACTCACCTTTTGAGGGATAATATTGAAAATTAACACACCAAAATTTGTCTCCAATTAAACCTAATATAAAAGAGCAAAAACAGGGGCTGATTTGAGGAGCATTCTGCGGCAGAAAATAAAATACATATACAGCAGAATCTGGGCAGCAGCGAGACAGGAGGAACAACCAGAATTGCGACAGAAAAATAGAGGAAAAATCAGCAGCAGCAAGGAGGAAAAATACAGCAGATAGCAGCCGCAAATTCTGGACAGATTTGGTGCAAGGAAGGAGAGGCAAAACAGAGCATCAATTTAAATCTGGAAAGAGACCAATTGAAGCTTGATTTGCTAGGATTTTCATTGAAGAGAAAGCAAGAACGAGACAAAGGATCATAATCCAATTGGTTTAGGGTTGATTTAAGGGATTTATTTATTTATTTCATTATTTCTTTATTATTTGATTCTTCTAAATTCTTTAAACCATATGGATCTGATTTTGAGCATATATAATTTGATGTTTAATTTTATAAATATGCTTGGCTAAATTCTCATTCAGTTAGGGTTGTGGATATGCAAGTGTATGTAGACCTTATGCTTTAATTTTATAAAATTGTGCTTTGCTTGGCAAGATGTGCTAGTTATTCTATGCTTGATTGAATGATTTATTCTTATTGATTGCTTGATCAACAATTGATATGATACTAGACTGAAATTGAATCTGGAAAGGTTAATTTTAGGTTGGATAAAGCTAGAATAGTGTGAAGAAATTGATATAGGAATATATAATCATCTCACATGACTCAAAAGAATTTGTGCATAAACGTTGTTCTTAGATTCAGTTTTGCATAGGAATATGTTTTATTGAGTCATAGAATATATAAACATTGCAGATTCGGAAGAATCCTTTGTGAATTTTTGCAATTCTAGTTACTGGTATACTTTGCTACAGCATTGCTACAGCAAAGCTGCAGCAAAGCAGTTTGTCTACATCACTTGTCATATTTGCAATCCTAACTGATTTATCTATTTGCGATTCTTGATATCCTTCTTGTTGATTGTTGTTTCAGTGTTTTCACTCTTGTCCTCTCGTATTATTTATTTTATTTTATTTATTTATTTATTTTTATAAACAAAAACACAAATATTGATTCTAATAGTTAATTTTTACGATATTTTCTAGTATTCCAATCTCCGTGGGAACGATTTTTCTTATCATTATATTACTTGTTTGCGACACGTGCACTTGCGTTAAATCATATACACCATTGTGAGCAACAAGTTTTTGGCGCCGTTGCCGGGGATTGGCAACGTTAGAAATTATTCGTAGAAATCGACTTTTGTTTTTATTTAATTTTTGTTTATCTAATATCTCTTCTGTGTCTTTTGTATGAGCAGATTTCGCGACAAGGATATCCTACCCTTCGATCCTAAGATTGAACGTACTTTCAGACTAAGAAGAAGAGAACAACAAGGTTTTGCTCAGATTGAAGATATGGCACAAGCAGGGAACGGAAACAATGGCCATGAACAGAATTTGAACAATGCAATCAATGTGATACCTCCAATGGATGATAGGGACAGAGCTTTGAATGAATATGCATTGCCCATGCTAGAAGGGTTAAATCCAAGCATCACAAGACCAAACATTCAAGCAACTCACTTTGAGTTAAAACCGGTGATGTTTCAGATGCTACAAACAGTCGGGCAATTCAGTGGATTACCTACAGAAGATCCTCATCTACATCTCATATTATTTATTGAAGTCAGTGACTCATTTAAATGGACAGGGGTAACCGAGGAAGCATTTAGGCTCAAACTATTTCCTTATTCCTTAAGAGATCGTGCTAGAGCATGGCTTAACTCCTTGCCACCTGACTCTATTGCAACTTGGAACGATTTAGCAGAGAAATTCTTGATGAAATACTTCCCACCAACAAAGAATGCTAAATTGAGGAATGACATCACCTCCTATCAACAATTGGATGGAGAATCTCTATATGAAGCTTGGGAAAGATTTAAAGAATTGTTAAGGAAATGTCCTCACCATGGTATACCTCATTGGATCCAAATGGAGACTTTCTACAATGGTCTCAATGCTCAAACGAGAACAATTGTTGATGCATCTGCTAATGGAGCTCTTTTAGCCAAGTCTTACAATGAAGCCTATGATCTACTTGAGAGGATGGCCAGCAATAATTATCAATGGCCAATGGACAGAGTTGCAGCTGCAAAAAGAGTAGCTGGTGTGCATGAGGTTAATGATGTTACAGCACTTACAGCTCAAGTGTCATCCTTGGTTAATCTGTTGAAGAATCAGCATGTGACAGCAAATGTGAATTCAATTCAAGATTCAGGAATTTCATGCGTCTATTGTTCGGGGTCTCATGTGTTTGAAAACTGTCCTTCAAATCCTGAATCAATTTGTTTTGTGAGTGATGTAAACAAGAACCACAATCCGTACTCCAACACATATAACCCAGGGTGGAGGCAACACCCAAATTTCTCTTGGAACAATCAAAGTGGTGGTCAAGCTAACCATACCATGCCTAACCGACCTACATTCCCACCAGGATTTCAGCAACAGCCACAGAGAAATCAACTGAATGAACCATCCAGCTCGTTGGAATCTTTACTCAAAGAATACATGGCTAAGAATGATGCAATCCTTCAAAGTCAAGCTGCTTCAATGAGGAATCTAGAAAATCAAGTGGGACAGCTAGCTAATGAACTTAGGAACCGTCCACAGGGTGCACTTCCAAGTGATACCGAAACTCCAATGAGAGAAAGAAAGGAATTTTGCAAAGCTATTACTCTAAGGAGTGGAAAAGAATTAGAGGGACCAAGTGGACAGAAAATAAGTCAAAAGGGAAGCATTTCAACCCAAGATAAGGAGGAAAAAGAGCAAGACAAATCTGAAGCAGTTCTAAAAAACTCAGAAAATTCTGGTACCCAAAATGCTACAGCATTGCTGCAGCAAAGTTCGCAGCAACACCGACCACCTCCTCCATTCCCTCAAAGATTTCAGAAACAGCAACAAGACCTTCAATTCAGGAAATTTTTAGATGTTCTTAAGCAACTTCATATCAACATTCCATTGGTGGAAGCCTTGGAACAAATGCCAAATTATGTCAAATTCATGAAAGACATCCTGACCAAAAAGAGACGATTTGGAGAATTTGAGACAGTTGCCTTAACAAGTGAAAGTAGTGCTATGTTACAGAACAAACTTCCTCCTAAGCTCAAGGATCCTTGGAGTTTCACAATTCCATGCTCTATAGGTAATCAATATTTTGGCAAGGCTTTATGTGATTTGGGAGCAAGCATTAATTTGATGCCTTTGTCAATTTTTAAGAAGTTGGGGATTGGTGAAGCATGGCCTACTACAGTCTCTTTACAATTGGCAGATCGATCCATTGCTCATCCTGAAGGAAAAATTGAAGATGTCTTGGTGAAAGTGGACAAATTCATCTTCCCAGCAGATTTTATTGTACTTGACTATGAAGAAGACAGAGAAGTGCCTATTATTTTGGGAAGACCATTCTTAGCTACAGGCCGAACTTTGATTGACGTTCAAAAAGGAGAATTAACTATGAGAGTTTAAGATGAACAAGTCACTTTCAACGTGTTTAAAACCATGGAATCTCCCAATAATGTTGAAGAGTGCTCATCCATTTCAGTTGTGGATTCTCTGGTATCTAATGAACTTGAAAAATGTGGCTATAATGATTCTCTACAAATTTTATCGCAATATGATTCCGATTGTGAAGAGGAAATTGAGGAGAAATTACCTTGGTTGGAAGCAGGTTCTAATACATATAAAACGGAAAATAAAGTTCAATTTTCAGACTTTTTATCTCCGGACTTCAATCTTCCTAAATCTTCAGTTGATGTGCCACCAGGTTCAAATTCCTATCAAAAGAAGAAATTTTTCCATAATTTGAAGTTCTACTATTGGGATAGGCCATTCTTGTTCAAGCGATATACAAATCGAAAGATTAGAAGGTGTATTCCCGAAGATGAGATGGTGAATATTTTGCAACAATGTCAGTCCTATCGAGAAATTAAGAGGATCTTAAAGAACAATGTTGGTCTAAGTCAAAAATATTGGAAATGTTGGTCCAAGAAAAAATTTCAAGCTAATGGCCAACACATTAGACATTATTGGAGAGAAATTCTTGACAGGGAGCATACCTCCATTCCACTCCTAGACCCATGACTACAAGCAAAGTCGGGCTGTCGACTCTAACACAAGCGCTCATGGGAGGCAACCCATGTTTCTTCATTTTTCTTAGTTTTTCTTAATTTTTAGTTTATGATTTTTAATTCAATTTAATTGTGTGAGTTCTTTTACTTAGAAGTTTATTTTCTGCATTTTCAGGTCATCCCAGGGAGTGTGAACAAGAGAAAAGCAAAGCATACCAATGGAGAGGAAAATTTTATCACAGTAAAAAAAATGGAAAATTTTGCTGCAGCAAAGCTATAGCAAAGTTCTACACTGTTCTTCTTTGAGCAAAATTTATGTTAGTTGGGCTTATTTTCAGTGCTTCAGTTTTGAGTTTCAATGGAGGTTTAAGTATGGGGGAGAAGAAAGCAGAGGAGAAGTACACCAGAACCAAAAATTATCATGATTCAAAAACTGGAAAATTTTGCTGCAGCTTTGCTGCAGCAAAGCTAGAGCAAAGTTCTGTTTGTCTTCTTTCATCTCAGACCAGGCGTGTTGGGCATGGCTTCATAGTCAGTTTTGTGGATTGGGCTTCAATGGAAATTATGAAAATTTGAGCTTTAGTTTGGGCTCTAATGGAGGTTGGCCCACAACCCATTTTTGAAATAAAAAAAAAACAAACAAACGGGAAATGCTGTTCGGGTCATCAGCCCATCCAATCTTCCTTTCCTTTCCTTCTCGCCTAGCCACCTCCCCTCTCCTTCACGCCCCTCCGTGCGCCCATTCCCGCGCCTCACCAATACCAGCCTCACACTTCAAGCTGTCGCCCACTACTTCACACCAACCCCAACACTCATTAGCCTACTCACCCCACAAAAGCCCACGCCTCACGGTTACCCTCTCGCCTTCCATCTCCTTCGCCCCTCCCCCCCCCCCCCCCTCCGTGCACCCAACTCTCCAAGCTGCAAATACCCATACCTCACCAACCCGCATCTCCCAGGAACTTCTTTTCGATTCAGCGTCGCACTCCCAAAACACCACCACCCAGCGTACAACTCTCGAGCCTCCCACTCGCCAACCGACAACACCGTGCATCCCAACACTTCAAACCATCGCCGCTGCTCACACTTCAAAAATTTGGACCGAAAAGTCAGTTTTCATGGTTGTTCGGGTTAGCAATTCATGTTGTTCAGGTCCTCCCCACGCTAATAACAACTGGGTGTTGCAGTATTGGTTCATATTCACCAAATTGTTCATTCACGTAGTCAAATTTTATGTCTGGGTAATTCCTCTCTGTTTGGGGAATCTGCAAATTTCACTTCTAGCTATAAGAAGGGAGCAACACAGCAATAACAGGGCAGTATCTTTTCTTTGTCAATTTTTTTTATTTATTTCTGCCCTTTTTGCCTGTTGTCTGATCTGTTTATTTATGAGCACTGAGGACAGTGCTTATTTTAAGTTTGGGGGGATGAATCTGCTGTTTACTATCTGATCTGTTTATTGTGGTTTACTGTCTAATCTGTCTACTGTTGAACTGTGGAATTGAAAAAAATTTCTATGCTGAATTTTAATTTATGATGCGAAATCTGCTGTGATTTTATGATGATTTGCTTGATCTAAGGTTGTCATTAATTTCATGTTGTTATCTTGGTCCTAAAAAGAAACTAACTTGTCATTTATTAGAGGAGAAATCTTGCTTATTGAGAAAAATTGATTTGATTAAGTGTTAGTTGGAAAATGTTGAAAACTTATTTTGAAATACACACCCACAACTCTAACTGCACTGTCTACTTGTTTGTTTGTTTGATATAAACTTTGAATAAGGGTAATTTATGGGAGAGTTTGAGCCTCTAGAATTGGTTTGGAGAATTTCTCAAAGCGAAATTCTAGAAAGTTCACAACTCAATGAAATGATTTAGGCCTTCTTTGGATTCGATTGTGCTTTTCGTGCTAACCTTGGTTAAAAATATATTTCATTTGCACACCTAATTTGAGCCATGAATGATCAAAATTCTTTTTGTCAACACCCACATAAAAACTTAGCATTTCCTTATTTGCATATCCTTTGACCTTTACCTCACAAGTGCATTACTATCTTTAAGAATTGTTGTTAGAAAGGTTGATGCCTCTTGGAAGAAAGAAAATTATGGTGTTGAAAATGGTGTTGTTTATGATGAAAATCACTCTTGTTTGGTTATATTGAGATCGATCCTTCATTCAAAAAAAAAAAAAAAAAAAAAAAAGAGAAATTTGGAAACAGCTTTGCTGTAGCTTTGCTACAGCATTACTGCAGCAAAACAGATTCACTCCAAAAAAACAAAAAACAAAAAAAAAAAAAAAAATGAATGAAGAGAAGTTTGGGGGTAGCAATGTAAATAAAGAGTCCAAAAGTATTCTTGAATAGTGTTTGTGCTTGTGGGATATGATACCTAAATATGACTTTCACCTTACCTTTACCCTAGCCTTACATTTCAAGCTTATTGAAGTCCTTTTGATCTTTGATTAGTGAACATCTACATTAGTGGAGAGGGATTTAAAAGACCAACATATGGAGGCATGATTTTAAGCTTAAGGAACATAAATTACCTAAGTTTGGGGGGAAGTATCAAATTACAAATTATGAGACATCACACACACACATGGGGTTGTTTTGGAATGAGTTTGAGATATTGAAACTAACATTTGAGAAAAATCAATTTGGATCATGAATTTGAGATATCTTCTTTCTAATTTTGAAACAAGTTTAGTTTATTTATTAGTTGACAACTATGTTTTTAGCGTGAGTTGAAACCTTTGTTTTAAATTGCCACTTGCCAATCATCATATAATTTAGTGCTTGAGGACAAGCAAGATGCTAAGTTTGGGGGAGTTGATAACTCTAATTTATTAGAGTATTATTAGCTCTTATTCATAAATACTTGCTTGTTAATTTGGGAATATCCACACATTATAATCATTTATATACTATTTGTGGATTTTGTGATTTAAATGAATTCTTTGATAATAAATTCAAAATAATTATGAAATATGTCAAAAATAATTATATTTTGATGTGCACTCATTATATTTTCATTGCCCTTGCAGGAAATAAAGAAAATAACAAAGAAAATACAAAAATCCAACTTTGCTGCAGCTTTGCTACAGCATTGCTGCAGCAAAATCATATCAGGAAATCAACGCCAAAACAGAGGCTGATGTGGAATCAAGAATTCAAGGGCTGATTTGGACTCTAAAGGAAAAGGACAATTTTGGGCTTTCATTAACTCACCTTTTGAGGGATAATATTGAAAATTAACACACCAAAATTTGTCTCCAATTAAACCTAATATAAAAGAGCAAAAACAAGGGCTGATTTGAGGAGCATTCTGCGGCAGAAAATAAAATACATATACAGCAGAATCTGGGCAGCAGCGAGACAGGAGGAACAACCAGAATTACGACAGAAAAACAGAGGAAAAATCAGCAGCAGCAAGGAGGAAAAATACAGCAGATAGCAGCCGCAAATTCTGGACAGATTTGGTGCAAGGAAGGAGAGGCAAAACAGAGCATCAATTTGAATCTGGAAAGAGGCCAATTGAAGCTTGATTTGCTAGGATTTTCATTGAAGAGAAAGCAAGAACGAGACAAAGGATCATAATCCAATTGGTTTAGGGTTGATTTAAGGGATTTATTTATTTATTTCATTATTTCTTTATTATTTGATTCTTCTAAATTCTTTAAACCATATGGATCTGATTTTGAGCATATATAATTTGATGTTTAATTTTATAAATATGCTTGGCTAAATTCTCATTCAGTTAGGGTTGTGGATATGCAAGTGTATGTAGACCTTATGCTTTAATTTTATAAAATTGTGCTTTGCTTGGCAAGATGTGCTAGTTATTCTATGCTTGATTGAATGATTTATTCTTATTGATTGCTTGATCAACAATTGATATGATACTAGACTGAAATTGAATCTGGAAAGGTTAATTTTAGGTTGGATAAAGCTAGAATAGTGTGAAGAAATTGATATAGGAATATATAATTATCTCACATGACTCAAAAGAATTTGTGCATAAACGTTGTTCTTAGATTCAGTTTTGCATAGGAATATGTTTTATTGAGTCATAGAATATATAAACATTGCAGATTCGGAAGAATCCTTTGTGAATTTTTGCAATTCTAGTTACTGGTATACTTTGCTACAGCATTGCTGCAGCAAAGCTGCAGCAAAGCAGTTTGTCTACATCACTTGTCATATTTGCAATCCTAACTGATTTATCTATTTGCGATTCTTGATATCCTTCTTGTTGATTGTTGTTTCAGTGTTTTCACTCTTGTCCTCTCGTATTATTTATTTTATTTTATTTATTTATTTATTTTTATAAACAAAAACACAAATATTGATTTTAATAGTTAATTTTTACGATATTTTCTAGTATTCCAATCTCCGTGGGAACGATTTTTCTTATCATTATATTACTTGTTTGCGACACGTGCACTTGCGTTAAATCATATACACCATTGTGAGCAACAATTTCATTGCATAATACCCACATTTATAGGATTCAAGTTATTATAAACAAATAAGATGAACACGATTATATAAAAAATATTATTTAATATATAATATAAATATATGCATGTTACCTCAACCAAATTCTTGTATATTCTTCATCAAGAGGTGATCCTTTAGAAGAATTGTAAGCCTTTATAAAATTGAACCATTGAAGTTCACAAGTGAACGGGTTAACAACAGTTAATGTCCAATGACTCTACATGTTAATATTTCATGTTATAATACTGTATTAGCTAGCTTATAATTTTACAAAATCAAATTATAAGTTTGAATGTAATACTTTCGATCTCCAATATGGAGCCATAAGACACATTGAACCCGTCATTGCATTAAACTTGTTCACAAGCATGTTGACTTTGTATTCTTCATCATGATATGTGCATAGATATTCGGGATATACAAAAATAAAATGTCTCTCCAATTGGACATTTTGTCCTCTCTATTTATCAAATAATAGCATATTATTGAACGATGATATGTCAGTTAGTGAAATGAAATACTCAAAATAAAGTATACTTACAATTTTAAATATACCTGATGAAAATTTGTAGATGAGGAACGCCAAGCCAACTAGAGTCACAAATGTGGACTATATCTTCTAGAGTGAATAAAATTTGGGTTGTTTCATACCCGAAAATCGTTGGATTGCATGGAATCATATGATGGGAGTTATCACCTTCCATTTCCGTATTATCCAACACCCATCTTTGCAAAATTTCAATTCCATTGTGATCTCCAACATCACTACTCAAACTTGACATAGAAATAACTTCCTTTCCTTTGGATGTATTTATACATCTCTCTGGCACATCCTTGTTAATTTGTCTTTATTTTTCAGGTAAGGGCTACAAAACATAGTTATTAGTTAATTAATAATAACATATTACACTAATTTTAAAGAACATACACACAATAAAATATTATTAAATTTTATAAAATTAGCATCATATATTACCTGTCCTCTTAATATAACAAGATGTTTTGGCCATCTCACATGTTGATTAATTGCATCACCCACGTAATAAAGTTCATCTTGGACTGGATGTGGAAGAGGTGCCATTGGTTGTGATGTAGTTAATACAAAAACTTTGAAGTTTTTTTCTCCTATCTCCATTGTATGAACCCTATCAGTTGGGTTGCAATGAGGAAAACAAGTGCTTTGGCACAAACATTTGATGGGTCATCAATTGCCAAAAAGCATAACACTCCCTATATATATGGTCAAAGAAAATTAGTAGAAAAACAAAAATATAAATAAATGAGAATATATTATAAGTTTTCTAATTAATAAATTGACAATAAAAAGCTTACATTTTCTATACCAGTTGGTGGATGTGTACTACCATGTGATAAGTTGGAGTTGACATTTGACTGTGTACATGGAACATCCTTCGCAAACCTATCTAGACATCCTACATTCTCATTAAGTATATCAACGAATTGAGGAGAAGCATCCATTTGAACGTCCATGTCCATCTAAATGTCCCTATCCATCTGAACGTCCATATTTTCACTTTCTCTGCTTCTTCTACCTGATTTATCGTTCATGTGTTGTAATTTATCCATGATATTTCTCATTATCTGTTCTGACATTGCTTCAAAATTATTATAATCTTCCTTATTTTGTGAATCCTTAATATGACTTCTTCTCCCAAAATAACATGTAAGACTCTCTCTCCTTCCTAGCCCACGAACTCGACCTGAATGTTCTTCACCTAATGCCATCTCAAGTAGATCATTCATTCTACCTTTTTTTTTATTTCAAGTTCTGTAGTCTGTACCTTCTTCATTAATGTTTCCTATAAAACCCACAGCCAAAAAAAATATAAATAATAATCTTAGAATAGGATATAATATTTAAAGCTAAAAATTGCTTTCATAGTACAGTATTCTTAAAAATTTTTCCAAAACTTCTTTTGTTTCATCTTTGAGTACTTGTCGTTGATCACTTGGTACGTGAGTGTCAAGCCACATCTCAGGATGCTCCACGATAGCTCCAAGTCCTTTTTGCTTCTTCTGTTAAATAATTTCGAATATTATTTCAATAATCAAAGAATATATATCAATCGACAATAAAAACCTTACCAATTTCTGTTTTGAACCACGATAGCCAGCCTTACTCCCAAGTTTTAGCGCTTTTACAAAAAGTTTTTGATTAACAAATATCTCTCACTTCTCTTTAGATATGAAGCTGTACTTATGTGGTGGAGTATACAGCTGTTCAGGATCATCCAAATAAGGAAAGATGAATGTCTTGGCTAAATATGATTTGAATTTCCTGACCTTATCACCCACATCAATCATATAAAAATGATATGTCATACGTGGATCAATCTCAAATGATTCCTACAATAAAAAACATAAGTATCATAAGTACGAAATAATTGTACACATAGAAAAGCATATAGTATTAAGTATAAGTTCAGCAGTAATACGTACCAATAAGGATTCCCAAATTTCTTCTTTAAGAGACTCAAGCACTAATCGCCAATCAGCTATAGTGATATCAATGGTCGATCGAGTTATACTTCCGATAGCACTAGCCCACTTTGAATTGGTATCACCATATGGTACCCCATCTTCGTCAACCTCAACTACTATCCTCTCTCTTTTCGTTAATATGTTTGACAAAGTTGTCATTCCTCGACCTTCTTTCTTCTTTTTTGTACTCTTTCCATGGTGCCACCTTCATTTCCTGAGTTAGAAAAACACTCCATCAATCTGCATAAAAATAAAGTAATAATATGTGAGTATACACCTAAGCATGACTTGTTAGAATGCATGAACAAGTTAATAAAAAGTAAAAGTTATGTAATTAGTTATAATAAGATGTAGGTACGATACTCAATGAAAGAAAATTAATAAAGTATATGAAAATTACCATATATTTATTTATTATTAATCCATATGCCTTCGCAATTAGTACGCAAATAAAAAAATGATTCTTCATCCTCTATGTCATCATCATAAACTCCATTTTGTATCTCGTTATTATCACAAACCATTGAAGCCCGTTGAAACTCCTCAATCTCTTCATCTGTCTCATCATTCTCATCATAATAGCCTTTATTAGGAGGAGTAAGAACAATTGACCACTATGGGTCTTCAGGGTCTCTTACATAAAACACTTGCTTGGCTTGGCTTGCAAAAATGAAACTATCTTCTTTATACCCAATTCTTTGTAAGTTTACCAAAGTAAAACCATTATCTTTTTCATGATGAATACTAACCTTATTCACAGTCTCAACCCAATCACACTTGAATACACACTTATTGAACTTGTAGTAATCTAACTCCCATATCTCTTGGATTACTCCATAATATGTCATTTCACCAGATATTGGTCTTTTATCCTTTACAGTAGCAAATTGCATGACTTGTGCTACTAAGGACACACCACTATTTTGATTGGTTCGGTTATCATCTATTTCCTTTGTTTGAAATCTATATCCATTGATGATATAACCATTATATTTAAGCACATGAAACTTAGGACATTTTGAAATCCATCTAAGTGTGACAGAAATGTTATCATTTGGATCTCTGAGCTCTTGAGAAATCTGATTAAATGAGTATACTTAATTATTAACATATACAGAGAAAAAAATTCCTTAAATAATAGTTAGGTTTTAATATACTCACTTCATCACGTAGCCAATACATAAAAGTATGATTATGTTCGTCAATTAACCATTTCTCTATGCCTCTTGAATGTTTGTACTTGTCCTTAATATCTTCCAAGTGCTTCCTATAAAGTTATGTTCATTATTAAAAATTGATATTTAATCACAAATAAAACTAAGTAATAAAATTCAGAAAATTACTCAAGATATGGTTGAACTTCATCTATGTTTGATAGAACATGACGATAAGCTTGCTCCCATAATTTACGATCTACTAGTGCTTGTTTTCCAGCTCCTATGGATTGACCAACACCTTTTCTTTATTTTGGAATTGTGTTTTTGGTAATGGGCAAACTTATAGAACTCATTGCTTCTTCATCTATATAACATTCAGCTATACATCCTTCAGGTCGATTCTTATTCCTCACATAACCTTTCAATTCCTTCATTAATCGTTCAAATGGGTACATCCATCTCAAAAAGACTGGTCCACATAACTTCACTTCTCTTACTAGATGAATTGTGAGATATATCATCACATCAAAAAATGGAGGGAAGAATTTATCTAACTTGCATAGGGTGACAACAAGTTCTGATTAAATTGCATCCAACTTTTGAACATCAACTGTTTTCTTACATATATCATTGAAGAAATAGCAAAACTTAATAATTGTACTCCTCACCTCTTTGGGCAACACCCCTCACAATGCTACAGGCAACAATTGTTGCATCAAAACATGGCAATCATGTGACTTCATCCCATATAACTTTTTGTCAGTCAAAGAAACCAAACTACTTATGTTGGATGAGTATCCATCTGAGACTTTAAGATTTGTTAATGTGTTGCAAAATGATTTTTTCTCTTTCGTCGATAAAGTGTAACATGTGGGGGGTAAGTAAGTCTTATTCGTGCCCACCTTTGGGCTAATCTCAATTCTTACACCCATTTTAATGAGATCCATACGTTGACAAACACCATCTTTGGTTTTTCTAGGAATATTTAGAAATGTACCAACAATGCTATCACACACATTCTTTTCTATATGCATCACATCTAACAGATGTTTAACATTCAAGAACTTCCAATATTCTAAGTCAAAGAATATTGATTTATTTCTCCATGGAGTGCTTGTATCAACCTTATAATTTACTTTCCCACGTGCAAAAATCATCATCTCAACTCTTGCTAATACTTCACTTCCAGTTAAAAGAGTTGGTTGTGTTCCCTCCTCTTCAGGTCCTTTAAAAGACTTGCGTTGTTTTCTATAAGGATGATATCTAGGTAACCATTTTCTATGACCCATGTAAGACATCTTCCTTGAATGTTTTAACCTTGATACCTGATACCCCTCACTACATACCTGGCAAGCATAATAACCTTTAACAACATGACTAGAAAGATTGTCATAAGTAGGAAAGTCATTGATTGTCCACAATAAGATAGCTTTCAACTTAAATTTCTCAAGTTTGAAACTATCATACACATCAATTCCATCCGTCCACAACAACTTCAAGTTTTCAATCAATGGCTCTAAGTAAATATCAATATCATTTCCAAGTTGCTTGGGTCCAGATATCAACAAAGTTAGCATCATGTATTTTCTTTTCATACATAAACAAGGAGGAAGACTATATATGACAAGTATAACGGGCCAACAACTATACCGACTACTTAAAGACCGGTGAGGATTGATCCCATTAGATGAAAGTGCAAGTCTAAGGTTTCTAGATTCAGCTCTAAACTCAAGCCAAGTATAGTCGACATGCTCCCACTCGGGTGAGTCAGATGGATGTCGCAACATTCCATCATTTTCCATTTCCTTCATATTCCATGTTAGATTTTTAGATGTTGCTGAATCTTGAAACATTCTTTTAAAATGTGAAATAGGTGGAAAGTACCACAATACCTTTGCAGGAACATTAACTTTTTCCTTCCCTGATATTGGATTAACTTTCCATCTTGACTTTTGACAATGTGGACATGCTATGGAATCCTTGTATTCATTTCGATATAGAATACAATCATTAGGACAAGCATGAATTTTTTCATAATTCATGCTCATTTCACGAAGGATCTTCTTAACTTCATTCGTTGATGATGGCAAAACATTATCTTCCGGGAAAATCTCACTCAAAAGAGTTAGCAACTCATTGAAGCTTGTATCTGAATGACCATGCTTACCCTTCTATTTATAAAGTGAGACTAACCCATACAATTTTGTGAACTTATTGCATCCTTGGTATAATGGCTTTATAGCATCTTCCATAATATCTTGCATGTCACCCATATTATTTTCATCAAAATTGTCATTTTCAAAGTTGTTTGCACTATTTATGAAATCATTTTCACATGGATTGAAATCGCTGAATTCTTCAGGAGGATAAACTTTTGAACTTTGCTTCTTAGTCTCTCCATGACGATACCAATTTATATATCCACTATCAATTCCACTATGATAGATATGATTTCTAACTTCAACCACACTAATTTTTTTTAAATTTGCACACTTCAAACATGGACAACGAATTCAATATTTTTCGGTTGAATTATCAGAAGCAAATCTCAAAAAAATTTCCACACCCCCAATAAATTTTACATTTTTTCTATCCATAGACATCCAACTCTTATCCATCCTATATATCATTGTAAATCAATCTCTTGTCAATAGCTAATTTAAAAATAATTCACTTATCGAATATTAAATAAAATTATATTGCAAAATAAATTGGTTATTAAATTTCCTAAAAAAAATTTATAATATGTATTATTTTATAAAGATTTTATAAGACATCCTATATATCATTGTAAATCAATCTCTTTTCAATAGCTAATTTAAAAATAATTCATTTATCGAATATTAAATAAAAGTATATTGCAAAATAAGTTGGTTATTAAATTTTTTTAAAAAAGTTTATAATATATATCATTTTATAAAGATTTTATAAGACATCCTATATATCATTGTAAATCAATCTCTTGTCAATAGCTAATTTAAAAATAATTCACTTATCGAATATTAAATAAATGTATATTGCAAAATAAGTTGGTTATTAAATTTCCTAAAAAAAGTTTGTAATATGTATCATTTTATAAAGATTTTATAAGACATCCTATATATCATTGTAAATCAATCTTTTGTCAATAGCTAATTTAAAAATAATTCATTTATCGAATATTAAATAAAAGTATATTGCAAAATAAGTTAGTTATTAAATTTCCTAAAAAAAGTTTATAATATATATCATTTTATAAAGATTTTATAACACATCCAATATATCATTGTAAATCAATCTCTTGTCAGTAGCTAATTTAAAAATAATTCACTTATCCAATATTAAATAAAAGTATATTGCAAAATAAGTTGGTTATTAAATTTCCTAAAAAAAGTTTGTAATATGTATCATTTTATAAAGATTTTATAAGACGGTTAATAAGCATCCTAAAAGAATTTTATAGGACAGTCAAAGGAAAGAATTTTGTAAGATAGTCAAAGGCCGTCCTAAAAGAATTTTATAGGACGATCAAATGACGTCCTATAAGAATTTTATAGGACGGTCAATAGCTGTCCTAAAAAGATTTATACGACGGTCAATAGTTGTCCTATAAAATTCTTATAGTACAATCAATAGCAGTCCTATAAACATTTAATCAATAAATTTTTTTTAAGACGGCCAATGACAACCCTATATGTAATATCTATAAAAAAGTAAAATGCTGCAACACATTTTAGTTTTAATTAAATCTGTTAGTATACATTTATTTTAAATAATTTTCATATATAATATGTACTACAACTATATATCAGAAAAACCATACTAATATGTTCATAAATAAAAAATTTCAGAAAAAAATGACATAAAAAAGCTAAATAAGAAAAAGGGAAGGGGAGGAATAAACCATACCAGTTGGAGGAGTGGACACGGGGTAGTTTCGTGGAGGAGAAGGATTGGGACTCACCGTGCGTGATAGACTAGGTTGGGTTGGAGGATGGTTGCGGCGTACACGGTAAAGATACGGAGGATTTTTGTGTGTTATAGCATTTTGCGTGTCGCGGGTTGTAATTTTGACATAAAATGAATTGGGTTCAAATGCGAGTAAAAATGAGCTAAGTAAAAAAAAAATTACATTCATTCTTTTAGGACGGCTATTAGCTGTCCTATATACTTTAGCCGTGCTATATGTTAGTATATAGGACAGCTAATAGCCGTCCTAAAAGAATGAGTGTAATTTCTTTTAGGACGGCTATTAGCCGTCTTATATACTAACATATTAGCCGTCCTAAAATAATTTTTTTTAAGACGGCTAATAGTCGTCCTATAAAGTTCTGCCTAATTTTTTCCGTAATAGCCGTTCTATATTTCTTATACGACAGTCATATACTTGTGACCGTCCTATTTGTTTCTCACTCTAAATTATAAGTCGTCCTATATTGCTTAAATTGTAGTAGTGTTGAGTGCATTGAAGTGCAAACACCTTAGCCTCAAGCAATACCTTGCTAAGATGTTAAACTAAGCGCTTGGTGGGAGGCAACTCAGTGTTTTAGGTAATATCTTTCATTTCTTTTTGTTTAGTTAGTTTTCTATGTGCCCCCTTTTAGATGCATTTCTAAACTTTTACTTAGATTAAAACCTTAAGGACAATATTTAGTTTAGGTTTTGGGGTGTGCAAATAGGTCCAATAAAAAACTTTTTGATACAAAATTATCATGCTTTTAGTCAATTTTCGATAAATAATCAAGTCCTTATGCATTTTTTGATCGTTCTTTTAAAGGTATTTAAGGCTTGCTTTAAAGATTGATTTTTATGTGCAATCTATGTTTCATGCTTTAAATGTTGAATTTGAGATGAACCCAAATTTAACGTTTAGTAATCAAATAGTGGAGAATACCTTGTGAGATGATTATTGAGCCATTAGCGTTTCATTCTGAGAGACAATCGTTCTTCTACTCTTTTAAATACTTTTCTTATTATCTCAAATTGTTAGATGATTTCTATAAATTTTTGCATTGAATGCTAAGATTTTTAATATTTGATGAAGTATCATATGCTTATTTGTATTACTTAGATTAAATGATTTAAGTAAAATGTAGAGTATATGCCTTTTTTACTCATGCTTGACGTAGAAAGAGATATATGTAGATTCTTAAAGCCAACACGAAAAAAGTCATAATTTGCCATTCACAAAATATACATGTTTATGGGTCGTATCAAAAATAATAATAATAAATGATTAAAAAAGAAAAAAAAAATTGTAACATGACCCTAAAGAGTGGTGAGATAGCTATTACAGAAGGAAAACATAAAATAAATTCCTATGATATTAATGCATTTTCATCCATTCTAAGGCACAGACTTGAAATTTTTACTTGTTAATTTTAATTTATGCATAAGAATAGTAATGTGATTTTTTCATAAATCATATAATTTGATTCCTTTCATGAGAGCAATATTATACAATTTTTGAGACTTTCTTGTTTAATCATATGCAAACCTATTAGCTCATTTCTTTACATAACTTCTATTTACATATACTTTGTTGTGTATTTGAACCTTTAGGATCAGTGTGATTTAAAGAGTAGATCTTGTGAGAAATAGAGTTGATTTAAAGAGTAGATCTTGTGAGGAACAAAGTTGAAGCAAATTTGGATTCTTAACACTAGGTTTGGGGGAATCAATGTTGATATGTTTTTAGCATTGGAGTAAAGATTTATGATGCGAAACTACATTGCTTAGTAAACTTTAATGTGCTCAGAAGCTTGATGAACTTGTTCATCGGTCTTTATTACTATTTGAAAAGAAATTGAAGCATGAAAAATTTTGTTGATTTAAGTTCTTAGTTTTATTTTTTTTTTAATTTTGCTTGAGGACTAGAAAAATGTTGGTTTGGAGGTATTTGATGAATACTATTTGGACCTATTATCTGTTATATTTTTTAAGTATTTATTTCATGTTTTATTTCGATATAATCTTATTTTTAAAGGTATTTTTGTGTTTTGTAAGTCCAAGTAATTTTGAAATAAAGTAAAAAGAGCTAAGGATTGTAAGCCTTACATTGAATGCCATTCAGTATGTAAGGGGGCACAAACAAGAGTTAAGGAACGTAAGCCTTACATTGGGAATCAACCATTATGTAAGGGCATGTAGAAGGTCTATACAACAATACGCACCGCGGTCGAGAAAGTTATATGCCGCAGCAACTAGCTCACAGGATTTTGTACTAGGACTTGTAATTCAAAGAGTGTCGTGGCAGGAAAATGTGTGTGCTATGGCATCGAAGCCTAGAATTTTCTATACTAGGAGTAGCAAATCAATTCGCACTACAGCATAATAAAATGTTTGCCATGGCCCGCATACCCATAGATCACTTAAACCCCCTGTGCATGTTGAGAACACATTCAACTCTCCCTCACTCCTAACCTGACCCATAAATACATCTTTAAAACTCTCCGAAACTAGATGAATGAACAATAGCCGAATTTCACCATCTTCTCCACATTCTAGAGAGAGAAAGACTTTCATTGAAGCTACTCCAAAGATTTCTTGATAGAGGTGATCATTCAAGTTCAAGGGTTCTTGATACAAGAGTGGAAATGGGGTATTTCCATTGATTTTTAATCTCTTTTATCTCTAGGATTCTTAAGCATGTTTCTTGTAATAGAAAATATTGATTTGAATTTTGTTATGAGAGGCTAAATACATTTGTGTGAGATTTTAGCTAAGCTACCATTAATGGATGAATAAGCAATTTTATTTAGATTAAAGTGATTTATTTCTTATTCCTTGTTTTCATATCTTTGTTCATGGATTAGTCTTGATTAAATTAGTTTATGAGCATTAGAAAATATTATTGAGTTGAGCATTAGAAAAGTCATACTTGCTTGATTGTACATTTTTGAGCAAGAACCTAGTTTAAGTGCATTAATTTGTCTTAAATTAGGTGATTGAGTTATTTTCCTAGGGTTTATTCTAATCAATTATTTAATGGTCCGGATCAAAGAAATTAATCAATTGATTTTAAGGAAAAATCTCCATTGATTTGGGATTTTCTATGTTAAGTGAAAAAAGTCAATGAATCCAACTTTTTATGCTTCATTGTGAAAATTACTTAAATTGTTCTATCCAAGAATGGTAATCTAGGTAATTTCTCACATTCTTTCATCATATCACATCGGTAAAAGTCTTTAATTACATATTTTAATTTTTCTAAGATTTTATAATTTTACAACCGCTCTTTCAATCGCGAATTGTTAGGATGTTTAAGATTTATTTTTTGCAACTAGTTTAGAAACAAGTGACGTTTTAGAACCACCAAAAATTCCTTGGGAGATGATCTTGAGAGTATACTTGTCGCTTATTACAAATAACTCATGCACTTGCGAGCTTTTTACAAATACAAAATTTGAGTATCAAGATTTTGTGCATCAATAATATCGCGAATATAACACAAAGAGTTCCCAAATGAAGAACTTATTTCAAAAAGATAAACATGGCAGCAACAAACTCAATTCAATGAAATAATTGTTAATCTTGTCCGTAGAATGTAATAATTGGTTTGGCATTTGTGACAGCATAGCAATGAAACACAAATGTTACAAAATACAAAATACAGTAATATTATTCCCGATTACATGTCTGCTAAATAAAACTTCTTATTCTCATACCAATGGTTACATATGTGAAGTAGAAATCATAACTATCATCAAGTTTTGGGATTACTACTTCCTTAGTTATATCATTCAAAGAAATAAGAGATTGAAGTTACAAATTTTTCCAATACTCAACATCTCGAATCAATGTGTTCTTCTCTTCCACAAAGATAGCATTTTTTTGTCTCAACATATTGCATTCTTCAAGATTTTTGTTCCTCGACGAGATAAGTTCCTTATTTTTTAGATAAGTTCCTTGTTTTTTGCAAATCATCAAGTCTCTATCTTGACAAATTTTTTCAACAACATCTTTCAATTCATTAAATTCTTAAGACACTTTCATGCTTTGTTCATCAAAATCCTTTCGAAGGACAATAGCATAATCATAGAGATCTTAAGCTTCCCATTCATTATCATATGTTAGGGATATGGCCTACAATTTTACGAGATTTCAAGAAAAAGAAAGAAAAGAGAGAAATTGACCTCTAAAACTCGACATCCTGCAAGAGGTCATAAGGATCGTTTCTCCTTTTTCCTAGTGTTTGAAATAGCTAGATGATCTTCTTCATTACCTATGTGATGATATAAATCATCTTGTGTAGTTGGATTACCAAAGATATCATTTTCAAATAAGTTGGGATGATGTGGATCTTGACATATTACATAAGGCACTTTGTCATATCTGATTTCGAAGACACAACACAGATTGAGTCTTTTCCTTTTTGATTTTTAAATTGAAATTTAGGCGAGCATTGACTTAGAGGATAGTCGTTCCTCCCTACATCTTATTTGACATCACTACCTGAAGGATTGAGAGAGAGGAGAGCACTTTAACACAACGTCTTTTTCTTCCACTTCATCTATGGGATCCTCACATATTGAGAAAAAATGTTGTTCATGTTAACCTTGCAAAATCCTTATCTTCTAGTCATCTAAAGTACATGACCTTGATTTGAAGTATGAAAGTACACGACCTTGATTTGAAGTATGAAGTATACAACCTTGATTTGACATATTCAGTAAGCGACCTTAATTTATAGTACATACGAACTAAATTTCTCAAAAATAGAACTGAATTTCTTCATAAAAGAATCTAATAGACTTTATTAAAGAAATCATTGTCTTTTTTCTCTCTTTCATAACATAAACTTGTCCCAATACTTGAAATCAGAGAAACTATTTATGAAACAATTTCATTGTACACCATCATAAATGTAAGTTGTTTGAATAAAATATTAATAATTCTCGAAAGGGGGAATAATTAATATATTTCCACATAGATTGTCAGAAGATAAAAATTCCAATGATTGTATCCAATTACAAGTGGTTATTGTTCAAAATATACAACACTAAACATGTAATTGTTTACAATCAATTGTCAACCTAAAAAATAGCATAATCAAAAACTTAAAAAATCTAAATTGATTTTTCTTCATTTGTTGTATTTTTCTTGGGAGACAAAATCATATCTTCTTCTTGAGCCCCAATACCACTTGGGGGAGTTGAAGTAACTGGTTTGGAAGAACTTTATGTTGTCTACATAGCTCGCTGGGCTCATAATGGCACTCATCAAACTCAACTTGGACGCCTGAATTTTTAAACTTGTCATCACCCAAGAGACTCCCTCACAATAACCCTTGACACAATCTTTCTTTAGTTTGGTTACCAAATCATCTAAAGAGTTTAATTCATCTTCTAACTTTCTCATTTCCTCTTTCAAGGCAAACAATTCTTCTTCAGCCTTTTCAACTCATGCAATTTGCTCCATGGCAACATTCTCAATACAATCTACAAGCTCAATCCCTAAATCGTTATTCCTCAAGCATAGATGACCAATTGTAGTATCTTTCTTATTGATTACTTTCTCATACTCCATCAAAAGTGATTCTACATTGTGTGTCTTTTGACAATAAGAACGATCAGTAATCTCCTCTTCTCTGATGATGAAGAGGGCCTTTTAAAACACTTCATATGAACTGTTTAAATCATCAAATACTACCTAATTGGTCTTATTTATATAAACAAACTCTTACCTCTAACAGCCTTTCAGATACCATCTCTCCATGAGTCAGACCTTCCTCTTTGCAAGCTGCTTGAACACAATCTCATTCCTCCTCACCACATATCACTGCAAGGCCTAGTAGAATTCTCCAACATTGGGGTTTGCCTGGGCTGGACTAATATTGTACATACTAAGGAATTGCATGATGATATGAGGTGCTAGAAAGTGAAGTCCCACCTTAAGTGCTTCCTCATGAAGAACGTACCATCCTTTTGGAGGGTCGTCATTATCAAGAAGGTGTAAGGATAAAAGCTGTAAATTGATCTGAGAAGGAATATTATAATTCCTTTTAATTTGTATAAGATCAATAGTTTCCAACTTACTTTGTAATTTTGGCGTTGGACCTTTGTGACTTTGTCCTTTTGTTTTTTCCTCATTAGGAGCTACTTTGTTACCAGTCTTCGAATCCTTCTATTTCTTTCTTGAATATTCATAATTGGGATATTGATTTTGGGAAGTGGACCTAACGAGCACGATCCCAAGGATGGTGGTACTACATTTGACTTCATTTTTAAAATTGGAAGAGCTAAGACACCTGATTTGATTTGTAATGGGTTGTCATTGTCATCACCTCCTATGACTTGTTGCACAACAGGAACTTCATCCCTAGTTATAATTGGTACATCAACTTAACTCTTAACTTGATTATCTTTGGAAGTTGACTTCATACAACTTGAGGGAAAAATAACTTCAACTTGTTGACTTGATTGATCAACACTAACTTTGAACAAAACCTTCCTTCCTCGTTCGAGTTTCGAGGAATTGGGACATCAAATGGAATATAAACAATTTCTTCGTTTGAGGCCATACCTAGTGTGTAGAAAAATTCAAGTTTCTAAAAACAATTTTAAGATCATAAAGATAAAAGTGTTACTAGTAAACAAAGCACTGTAGAGATGAACTGCCTTTCCAAAATATGCGAACTGCTTTTCCAAAATTTATGAACTGCTTTTCTCTAAAAATAATTATACGAACTTCTTTTCTCTGAATGGCTATAAGCTTGGAAATACTTAGTGATTGTGAAATATTTGAACTATGGACCTCTATATAAATTTAAGACTTTAGAAGCATTATGATCTAAGAAATTGGAAGAGACACAATATTTTGGAAGGAAATCAGAGGGTTTCATTTATTTTATCAAAGTACATATCTCAAATTTAGGAAAAATGATAATATAAAAATGAGAGACTTAATGTTAGAATATATTATCTATCATTTATATTAGTATGACATCAAGTTATGACCTATGTTGTATAACTTGTGATATGTGATTCAATCTAATATTATAGAGATCGTACAGGTACAACCTAAGAATGAAGATCAGGCATTAGGAACATCCAAATACGACTTCGAATGTACAACCTAAAGTATACAATCTAAAGATAGGTTCTACTAGGATCAAATCATGTGGGTACGACCCTAATTATATGAAATATAATCTAAAGAAAATGACTGAAGGAAGGTCGTATAAATCATTCATCGAAAAAATCATTTTAGAGACTATGTAAGGGTTACGACTCGAAAATGAAGACTACAAGACCCGATTACTTTCAAATGATTAGAAGATATGAATTTCAGGGAGACCAAATCGTGCACTTAATCTTCATATATGGATAGAGAGAGCATATCTTTCATGTGTACGAAGTGAATAGAACGATCTCAAGATAAAGACCAGACCAAGATTTTGGTGGGACCAACAATTCTATCACTGAATTCTAACATCGTACTTAAGTGTCAGAATTGGTTGCACCTATCATATCATGGCACCTGTAAAATTTGTAATGTCTATATATATAGTAATGTAATTCCTTTGAAGGGATCTGAACATTTAATACAAATTCTTAGGGTGAGAAAATTTTCTAAAAACAATGAGCATATAAATATTAAGCTACACAAGTACTTTAGGGACCCAACCTCTACACTAATTAACAAGTCCAACTAATAACGTAGATAAAAAAAATTAAAACACATCTTGTAAAATTGCAAAGATAACTAAATGATAAGGAAAAAGGATATATGGAGTCATGATAGGAACATTATATCTTCACAAAGACTCATCTTTCAGATAACACAAATTATAATATTGCTACAACTCGTTATGAACATATTTATTCATTCTATGCACACTTCTACACGAATTAACACTTTCACTTGTTCCCAATAATTTTAAGAATAAAATCATAAGAGGCAGGTTGGTTAGCAAATCAATTAACAAATATGCAATTAGCAATACAAACAAACAACCCATTTAATAAATTAATGGCCATCGACAACCCATGTAAAATATTACATTTAACTCTATTTTTATATATAACCTGTTACATCCAACGTTATATTAATATGTAACAGGTTACATCCACCTCTAATGGGTCACCGAAAATCTAGTGAGATTGCCGGTGGTGGCTGCCATAACTCTACTGAGTTGTTGGCAGTAGCTACTAGAGCTCAGGTGAAGTCGCTAGCGATGGCTACTGATAATGTGATGGTCTAATCATTATCTAATTTTATTGAAGTTATAAAATGAATGTATTTTAGTCTTTTTATTAAATAATTTGATATAAAATTGTGAGCTTTGATATATTGTTAGTTTAAAAAAATTGATCAATTTATTAATAATGATGTTATTTAAGTATAAATAAAAAAAAAAATCAAAATTTTAACTATACTTGTGGCCCCCAAGATACAACATTATCATGCTCAACTTAATTATGCAATGTGTACGATGATCAAAAGTGTTTGGAGCCAAACTATTTTTTTTTCTTAAAGAATTTCAGTAAAAAAAAGTAGGTGACCATGTAAGGTAGATGCAAAAATATTTATGGCTTTCAAAATTTAGATAGTAAATATATTAAAAATATTATCGAAAAAAATATATAAAAAAATTATAAAATTTGTATACTAATAAAATTATAAAAACTTTAATAAATATTTCAAAATGTCAAAATCAATTAATTACTTATTTTTAAAACTAATAGTCTTATTTAATGCATTAAATATAAATACATTTCATATTTATTTTGAATAATAAATCAAAAACTTCTAACAAATATTTAAAATAATAATTAAAAAATACAAAATGTCTAAATATTTAATATTAATGAATTTATAGACAAAATAAAAAATATATATATAAAACAAAATGATCTAAAAAATTAAATAAAGATATTTAATGGTAAATTATTTTAGAAAATAAATAAAGTAATCATACACGGCATTTTTTGGATATTATTTGAGAATTTATCGACAATGTCACGATAATACGTATATATTATTAACTGATATTTTATCGATATTTTCTCAATATTGACATTTTCGTATATCGATATTGAGATCACTAAAATACAAATATTGTCAAGACACTGTGGACAATGTCAAAAATATTTTCATCCTTAGGTAGATGGGAGGAAGGAGTTTTAAAATATGAAAATGAATTACTTTCTTATAAGAAGAAAAAAGATAGAATTATTTTCTTTTGTGTCTAAACCAAAAGGAGTAGCCACTATTTATAAGTTTTTATTTAATGGTAACTTTTAGGTATATTTATTTATCGACATAAAAGGGCATAAGAATTAAGAAGAAAGAAAGTGAAGCTCACTAAACTCTTTTTTGTAACGCTTAGCTGAAAAACAATGCTTGTATTAAATGAGTAAAGTTGTCATAGCGTAGTAGAAACATCAACAAGCTAACGTTTTGTTAGAAATAAAAACAGGAGAGGCCATATTTAAGGGCTATCCTAGCTACATTTTTGTCGAATTTTCTTTAAAAATAATATACAAATAATTATTATTTAGACATCGACCTAGTGATCTGAAGATGCATTAAACAACTGAACTAAAGCCTACCAATCCTAGTGATAAGTATTGTTGCCCGATTTCTATCTATGTCATAGATCCAGAGACCAATTCGATTTGTACGAGACCGACCACATACTTGCTTATTTTGTGTTGTATATGTTTTTATGTATAGGTTACAAATGTACCCTCCAGAAATGTAACACCTATAATACTCAATAAAAGGCTATTGAGCCATCAACATTAATCACTTCATTTATTGCTTTCTCTACTATCTCTCTTAAACTTGATCTATCTCCCAATATTTTGATGCCCAATGTGGGGCCCAAGACAAATAGATACAATAATTTGTTTTGATACCCTCCAATACTAAGATCAGATCAGGTTCCCATGATAATCTCATCCAAAATAACGAATAAGACGATATCTTAAAAACTTAGGTTGACAAAATGGTTCGAACTAGGGCTATAGACAGGAATCGACCTAATGGTCATGATGAAAGCATTGAATCGACCTTTCCTGAAGGAATGGCTGAAGTAGAAGTCCGACCTTTCAACAACCCCCCAAAGAAGTTGTTGCAATAACTTTTGGAAATGCAGAGGTCAATGTTGGAGATGAAGGATGAAATGAAAAAAGAAAATCTTGAGCTAAGGAGGCAAGTAGAAGCACTATCAAGAGGACTTCAAAAACCTCAAAAGGTTGAGATTCTACGTAATATAAGAGCTGGTGGTGAAGAAGGAGATGACAAAGTTGAACGAATTATTGCGAAGCAAGAATGAGAATCTCACAATCAAATGGCCCGTAATCGTGATTTTCATGATCCGAAAAGAGCCTCAAAAGAAAACAAATTAGTGACCTCAAACATCAAGTTAGTGTAGCCTTTAAAGAAAAACTGATGCAAAACAAAGTGACAGTCCTAAAAGAACAAGTGAAAAAGCAAAGTGTAGGAAGAGCACAGTTAGACCTGGATAAGGTTTGTAAACAACTAATTGGATCTCCATTCTCAAATGAGATTGAGTTGAGCGAGCCCCCTAAAAAATTTCACTCCACCAAAGTGTCCGAGCTATAAAGGAACCAAAGACCCCATTGTCTATGTGCTCCTTTTCAAAACAACAACGGCTCCCATCAGCATGCCCCATGACAAAAGAGAGGCGATGTTGTGTAAATCCTTTGCAGCCACATTACATGAAGCCACACAAAAATGGTTTAGAGACATACAACCTAGGAGTGTCGGGTCATTTACTGATTTGGTCAAATTGTTTGTTACTAATTACGCTAGCAACAAACCCTTGAAGAAGGAGCCACATCACCTATTTTCACTTATGCAAGGGGCAGGAGAGTCCGTCGAAGTGTACATGAAGAGATTCAGGGAGGAAAAGATTAAAATTTATGATTGCCCTGATTTGTTAGCCATGCAAGCCTTTCAAAGAATAGTTCAGAGAAATTTTGGCCTGTTTGCTGAACTTACCAAAACAACCCTGCAAATCATGGAGGAAGCTCATGAAGAAGCGAGAAACTTCATCAATTTAGAGCGAGAATTGAGGTCGAATAGGGACGATAGTCCGAGTTTCGAACACACCCTCAAATGGAAAGAAAAATGCAAGCTTAGTCACGATAGATCAAAATTGAGTAATAGCTCGTCATCAAAAAGATTGGTAAAACCGTCATTAAAAAAGAAGAACAGTTGGATAAGAAATTCTAAACCTTCGGGAAGGTCTCTGATGCACAAAAACTTGATAACCAAATTTTGTAATTTATAAAAGCTCGCAAGTGCACGAGTCACTTGTAGTAAGCGACAAGTATACTCCCAAGATCGTCTCTCAAAGGAATTGCGGTGGTTTTCGAAAGAGTTAATTGCAATCTAAAACGTGACAATAAAATAAATCCTAAACACTCTATCAAAGGTTGGTTCTGAAAATAGTCTCTAAAATAATAAAAATACTAAAACAATAAAAGTAAATGCGTGAAAGTTTTGTTGAAACGATGAGATGAATGAGTGTGGGAAATTAGTTAGTGAACTAAGTATGGATAAATTGGTTTACGTGGTCTCCTCAATCAAGCATATAAAGTGAATTTATTGATTCCTTTTACTAATCCTAGAAAATCCCAAATCAATGGTGGTTCTCCCTTAATTAATTAATTAGCTTCTTTGATCCAGATCGTTAATTAGTTAATTAGCATTACTTTTAGAAAAGGTAGTTTAATCACCTAAATTAAGACAAGTCAATGCACTTAATTTAAGTTCATGCTCAATAATGCCCAATTGGACTTAGATGGCGTTTCTAAAGTTCAATCCTAAAATAGTCTCAAATATTCATAAACTAAATTGGCCAAAAATAATTGATGAATATAGATGTGAAGAGCAATGAACATGAAACAAATCACTCAAATAAAAAATCAAACCACATAAACATTATCCATTCAAAGTCACATCCCTAAAATCCCACACAAAAGGGTTTAGCTACACACGATCAGATTCAAATCCAGATTCTTCATTATAAATAACATCAAAAGAGTTCTAATGAGATAAAGAAAGATTACAAACAAGAATCTACCCACTTTCACTCTTGCAACAAGATCCTTGATGTTGGATGATCCCCTATTTCAAGTCTCTTAATGAAGCTCCAATGGAATAGCTTTGATGAAGTAACTTCTCTCTCAAAATTGTATGAAAAATCTGAATTCGCACTGTTCACGAGTTGGAGGAGGCTGATAAATGGTTTGGAGGCTGGAGAAGTGTTGTATCCTTGCTAGGTTGCTTTAGGTCTCTTTTATATGTAAGGGTTTCCATTTCTTTCTGTAAGTCTCGTGCCTCAGAAGAAGTCCAGTCCGCGCGCGCGCGCCGCGGCGCGCCTTTTTCCATGCCGCGGCGCAGCATGTGATACGGATTTACAAATAAAAACAGAAACCTCCCCGCCACGGCATAACTTTTCCTCGCCGCGGCGCGCAATGTGTTCATGATTTGGGTCCAAAGCAGAAACCTCCTCGCCGCGGCATAACTTTTCCTCGCCGCGGCGCGCAATGTTTTCATGATTTTCATGTTTCAACCCGAGAGCCTCTCGCCGCGGCACACAATTCCTTCGCTGCGGCGCGCCTTGCATGTAACAGTGTACATGGTATGTACATTTATGTACATACGTTGTACATACTCAGTTGGTTATCGATGTAAGGCTTACAGAATGAACGGCACCTAATGTAAGGCTTACATATTTAGACATTTTAACTTCATTTTTGCTCTCTTTTCTACATTTCTTTCCAAACCCACTTTGACCTGCAAAACAATAGAATACCCTCCAAAACAAGATTATATCGAGATTAAACGCAAAATAAACACTTAAAAATATAACAAATAGTAGATCAAAATAGTGTTCATCAAATACCCCCAAACCTACATTTTGCTAGTCCTCAAGCAAAACTAAAATTGAAAAGACAAAATAACAAAACTAAAATTGAAGTTAACAAAACTTGTCATGCTTTAGTTTCTTTCCAATTCATAGCAAAACATTTATGCACCAATTTATCCGACAATCTAACTCATCAAGGTTCACCGTTTAGATCAATTTCGCTTCACGAATCTAAATCACAATACTAAAAGCGTATCAACATTGACTCCCCCAAACCTAGTGTTAAGAATATGAATTCGTTTCAACTCTAATCCTCACAATAATTACTCTCTAAATCACACCGATCCTATGGGTTCAAGCACTCAACAATGTATATGCGAATAGAAGTTATGTAAAGAAACGAGCTAATAGGTTCGCATATGATTAAACAAGAAAGGCTCAAAAGTGCATAACATTGATCTCATGAAAGGAATCAAATGATAGGATTTATGAAGGAATCACATTACTAATCTCATGCTTCAATTAAAATCCTCAAGCAAAAACTTCAAGTGTGCCATAGAATGAAAATGTTTTGACTTTAAGGGAACTTATTTCCTATTTCTCTCTCCTTTTTTTTTTGTATTAACCATTCATACTTGAAGAACTTAGGGTCATAATAAACTTATTATCTCTTCTTCTTCTTTTTTTTTTTTTTTTAAGACCCACATACATATGTAATTTGTGAATGGTTACTTTTTAGCTCTTTTTGTGTTTGATATAGGAATTCCCTTTTATTTTTTAAAGTCAAGTACGAATGAAATAGGCAAACACTTCAAACTTTACTTAAGTCATTTAATCTAAGCAATTCAATTAAGCACATGATCCCTCATTACATGTTTAAAATCCTAACACTCAATGCAAAAACCTATAGAGATCATCTAACAATTTGAAATGATATGAAAGGTGTTTAAAAGAGTAGAAGAATATTTATCTCTCCGAATAAAACGTTAAGGGCTCAACAATATTCTCACAAGGTAGTCTCCACAATTCAATTCCTAAACACAAGATTTGGGTTCATCTCAGTTTCAACATCAAAAGCATGAAACACAGATTGCAAATTAAAACCGATCCTTACAACAAACCTCAAATATTTTAAAAATCAGATAAACAATGCATAAAGACAAGTTATTCATCAAAAATTGACCAAAGCATGAAAGTATTGTTATCAATCAAAAATGCAAAATGCACCCCCAAACCTGAACTAAACATTGTCCTCAAGGTTTTCAACTACACACATGTTCAGAAAAGATTTTAGAGAGGGCAAACAAAAACGAAACTAAACTGAAGTAAATTAAAAGAAACAATAGAAAATACCTAAAACGGTGGGTTGCCTCCCACCAAGCGCCTAGTTTAACGTCTTAGCAAGACGATGCGCATAGCTAAGGTGCATGCAGTTCAATGCACTCCACATCTCTACGGGGAACGACGCCTTCCAAGTAAGGCTTTACACGATGTCCGTTCACCTTGAAAGTTGCTTGTGTGTTGGGATTGATTAGCTCAACAGCCCCATGTGGAAAGATTTCCACAATCTTGTATGGTCCACTCCATCTTGATCGAAGCTTGCCTGGAAAAAGTTTAAGACGAGAGTTAAATAAAAGTACTTGCATTCCAGGATAGAGAGACTTACCAACGATCCCTTTGTCATGATTGCGCTTTGTGCGTTCTTTGTAAATCTTAGCATTCTCATATGCTTCATTCCGAATCTCTTCAAGCTCATCAAGTTGAAGTAAGCGGTTTTCACCCGCTTGTTGACAATCCATGTTCAGCTGCTTGATTGCCCAATAGGCCTTGTGCTCAAGCTCAACGGGCAAATGGCATGCTTTGCCATAAATTAACCGGTATGGGCTCATCCCAATAGGTGTCTTGTAAGCCGTACGGTAAGCCCATAATGCGTCATTGAGCTTCGAAGCCCAATCCTTCCTTGAAGGTCGCACCGTACGTTCCAAAATACCCTTAATTTGCCGGTTACTCACTTCAACTTGTCCCGATGTCTGTGGGTGGTATGGAGTAGCCACTTTATGTGTGATGTTGTACTTTTTCAACAATCCATCAAAAAGTTTGTTGCAGAAGTGACTCCCTCCATCACTGATTATTGCCCTTGGTGTGCCAAACCTGCTAAATATTGTTTCCTTCAAGAACTTCACAACACAGTTAGCATCATTAGACTTAGTGGGTATAGCCTCTACCCACTTGGACACATAATCAACAGCAACTAAGATATACTCAAAACCAGAAGAAGGGGGAAAAGGACCCATAAAGTCAATTCCCCACACATCAAACAACTCAACAACAAGATTATATGTCAGAGGCATTTCATTACGTCTACTTAAATTACCAGTTCTCTGACATCTATCACAGCGCATGCAAAAATTATAGGCATCTTTAAACAGTGTAGGCCAATAAAAACCAGATTGAAGTACCTTAATAGCAGTTTTCTTACCCCCAAAATGTCCTCCACAGTGAAGTTCATGACAGAAAGTTAAGATACTTGCATGCTCCTCTTCCGGCACACACCTCCGGATGACTTGGTCTTGACAAATCTTGAATAAATATGGATCATCCCAGAAGTATTGCCTGCACACATGAAAAAATCTTTTCTTTTCCTGAAAAGAAATGTTAGGCCTCAACAAACCGCTAGCAAGGAAATTTACAATATCAGCGTACCAAGGGTTTGGACCCACAGAAAATAACTGCTCATCAGGAAAAGTCTCAACAATAGCAATATCTTTGTCACTCTCAGTAGTGTCAAAGTCAGAAATCAACCTAGATAAATGATCAGCTACCACATTTTTCGTTCCCTTTTTATCCTTGATTTCTAAGTCGAATTCTTGTAACAACAAAACCCACCGAATTAGTCTAGGCTTGGCATTCGGTTTACTTAACAAATAACGCAAAGCAGCATGGTCCGAATGCACAATTACTTTAGACCCTACTAAATAAGATCTAAACTTATCAAGAGAAAACACAATAGCCAAAAACTCTTTTTCGGTGGTTGAGTAGTTAAGTTGAGCGTCATTTAGAGTTTTACTAGCATAGTAAATTACATGCAAACGCTTATCTACTCGTTGACCTAAGACAGCCCCTATGGCAAAATCAGACGCATCACACATAATCTCAAAGGGGAGTGACCAATCAGGTGCCATGATAATGGGTGCAGAAGTTAATTTTTCTTTCAAAACATTAAAAGCAGTCAAGCAATCATCATCAAAAACAAAAGAGACATCTTTAGCTAACAGGTTGCATAGGGGACGACTTATCTTGGAAAAATCCTTAATAAATCTCCTATAAAAACCCGCATGGCCAAGAAAACTCCTAATTCCCTTAACATTAATGGGAGGTGGAAGTTTGGCTATTAGATCAATTTTTGCCCTATCCACCTCAATGCCTCTACGTGAAATAACATGTCCTAATACAATGCCATGCTGAACCATAAAATGACTCTTTTCCCAACTAAGGGTCAAGTTACAATCAATACAACGTTCAAGCACGCGAGTCAAGTTATTCAGGCAATCATCAAATGAATTTCCAAAAACTGAAAAATCATCCATAAATACCTCTATGCATTTCTCCACCATATCCGAGAATATTGAAATCATGCATCGTTGGAATGTGGCGGGGGCATTGCAAAGACCGAATGGCATCCTCCTGAAGGCAAATGTCCCGAATGGGCACGTGAATGTGGTCTTCTCCTGATCTTCCGGAGCGATGGGCACCTGATAATAACCTGAAAGACCATCAAGAAAACAGTAAAAATCATGCCCTGCTAAACGTTCAAGCATTTGATCAATAAAAGGAAGAGGAAAATGATCTTTCTTTGTGTACAAATTTAATTTACGAAAATCAATGCACATTCTCCATCCCGTGATCAATCTCGTGGGCACTAACTCATTTTTATCGTTCTTTACCACAGTGATCCCAGATTTCTTCGGTACCACATGTACCTGGCTGACCCATTTGCTATCCGCAATAGGATAGATAACCCCAACTGCCAAGAGTTTTAAAATTTCCGTTTTCACTACCTCTTGCATAATAGGGTTGAGTCTCCTTTGGGCTTCTCTCACAGGTTTGGTATTGTCCTCAAGATTTATCTTATGCATACACATGGTGGGACTAATACCTCTAATATCATCAATGCTCCATCCTATGGCTTTCTTATGTTTCCTAAGTATATTCACTAGTGCTCGTTCTTGGGTTCGGGTCAAGGTAGATGAAATTATGACCGGATAAGTGTCCCCCTCACCCAAAAATACATACTTAAGATGTTTTGGTAAATCTTTCAACTCAAGCTTAGGTGGAGCAGTGTCTTCCCTAGATGGGGTTTTGGGTAACTCTAAGGGTGTACTTGGTTCTTCTAATGATTCAGCATTATCTAACAACTCTAAGTAACCTTTAGTTTCATCATCCAATTCCTTCTCTATCCTATCAACTGTTAAAGCATATTCAAGTCCGTCCTTAACTTCGTCCTGCAAAAAGGCATCATAAACAAGATTATCAATATGATCAATAGAAGAACATTCATCAATTGAGGATATAGAAGGTAAAGGGGAGGAATCGAATACTCTAAAATTGACAGTTTCCCCCAAAACTGTCATAGTTAGACTTCCACTATGGACATCTATAATTGTCTTAGTAGTGGCCATAAATGGCCTACCAAGAAGAATGGTGTGTTCTTTGTCCATAGATGGATTCTCCTGCATATCCAATACAACAAAATCGACAGGTATAATCAATTTATCAACCTGTACAAGCAAGTCCTCTACCATTCCCTTAGGATATTTCACAGATCTATCAGCTAATTGTAGGGACATGGTAGTATGTTTCAATTCCCCTAAACCTAGTTGCAAATAAATCGAATAAGGCATTAAGTTTATACTTGCACCTAGATCTAGCATGGCTCGTACCACTTTCTCATTCCCCAAAGTAATGTTAATGTTAAAACTCCCGGGATCCTTAAGTTTAGGTGGTAAACGTTGTTGAAGAATTGAACTAGAAATTTCAGAAACAACTATCCTTTCATTTAAACCATACTTTCTCTTCCTAGTATTTAGATCTTTAAAAAACTTTGCATAGGAAGGTACATTTCTAATAACATCCAATAAGGGCAGATTTATTTGAACTTTAGAAAGCATGTTAAAAAGATCAGAAAATTGCTTATCCTGTTTATCGTCCTTGAGACGGTGTGGAAAAGGAACCGGAGGTCGGTAAGGCTCGGATGATTTGTGCAATTGGGGAGCGGTAGATGACTCTCCGTTTGATTCCTTTGAAGGTTCACCTTCCCTAGCCTTGGGTGTATTATTCTCCTTAGGTATTTCATTGCCTTCTTCCATGTTTCCTACATTAAAAGGTAGATCATCAGATATTTCAGGTAAATTTTTAGTTACGATCTTACCACTGCGAAGGACCGTGACCGCCTTCGCTTGCTCAGGTTGGCTCGGTAATTTTCCTTTTTCTTGACGTTGGAGGTGTTCTGCCAATTGACCTACTTGGCCTTCAACCCTTTTCATTGAAGCCTCCAACGAGTCCAATCTCTGAGTACTCTTCATTTGATTTTCCCGACTAACTTGGATGAATGCGTTCAAATTGTCCTCCAAGCTTGGTTTGTGAGGAAGAGTAGGCTGGGAATTGTTGTTGTTTGGATGATGTGGGAAGTTGTTCTGAGCATAGCCTTGATTATTATTTCCTTTCCATGAGAAGTTGGGATGATTTCTCCAACCAGGATTATACGTGTTCGAGTAAGGATCATTCCTTGGCCTCGGTTGGTATCCCTCCATAGCATTCGCTTGCTCATAACTTGTACCTGCGTTTTGATCACAAACAAAAGGATAAATGTTAGCACCATGTCCGTACGTACTACAAATACCGCATACCTCTTGAGTTGGTGTGTTCTTGGAGGTGAGGAGTGCGATTTGTTTTGTCAACTCTGCAATTTGCATTGCCATATCATTACCCGGAGCTACCTCGTTAACTCCCATCCGCCGTCCTCTAGAGCTCTTTTGTTGGGAATTAGCACCCAACATCTCATATAGATCATATGTCTCATCAGCGGTCTTTTCTCCCATTGCTCCTCCCGCGGCATTATCCACAGTAAACTGACACTGTTGTGTCAACCCGTCATAGAAGAATTGATTCTAGAGTTGCAACGGAAAGTGATGGTGTGGGCACTGAATCAGAAGCAATTTGAAGCGATCCCACGCCTCATGAAATGGTTCTCCGTCCATTTGGGAGAACGTTGCAATTTTGGTTCTTAGGTCCGCAGTCTTTTGGTGGGAATAGAATTTTCCCATAAATTTGTTGAAAATTGCATCCCAAGTTGAAAGAGATCCAGGTGGAAGAGTCATAAGCCATGACTTAGCTTTGTCTTTTAGCGTGTATGGAAAGCATCTCATCCTTAGCTGATCCTCATTTAACCCCTGTAGCGGAAAAGTCTGCACAGTAGCATAGAAATCACGAATAAACGTTAGAGGATCTTCGTTAGGAATCCCATAAAAAGACGGTAACATATTAAAATGTATATTCTTAATTTCATAGTTTCTAGCTGCTTCCCCTAGTTGGATGCAAGAAGTTGCAGTGCCAATGATTGGCCTTGCATACTCCTTCATCGTCATCTCTCTGTGTGGAGGTAGATTTTCTCCCATTGTTGGTGGCTGCTCGTCCTCCAAAATGTCAGCGCCGGATGGTCTCAAATGTGCTCGTTTCCTGTTGACGTTATCTATGAACGGCACCAGTGGATTTCCAAGAGATCTCCTACCGTGCATGCACAATCAAAAACAACAACAAATCAGAGCACCAGAAACTATTTGACTCTAACAAGTAACAAAAAACACAAAAACAAGAAAAACAAATAAATAAAACAACAAAGACTAATAATTAAGTAAAATAAAAAGAAAACAAATAACAATTTCAAAAATGCCAATTCCCCGGCAACGGCGCCAAAAACTTGATGCACAAAAACTTGATAACCAAATTTTGTAATTTATAAAAGCTCGCAAGTGCACGAGTCACTTGTAGTAAGCGACAAGTATACTCCCAAGATCGTCTCTCAAAGGAATTGCGGTGGTTTTCGAAAGAGTTAATTGCAATCTAAAACGTGACAATAAAATAAATCCTAAACACTCTATCAAAGGTTGGTTCTGAAAATAGTCTCTAAAATAATAAAAATACTAAAACAATAAAAGTAAATGCGTGAAAGTTTTGTTGAAACGATGAGATGAATGAGTGTGGGAAATTAGTTAGTGAACTAAGTATGGATAAATTGGTTTACGTGGTCTCCTCAATCAAGCATATAAAGTGAATTTATTGATTCCTTTTACTAATCCTAGAAAATCCCAAATCAATGGTGGTTCTCCCTTAATTAATTAATTAGCTTCTTTGATCCAGATCGTTAATTAGTTAATTAGCATTACTTTTAGAAAAGGTAGTTTAATCACCTAAATTAAGACAAGTCAATGCACTTAATTTAAGTTCATGCTCAATAATGCCCAATTGGACTTAGATGGCGTTTCTAAAGTTCAATCCTAAAATAGTCTCAAATATTCATAAACTAAATTGGCCAAAAATAATTGATGAATATAGATGTGAAGAGCAATGAACATGAAACAAATCACTCAAATAAAAAATCAAACCACATAAACATTATCCATTCAAAGTCACATCCCTAAAATCCCACACAAAAGGGTTTAGCTACACATGATCAGATTCAAATCCAGATTCTTCATTATAAATAACATCAAAAGAGTTCTAATGAGATAAAGAAAGATTACAAACAAGAATCTACCCACTTTCACTCTTGCAACAAGATCCTTGATGTTGGATGATCCCCTATTTCAAGTCTCTTAATGAAGCTCCAATGGAATAGCTTTGATGAAGTAACTTCTCTCTCAAAATTGTATGAAAAATCTGAATTCGCACTGTTCACGAGTTGGAGGAGGCTGATAAATGGTTTGGAGGCTGGAGAAGTGTTGTATCCTTGCTAGGTTGCTTTAGGTCTCTTTTATATGTAAGGGTTTCCATTTCTTTCTGTAAGTCTCGTGCCTCAGAAGAAGTCCAGTCCGCGCGCGCGCGCCGCGGCGCGCCTTTTTCCATGCCGCGGCGCAGCATGTGATACGAATTTACAAATAAAAACAGAAACCTCCCCGCCGCGGCATAACTTTTCCTCGCCGCGGCGCGCAATGTTTTCATGATTTTCATGTTTCAACCCGAGAGCCTCTCGCCGCGGCACACAATTCCTTCGCCGCGGCGCGCCTTGCATGTAACAGTGTACATGGTATGTACATTTATGTACATACGTTGTACATACTCAGTTGGTTATCGATGTAAGGCTTACAGAATGAACGGCACCTAATGTAAGGCTTACATATTTAGACATTTTAACTTCATTTTTGCTCTCTTTTCTACATTTCTTTCCAAACCCACTTTGACCTGCAAAACAATAGAATACCCTCCAAAACAAGATTATATCAAGATTAAACGCAAAATAAACACTTAAAAACATAACAAATAGTAGATCAAAATAGTGTTCATCAAATACCCCCAAACCTACATTTTGCTAGTCCTCAAGCAAAACTAAAATTGAAAAGACAAAATAACAAAACTAAAATTGAAGTTAACAAAACTTGTCATGCTTTAGTTTCTTTCCAATTCATAGCAAAACATTTATGCACCAATTTATCCGACAATCTAACTCATCAAGGTTCACCGTTTAGATCAATTTCGCTTCACGAATCTAAATCACAATACTAAAAGCGTATCAACATTGACTCCCCCAAACCTAGTGTTAAGAATATGAATTCGTTTCAACTCTAATCCTCACAATAATTACTCTCTAAATCACACCGATCCTATGGGTTCAAGCACTCAACAATGTATATGCGAATAGAAGTTATGCATGGTCACGAAACACACTATTACAAACATTTGAAAAAGGAATTGGAAGAGTTACTCTCGAAAGGATATTTGAGAAACTTGGTAAGCAATAACGGCAAAGGTGTCGATATTCGACAAGAAAGGAGTAAACCAATTTTCTCAAGACCACTACCGACCAACAAAAATGTTCAAACCAACAGACTACATGATGCCAATAATATAAGAACAATATACTCTACACATTTAGGACTTGTGTATGGCGGAGACTCAAACAATGCCCAAAAAAGATACTCCAAAGCGATGGTTAGCCACGGGAGGCTTGAAGTTTGTTATACAAAGAGGAGGTCATAGTCTGATGTGATTATGCTTAACGAGGACAATGAAGTTTCTAGTCCCTGAAGCAAGGATGTGCGTCACTTTCACTAACTTAATTGACGCGTGCCCGAAGGATTGTTATCCATTACCAAGTATAGATCAACTATTGGATGCAACATCGGGTTATAGTTTGATGAGCTTCTTAGATGTATACTCGGGTTACCATCAAATTCATATGGCAAAGAGGATGAAGAAAAGACATCTTTTATCATAGAAGAAGGTACTTTTTTCTATAATAGAATGCCTTTTGGTTTGAAAAATGTAGGTGTGACTTATCAACGTATGATCAATATGATGTTCAAACATATGCTCGAAAGAAATATGGAGGTGTATGTGGATGATGATATGGTGGTCAAAACAAAACATGAGAACGAGTACATTAAAGACCTAGAATAGGCGTTCAACATCGTGAGGCAATATGGGATGAAGTTGAACCCAAGAAATGTACTTTTAGGGTCAACAATGGAAAGTTCCTTGGGTATCTGATCTTGGCTAGAGGAATTGAAGCCAACCCCAACAAAATAAAGGCACTAATCGACATAAGGCCACCCACAAACTTGAAAGGGATTGAAAAACTTAACGAGAGGATTACCACTCTCAATCGTTTCATATCAAGATGCACGGAAAAATGTATACCATTTTTCAAACTCTGGAGAAAGAACACCACCTCATTTTGGAATGAAGAATGGGACCTGGCATTCATAAAGATTAAAGATTACCTCTGGTGTGCACCAGCCCTTCACCGAACGAGATTTTGTATCTCTATCTAGCAGTCACAACACAAACTGTGAGTGCTATTCTCCTAGTCGAGTGTGAAAAAATACAGTACCCCGTGTACTATATGAGTCAGATTCTAACCAAGTCACAAAGGAAATATCCGATGTTAGAAAAATTGGCCTTTGCACTCAAAGTCGTGACGAGGAAACTACGGCACTATTTCGAAGCTCACACCATTGTTATTCTTACCTCTAGTCCATTGAAGAGCATCCTATCCAAGCCAAAAATAGCCAAAAGATTAGCAAGTATATCCATCCAATTGGGAGAATTCGACATCAAATTCATACCTCGAACGTCTATGCAAGCTCAAGCAATTGCAAAATTTGTACTTGAATTTACGGATTGCCTGGAAATGGTACAAAGGTCTGAGATCAATACGAATCGTGAAGGGAATGTAGCTGGAAAATGGAGAGCCTGTGTCAACAGGGTTAATAACTTTAAAGAAGTGGGCATCGGGGTCGTCATTACCGATCCTAGGGGAAATATTTATGAATACTCTATCCAGATAGCATTTTAGGTTACTAATAATGTAGCCGAGTATAAGGTCGCTATTTTTGGTGTTATGATAACTAAATGGCTTGGGGCTAGAAAATTGGACATGTTTAGTGACTCGAGGCTTGTTGTTAATCAATTTGCTGGCTCGTTTGAAGCAAAATATGACAAGATGAAAAGACACCTCAAGAGGTTTAAATTGGAATGCCAAGTTCTTGAAGAAATACAGGTCAAACAGATATCCAAAAGTAGCAACGGTTACACCGATGCATTAGCAACCCTGGGATCAGTACATAATATGACCCAAAATAGAATCGTTGATGTTACCATACTGTCCGAGGCCAGACCAGTTGAAGCTACTAAAGTTGTTAGCCAAATCGAGCATGACAAAGACTCTTGGTTTGAGCCTCTTTTGAGATATTTGACCGACAAATCCCTCCCCACTGAGAATAAGAGGAGTCAAGCAATCGTTGTTAAAAGTGCCAACTATTTTGTACAAAATGGGTTGTTATAAAAGAAAACTCCCATAGGTCCCGTACTATTGTGTGTCAACGAACTCTCAACAAAAAAATCCTCAAGGAAGCTCACGAAGGAGAATGCAGGTCACATTCTGGAGGTTATAAGCTATCATAGAGGATAATGCGATAAGGATACTATTGGTCGACTATGTTTACTAACTCAGTAAAGTTTTCTTGACATTGTGACAAATGTCAACGTTTCAGTCCGCTTACGCACGTTGCCACTACCCCTATGACTACGGTTGTAAGCCCATGGCCTTTTTATAAATGGGAGTTGGACATCGTTGGACCCTTGCCACAAGCAATCGAATAGAAAAAAGTTCTTCTGGTTGCCACAGATTATTTCACTAAATGGATTGAAGCGAAGGCCTTAAGCCAAATTCGATAAACTGAGGTCATAAATTTTCTTTGGAAATTCATAATTTGCCAATTCAGTCTCCCTAAAGAGCTAGTGATAGATAACGGAAAGCAATTTGTCAAAAAAGGGGTAAAGGAATTCGCTCGGAGGTATGGAATCAAGATTAATCATTCACCTCCTTATTATCCACAAGAAAACGGTCAGGACGAGGCCTCGAATAAACTTATACTCACTCTTTTGAAGAAGAAGCTCGTATCTACGAAAGGAAAATGGGTTGAAGAATTGCCCAGTGTGTTATGGTCAATTCGAACTAGTCCCCGAGAATCAACAAATGAGTCACCATTTGCTCTAGTCTATGGTACTGAAGCAGTAATACCCACAGAAGTTATCCTCCCTACATTACGATCTAGTATCACGAGAGCCAGAATAATTTAGAATGAACACTAGATTTGGTTCTGTTCGAAGAACGTCGAGATAAAGCAATGTTGCTAGTAGAAAATAACAAACGAAAAGTGACCGCCTTTTACAACAAAGCAGTTTGCTAAAAAACATTTTTGGTTAAAGACTAGTTCTTGTGCAGAATGTTCCCCAATCACAAAGAAAGGAAGGCAGGAAAATTAGGAGCAAATGAGGGGATCCGTATGAAATCAAAGTGGAATCTCAAAGCTATAATGCAAAGCATCTCAAGAAATATTATTTCTAACTAGTTTTGTAATTTAAGACAATGATCCTATGTCATGTGATACAAGTGGTCGAGATATTTGGTGTTGTTTTGTAATGTAAATTATGTTTCGTCAAAGATGTCTTGTAAATTTTTTTTTGTAAGACAATTATTTAAATTATTTAACGCTCATGTAATGCATGTTTGCGCTTTTAAATGGAAAAGAACGTTACAATTTCCCTACAAAAATGTATGAAAAGGCCACGTGAGTTGATCGCTTGTAATAAATGTTTGCCAAGCAGAACACTCGGGCCCACCCTTCATGCCTCAAGAGGCTAAAGTTGCCCAGTTCTAGGCCGACGAAGGACTTATGAAAAGGTCGCTTAAGTTGATCGTATGTGCTAAATAACAGCCAGGCACTCGAGCCCACCCTTTGCGCTTCGCGAGGCTGGAGTTGCCCAGATCTAGGCCGACGAATGACTTATAAAAAGGCCACGTGAGTTGATCGCCTGTGCTAAATGTCAGCAAGGTGGAATACTCGGGCCCACCCTTTGTGCCTCAAGAGGCTGGCATTGCCCAGCTCTAGGCCGACAAGGACTTATAAAAAGGCCACATGAGTTGATCGCCTATGCTAAACATACGTGCACACACTCATATAACGAACATACGCTTACATCTCTTTATTACAACAACATGAACAAAGGGATGAAGCCCTTACAAATTATTTTTACTTGTTTTTCAAGGCAGAACGAATAAAGAGGACAAGTCTTCACAAATGATTTTTACATGCTTTTCAAGCGTTTTAATGATTGGGCTAAATTTTTCTCCAACAGCTTAGGTTAGACTAATGGATACTATTTTTGCATTAATGTTCAAAAAATTAAGCGTGTACTGACGAATGACCTCCCCCGTCATGACCCCATCTTCAAACATTTGTTTGAGCTCTAGGGTCAACTGCATGATGTCGAGGAACACATCCTCTCCTCGCTTTAGGTATACATTAGCCCACAACGACTCCTCTCTAATAACATCGGCCAACTCCTTCAAAGATGTCTTATGTTGCGTCATACAGGCCATGTCGTTCTCGTGCAGTCGCTCATTTTCGCGTCTCAATCGACGAACCTTGTTCAATGTCGAGTTTCCCTTTTTCAAAACATATTGATTTTTTTAGTTAGACATTAATGAATGGCCGTATATTTGACTTTTGAATTGTTTTTGGTTTTGTTGGAGAAATAAGTACATAAATTAAATTTATCTAAGATATTGAAAGATGATCAATATTTCATGTATAATTTTCTTGTTTCTCATATTGGTTTACATTTTACATTATATTTTCATCATTTAAAAATTTTTGTTCTCATTTTAATTAGAATAAACATATTGAATAATAAATTTAAAAAGTAAAACTTTTTAAAGGTGCTAAAAAGCTATGTTTTATGAGGCATTTTAGTATAACTTGTTTATTTTAATTTTATAATTGATTATATTTTAGTGTGATTATTGTTGAATAAAATTGTTATTAATAAATATTAATTTGTTATTAACAAATTAAATTATGACAATATTATCAATGTTATTATTTTTTATTTATTATCTGATCAATAAAAATTTGAGAATTGAAAAATTATTACAATACTAAAAAAAAAAAAAACAAATTACAAATAGTAAGATATGCAAAAAGTTGCAATAAAGTGCTAACACAATTGTAGATAGCTAAAGTTTGTTCTCTAAAACTCTTAATGAAAAATAGAGAAACAAAGATCCCTATTTTTTTTTTTTTTATAACAGTATAGATATATATGTTTAATGTATTAAATTAAATAAACTTAAAAATTATTTATTTTGATAAATTAATAAGATTTTTTCGTTTATTTGGTCAGAAAGAGAATATAACACCAATCATGGGAAAAATCCAAATGAAAATTCTTAAAAAATTGAAATTTAAAATAAATTAATGTTATAGTTTAATTAAACTAATTAAAATTTCTTTGATTTTTTAACTTACAATAATTTTTTTTGATTAGAAGTGATGTAAAATTTGTCCTAAATTAACCACGAATTTAACGGAATTATACTAAATAATATTATTTCTAATCTAAGAAACTAAAAAACACTAATGAACTAATCTAGAAGATATCCGTGATATTTTTCTCTTTAATTTAATTAAATTTAATATTCAAACAATGTTAAGTCGTAAAATATAAAAGTTATAGGAAATACAATAATTTTCATTATAAAGTGTAAATTTGATTTTTTTTTTTTTTTTTTTTTTGTTAGTGTGTGTTAGAAATAACATAGGCTTGTGATTAGTATTGTACTCATATTTTAAGTATTTTTATTTGACATTACTATTTTTATGTATAATTTTTTCTTTGAACTCAAAAGCAATTTCACTATTTTAATTATTAGACAAATTATTAGTTTCATGATTAAATTAGAATAACAAGCAAATATAAAAAAATGTGATTGATTGTTATTAATTATATATATATATATATATATATATATATAACCTTTTGAGGCTTTTTTAACTATTAACTATCCCATTTGAGGCTTTTTTAATTTGATTTTAACCTTTTTAAAAATATATATATATATATATATATATATATATATATATATATATATATATATATATATATATTTTTTTTAAAAAGGTTAAAATCAAATTAAAAAAGCCTCAAATGGGATAGTTAATAGTAAACTTCGCAACTCTTATTAGAAATATTTGTTGCAAATTTTTGGTATAATATAATATATTAGATTTTATTACTATTTTAAATATTTAATTCAAAAAAGAAAATTTAGTTATTTTGTGTTTTTTATATTATAAGATAAATTTTAACCCACACTCCTTTTTTTACTTTTATCTTTAAGAAAAAGAAGCATAATATTTTAGATAATAATTACTACAATTATTTTTATTATTACCACAAAAAAAATATTTGAATTGTCCATTTTGTTCTTATAATTAATTATACTTTATTACCACTATTATTGGATGAAGTTATTATTAATAAAAATTTATTATAGAAATAATAATTGAAGTTATTGTAATATTGCCTTTATTTTTATCTATCATTATCATTTATGATTTTTTTGGGTCATATTATTATTTAGCTTAATTTGCTTTCAAATTATTTGCAGTAAATTTCACCTTAAATGTGAATATAAATTTTCATTTTTATTTTACATATAAAGATATCTCAAATATATTTACTATTAGAGATATCACAAAATTTGTATTATAAACTTACAATTTGTTTACTCATTTCTCAAAAGTATAAGAATTTATTGTTTCACATCAAAGAATTAAGTGTAATTGTTCGAAGATAATAACTAATTTAACATGTTAATGTTTTATAGTGCAAGTTTATATACAATTAATTACAAATAATGTTTTATATCATTATAATTATTCATTTTTATTTTTATATATTAAATTATTCTTTGTAATTAGCTACATTTATTATATGATTGTTTTTTGTTTTTTGAGCATACTTTTGCTTGAAAATGAGATTTATTTATGGAGCAGTCAGTATTAAGGAAGATTTTAGGCAACTTTTTAAAAGTATTAACTAAGTGTATGATTGATAATAATTTTATTTTTTAATTTTTGATTTTTGTAAATAATTTTTCAATCAAGTAAGCTTAGTAACAATTTCTGATTTTAATTTTCACATTTTAAAGTAATCATTAGTAAAATTTGATATCATTTATAAATCTTTAAAAATAAGATTTTTGAGTAAGATTTTTAATTTCTATTTTTTTTTTCACCAAACATTTTTTTTCTAAAGAGTAAATCAAATATTATAATTTTTGCATGTATAAGTATTGAAAAAATTTTATTAAAAACACAAAATAAAATAAAAAAATTTATTTATTTTTTAAATTTTTTGAAAAAAAAAAAAGTCAAAAATGTTATCAAATAACTTCTAGATGATTTTTTTTTTTATTATTTTTCTTGAAAATCATGGAGTATAAATTGTTATATAAAATATTAGTGATTATTTTTACAAAAGAATTTGAAATCACAAAACTAATTATTTAATTATAAATTATGAATCATGAATTATGAATTATGAATTATAAATCTAAATGTTATCAAACATGACTTAAATCCTCTATAAGTGTTTTTTTTTTTTTTTCAACAAAACCATATGATAATAATAATTCCCTATGAGATGTCATTTCTACTTTAATGCAAAACAAATATCTACTATTAATATAAGTTTTTTTATTTACTATTCCAATTGTAAAGTATTTATTAATTTTTTAATTTGTAATTGGAAGAAATATATGAAGTATAATTTAGAATAATTTTTTAGTGTAAAATAATTATTTTAGAATAATTTCGAAAAGGTATAAGAAAATTTATATCTTCACATGCAATGCATGTGCTTCATTGCTAGTATTACAAAAAATACCATATATATTGTAAACTAGTAGAACCATTTATTTTAAATAATTTTATAATAAGAGAAAAATGTAATAAGTTGGCACTTTAACTTTTTAATATATGGTAATATAATATTTTATCATCGTATAGATTTAGTTTTAAATATATATATTTTATTTATAAATATATATCATGTCATAATATTTATATAAATTTATAATATAATGGAACAAAAAAATAGTTAAAAATATTTTCCTTTTGATCAATTTCTAACAGTAACTCTTATTTTTATTTATTTTTTATTATCATAATATTTTTTTCTTTCCATTTCAATATTACGAAAGATTATATTATTTGACGTCTTATTTTAATAATTTTTTTAATTTATTGTTCTTTGTCAATTTTAGATAGTTAATCAAGATATATATCTTTAGTTGTTAAATACTTAAATTATATTAATATTTTATCCGTTTCTTTTATTCTTAGTTTTAAAATAATATTAATTAGTTAATTTAGTATGTTTATGAATGAACTTTATTGCTTTTTATTTTAAATAATTATCATAAAAGATTACAAGAAAATATTAACATAAAAGTTTTAAATTTCGTATTATAATTTGACAAAAAAAAATAATCTTCAGCTCCCAACGAAATTTTTTCTGGCCCCACCCTGAGTTGAAGGTTACGAAATTGTAGCTAGCTACCTCTAATTTACGTATTGGCATAGAGTAAGCAAATATTTATACTGTACACTTAAAAAGAAATATAGATGTAGAGGATTGTTAACCGAGCAAATATTTGTATTCAAAATACTCATTGTACCAATATCGAAGGCAAAAAATTTGAAAAAGGATTATGCTCGAAGATGTCAAATAACATAAAACTAGGAGTAAAATAAACCAGTAGCAATAGTACAAACTAAAACCAATCCTAAAACCCTTTTAATAGTTGCTACTTCAAAAGACAAGCTCATGAGGCTTCATGCCTTGCTTCAGAGAAAACCTAGCTGATAAATAGGCCTTCAAATCTGGAACTGCATCAATGGATTTTATCAGAGCTGTGTCCACAGACTTCTGGTCATCTTTCTTTTCCTCTGGCAATACATTTTTCTCCTGCACATTGGAATAATTGAAATGTCTGTTTAAATAATCTTACAGCAAATCAATGTCATTAACAAAACAGTAAAACATGCAGCAAATACGATATATCAAAGAAAAACCAACCTTTTTCTCTGACTCGAAAAATTCGCCTTCTGTTTTCTTTTTCTTCTTATTCCCTTCCTTGGAGAAGTACTTGTCATCATACTTGTGAGCGTTGACACCGGAGATGTCAACCTTAGTGGAAGTAGCAACCACATAAGATTGATTGACCCGTCTCAAAGGAACACCGTTGATCTTAAATGGCCCTGAAAGACAAAAATGGACAAAGCTTAATATCAGATTGACCGACGATTTGAAGCCCAAAATAGCATGTGTATATTGTCCATAACCGAATGAGCTCCACAATAGCTCATTAGCTTGTATATGGCGTGCATATATACACATGTCCTAGGTAGTTTATATAAACTCTAATGAATATACGTGTATTACAAACATGTTATTTCATTACTAATTTGATTATGTACAATCTGTACATGCTATTCAAGGCCCAAAGTCTTGAACCGAAGATGTACAAAACAAAATAGCCATAGTATGAATCTTAATGTAAGATAACTAGATGCAACTGAAATATCAAATTCATAAATACACCCAAAACAGGTCTTGTAATATGATATGCTTCTATTATAAACAAGCTATTGTTGGGCATAGCAGAAAAGCAAAAATACAAAAAAGAACAAAAGTGAATGTAGAAGCAAAAAAAAAAGATTCAAGAGCACCAAGAAATTGACATGGCTCGACAAATTGCCTAAGTCCATTACCCAAGTCAAAAAATTCCACTAATATTAATTCTTGAATACAAGTGCTAACCCAACACCCAATTCACCATGTTTCCCAAGAATAATATTAGGAACCGGAAATACAAAGCCCTTTTACACCCAAAAATCTCACATACACAAACCCAAAACTAAGAACCCCAAAATACTTATTGTTCTTTGCTTTTTGGCTGCGTATTATCTCACACATAAATGCTTCCAATATAACTTACTTATATAATGAGCAAATCAATAATTGCCTAAACCATTCAACCAAAAATAAATAAATGCCCAATACCAACAGCCACGACATTTATCAAGACTTTACTTTAAGCATTAGTCTAATATTAATGACACAATTTGCATCATAAAACACATGAATATGTTAAAAAGCCGCTTTATGTCTTTAACCCCTCGTTTGGGCCATTTCTCAACTTTTGGGTTTTTGTTTTTTTGCCATTAATACCAACAGCTATCACAAATTTAAGCTATAGCTGATAATCCAATATATAGAATCCAACCTAAAGCTAGTTATACTTCAACTATACCATGAGATAAACAAAACACATAAGACAAAGCATAATGCAACACTCGACACTTTCACAGGCAAGGGTGACATTACAAGTAAGAAATATAAAAGCAGTGAAGGTGTAAAATCTCACCTGTTACAAGAAGCAACCCAGAAGGGAGCTGCTTGAGGAAAATGACCCTCTTGCCCTTGAACCTTCCAGCTAGAATAATAAACACAGTGCCGGGACTGATGCTGGCTCTAAATATGCAAAAAAAAAAAAAAAAGCAAATATAAGATCCAAATAATCATCAATAAGAAACATAAATTTATTGAATTTCTAAGCAAATGAAATAAGGGTGACACTCTATTCACTTTATAAATTGGTCATATTAGCTTTAATAATTGGGATTGCTCTTTCCCATAAGCAAAAGTATGCCTACAATCATTTTATATCTTTATCAGTTTAAACAGGTGTATTGCATTTTTAGGGGCACTTTAGTCAATTTTTTGCAAAATTTTTTGGCAATGTTTGATGAGGAAAATGTCCCAAAAAAATGTCAAAAAGTGGGAAATAATGAAAATAAAGGGATTAAAATGATCAAAATTGACAACAAAATAAGTGAAATGTGTAATAGTGCAACAGTATGTTGTGACCAAATGCAAGATGACTGAAATGTTCAATATATAAATGTAATGTAACCTGAGGTGCATTTTTTCCAACAAAATAACACATGAAGAGCATAAATTGAACATCTAATATAAATGCTAAAAGATGAACAGACGAAACTCATTTTCAGAACCATCAGTAAACAAACAACCTCATTTTCAATACTCCTAAAAGTATCACCTTCTTCCTCAAAAGGGTGTTCTGAAAAAGCAGGTAATATACAGTTATGTCATTACAAAGAAAGAAGAAAATTCAAACACAAAAACACCAACAGGTGAAGAGAAAATTAACAGAAACCAAAACAAACTCAAACACAACTTCAAATTAGCAACAGAAAAAAAAAAAAAAAAAAAAAAAAAGAGTTTTAGAGCAAAACCTTAGCTTAGTGGGCTTTGGCTTTCGCTTGTTGATGAGGGGTTTCTTGACATCATCAGCGGGGTAAAACTTAGGCGGCTTCTCAGCAGAGGCTGGAGCCTTAGGCTTGGGATCGTGCTGAGGAAATTTACCGCCGTTCTTGGCCTTAATAGCCCAAAGACCACGTTTGTGGTACATGTTCGACCTAGAGTACTTACCGACACCCCTAGTCAGATCAGGGTTTCTGCTGACTTTGGAAGTCCTCGGCGCCATTGAATTGCTACCCTCTTTTCTTCCTCGCGAAAACCCTGGAAAGACTATTAACCAATGTACAATTTGCGCGCATATATATGAAGGCCGTTTTATGCTCATAAAACCCTATTTGCAGTCGCATATCCTTTGGGTATTCTTGCTTTGATATAAAAATTTATTTTTTTATCTAAATATTTTATTTTAAAAATTTTTGAGTTAAAATTCATAATTTTTGAAAGTAATTTTTATCAAAAATTAGTAATTTTATTTCCTTTTATATTCTGAAATATTTATTTCTTTTCGTACTTTTTAAAAAATTTCTTTTAATTTTTCTAAGATAATGTCTATAAAAATTTTAAATTCTTCTATGAAATTTTCTTTTGTTTTTGTATTTTCTAAATGTTTTAATTTTTCTTTTAAGGTTTCTATTTGTTCTTGTGATAAAATTATACTGTTCATTTTTATTTCTTTACATGCTAAAAACATTCTTATAAAATCTTTCTTAAATTCTTTTTTATTTTCAGTATTTTGAACTAGATTAATTAATTCCTTTAGATTAGATATTTGTGCTTGTGTAAGCATTTTTATTGCTTATGATGTAATCATGTTAATTTTTTATTCCAATTATAGAGTATCTTATAAATTATTAACTGTATTATTTTCTTAAGTAATCCTTTGGTTATTTCTTTAATCTGTAATATTAATTCTATTATTTTTTTTTTATAATATTTTAAATAATTTATTTTTCTATTTGAATTTGGTTGATTATATCTTATTTTAAACATTTTGTTTAAATGTTTCTTTTTAAGTTTTATTTTATGTTTATGGCTCTGATACCAATTTTTACGGCTGAATTTTTATTATTTTGATTTTAAGCTTTAGTTAGCTTATCTTCCAATTTGTTCCTTAAATAAATAAAACCCGAAAATTAAATTATCAAATTCTTCTTTATTTACTTGTACAAATTTCTGTGTAAAATAGTTTATTAATATTTTCCTACAGGACAATTTATTAAGAATAATATGCTGAAAACATAATCTGTATAATAGTCTAAAAAGGCGTCAAATTTTTTAAAATTTTCTAAACATGTTTTATAATCTTCATTATCAAAATATTCTTATAATAATTTCATATATTTTCCTTCAAAATATTCTATATTAGTCATAGTTTTTCCTGTTGAGTTTCAGATTCATATTCTTCAATTTCTTGGTCTATCCAATGACTTAATTCTAAGATTTCTTTATTTTCTTATATATCCATTTTTACTGGTTCAAGCCACACTTCGAGATTTAAATGTTCTTTGTTTTGTCCTTTTATTAAATCATTTCTTTTTTCTTGTTTAGTAAAATAATCAATTAATTCTTGTAAATTTTTCATTACTTTAGATCTTCTTATACTTTTCTCAAAGTTATCTTTTATAGATGTTTAATAACATATAAGAGATTGTTTAAGATAAATTGCATCTTTTAGATTTTCTTAGTTTTCAAAATATTTTTTACTTTAATTTCTATAAAGTTTTGTCTCAGATTTCCTTTTCATGCTATTATATTTATCTTCCATTTATTATGATCTTATGCAGTATAAATAAGATTTTAATAATATTAATGAAGTTTCAAGGTACACTAGCCTCTGTTTGCAAACTAACCTATTTCTGAATATGGGTCCACCGCGTTCTTCTGCTTTCTAGCTATCCTCTTCTTGTTCCAAAGAGCTAAACCTTACTCCAGATTCAAGTTTCTAGTCCTCCTAACCTTGCTGATCTTATGAGTTTCGTACTTAACTTACTAAGGTAAGAGTGATAGTTTGGATTAAAATGAACTTTTATTCATTAAACATAAAGTTTATACAAACTAGAGAACTAGTAACCTTGAAAGGGTTATTAGTTCTTACTTATTACAAGATACATAGCTAAAACATGAAAATAGAAAAGTGGATAGATGTTAGGTTTTCGTAGTGTATCCCTTAGATGCAGAGAGTTCCCTTTTATAGATATAAGGGTTCCCTGTTTACAGTGGTAGGATTGTATTATTCCTAACTTTCCTATTTGGTGTTAAACGCCTACATTATTGACACTCTTGGCACCAACTGTTGGAGTGGTCCTACATGGTTTGTTCTACCGATATAGAACTGTTTGATGAGCTTGTCTCCACGCAAGCTTCCTTATCCCTAATGCAGTAGATGCATTTGTAGTCCTCTGATTGCTGTTTTGAATAATAGCAAAATACCTTTTTGGTTTCCTCACCTACTTCAATCTCATTACAATTGAAGCTAGTTTCATAGATTTTTCACTATCTTCCTCAGTGATAACTATATTACTTTGAGAAGTGATAATAGTTTTACTTGTACTTTAATTAATCTTAATTTATGAAGAGTTATTAACTCTTCTTATTTCATGATAAATTTGACTTAACATCTGTCCTCTTTCAATACATAATTCCTTAGAATTAAATTCCTTTTCTAGTAAAGATTTTGGATGAGTACCTTCTCTTTTATTATTTGTTATACCAAGTTTAATAAAATGATAAGGATTTACAGGTGTTTCTTGGTTCCAATCCATTAATGAACTGAAACATCTTAAATAAATAGGCCTGTCTGTAGCCCTGATTTTCTTTTTGAAATTTTTGATGAATTTCTTGAAGTTTTCAGGAAAATATCTTAGTTCTTTTAATTCATTTCCTAGATATATATTTTCTATTAATTCAGCATGAAATGCCTTATAGACAAATACTGGATCAGCTCCTTCTAAGATATTTAATTTGCTACCTGATGGAAAATCTTTTTCTGTGGTATAAAATTTCATATCATCAAGATGTTCCTCAGTAGTTTTTCTTGCTAGATTATATAGGCTTAACCATTGTTATTTTGTTAAATTCTTATATCTTTCTCTTTCTTCTTCAGAAGAATTATTCATTGCTTCTCTAAAAATTATAGGTCTTTGGATTTTTCCAATGTTTCTTAATCTACTGGTTCCTATTGCTAGTTGTTGTACTATCTGAGAATAGTTTTTTGTTATTTTTGTTGGTGTTAATAGTTTAGGAACTTTGTAGTTATTGTAACTTCCTTCTGCTTCTATTCTATTTGTAAAGGATCTATGGATGATTCCACTAAGTCCCATTATTGCTTTACTTGCTTCAGGCCAATTAGTGTATATTCCTGGTTTTGGTCCATTATATACTACATAAACCTTTTTTAAATCTTCCTTTTCAGCTTCATCAGCCCAATTGATTTTTTCTTTTTTCTTTTCTAGGTTCTTACTAGGTTCTGGGTTGTTACTGCCAGTTTCTTCAATTTTTGTTTTTGGAATTTTATTCCTTTCTGTTTAGTTTTTGTTGAAGTTTCAACTTCTTTTCCTGTTGAGCTTTCTTTAAGCCATTCTGGGTTAATCATGGTACGCCTGTTTTTTTTAAAGATTTTTTAAGTTGTAATACCTTTAGTTGTTCTCTGAGGCATTTGATTTCTGTCTCATGAATCAAGATTTTCTGTTCTTTGATCTGAATTTCTATTTCAAGAGGATCCATTCTTGTCATAAAAAACATAGTTAGATGTGCTAGTTCTCTAGTTAAAGCATCTGCTAAACTATTTTTCTTTCCTGACAAATGTTCTACATCAAATTTGTAATGGTTAAACCATTGTTGCCATCTAATAAGTCTTCCTTGTTTATAATCACCTGTAATATTAGTTCTCAAAAAATGTCCAAAATTTTATTGTCAGTTCTAACAATGAATTTTGAACTTATAACATATATTGCAAATTTTTTTATAGCCTTTTTAACAGTTAAATATTCTTTTTCATTACTATGATAATTTAATTCAGGACCTTGAAAAGATCCTGAAGTAAATCTGCAAAAATATTCATCTTTGTCATCAACTTTTGTTTTTAATACTACTCCCCAATATTCATGTGAAACGTCTGTTTCTATTATCATTTTATCATCTGGTCCTAGATGATATAAAGTTAGTAAATTTTTTACTTGTGCTTTTACTTTATCCATATATTTAGTGTCCTGATCAGTCCATTGCCAAGCATAGTCTTTTTTAAGTTTTTATTTGTAATGGTTTTCTCATTTCTGCTAATTTCTTTATATATGCTTATGCATATGTTAAACATCATTAAAAATCTTTATAATTGATTTTTATCTTTGATTATACTAGAAAAATTTTGTATGTTATTCAAAATATGGGGTTTTAGATGATGTTTTTCATCTTTTATATCTAACCCTAAGTATTTTATTTTTTGTTGAGCAATGACTGCTTTCTTTTTTGATAATACTATTCTTGATTTTCTGCATTCTTGTAAAACATTAATAATGTCTAAATAATATTTTGATAATTCATTACTAAATATTAAAATATCATCTATATAAACACAACAAAAATTGTGATATTTTTTAAAAATATTATCCATGTATCTTTGAAAAATACCTGGTGCTTGCTTAAGTTCAAATGGAACAACTGTCCATTGGAATTGTCCTTGAGGGCAGCTAAATGCTATTAATTTTTGTGATTCATCATCAAGTTTTATTTGCCAAAATTCGCTTTTGCAATTAAAACTTGAAAAATATTTATTTCCTTTAATAAGTGATAATAATTCTTTTTTCTTTGGAATAAAATAATCATCATCAATAGTTTCTTTATTTAAAGCTTTAAATTTATTATCATTCTCTTTTTTCCTCTTTTTTTCTTAGCTTTTTTTTATACTAAGAATGCTGGAGGAGAATGTGGTGAATTACTAGAAATAATTACTTTTAATTCCAAAAGTTCTTGAATTTGTGTTTTAAATTCTTCTCGATCCTCTGAGGTATAAATCATTGGTTTTACTCTCATGACTTTTAAAGGGTCTTTTAATTTTGTTTTTGCTATTTCATTAGATCTATTAATATTTGGATCTAAAGGATTTTCTGAGCATATTATTTTTAATAATTTTCTTATTCTTGTTAAAGCTTTATCTTCTTGTATTTCATTTAGAAAGGGATTTTGGTCAACCTCTATGTCTAAAAAAATATTTTCTAAATATGGTTTTTGTTTTTTTATATCCTCACCACGTTTTTACTTTTTATTTTGTGACATAAAAATTGGTGATGAAACAGTTAATGTTTTCCTAATTTTTGATACATAAATCATTTCTTCATCTAGAGTTGTCAAGCTTATTTTATCTAGGTACTGGATAAATGGTTGATATAAGTTTAAAAAGTTGTTTCCTAATAAAATATCTACTCTAGTTTCTTGTTGATAAATTGTAGGTATATGAAAGATTTCTCCTCCTATTGATACATCTATATCTTTTAGTATTTTATTTAGATTTATTGTGGTATTATTTGCAATTCTTACTGCTAATTCTTTTGATAATTGTTTCCAAAGTTCTTCTGAAAATACATATTTACTAGCTACACACATACTTGCACTTGTGTCAATATATGTATGTAAATGATAATTTTTATTTCCTTTAAATTTTAATCCTATCTTTATATATGTACTATTTAGATTTGTTATGCTTAATATTTCATCCATTATTCTGAATTATAATCAGAATAAGATGTTTTTGAATATGTTATTTCTTCTTCAGTTTCTTCGAATAGATAAATACTACACGTATCATCTATATTAGATTCTTCTATTGGTTCTAGTTCCATTTTAAAGGCTTCTTCTAAAATTTTTGCTTTTTGGGGAAAATCCCTTTTAAATTCTTTTTCATATTGGAGTCTATTAGAACATTCATTTGCATATTGGTCTTCCTCATTACATATCCAACATCTACATTTCTTTCTTTTTTCTGATGGACAATAATTTTTCTTCAGGTGTATTATATCTTTTCCTCCTAAAATATCTATTTTATAAGGTTCTCTATTATATCTTCTTCTATATTTTTGGAAATTTTGTTTTCTAAATTTATATCTTTTGAATTTTCTAAATTTCTTATGCTTCTTATATTTATTATAAGGTCTTATATTACAACCATATTTTTTTAGTGTTTTAAAATCTCTTAAATCACAACAGATTTTATCATTTTCTTTTATTTGTTTGAATTCTTTTATTTCTTGACATTTTATTATTATCCAACTCTTAAAACTTCTTATTCTTCCTTCTAAAGTGTCAGGTATAGTTTGTCTATTTTTTTCATTCCATCTTTCATTTATAGTTTTATGTAATGTTTCAGGTAGTTTTTGAAAAAAAAAACATTTCCTTATAAGTTTCTTGTATAGAAGGTGGCAATTTATGATAATACATTTTATATTCACATATAAAAGAATCTATGTAACACATATCACATATTTCCATATTTGTTAAGTGCCATTTGGCTTCAGTTATTTCATTTTTACTAAATTCTATAATATTTCTTCATTTATCTTCTCCAATAAATTCTTTATATATTTCATTTACTATGGTATCTAAGTAATCTTTTCCTGTTGTTGAATTTCCTTGCATTCTTAAATGTTGTTGTTAACTTCAATTTGAAAACTAAACTTTTACATTTTCTGTCATTTTATGAGCTACTAAAACTTTACAAACTGAAGGGTTTATATTTGTGGTCGTAGAAGTTTGTATAATTACACTCATTCCATTAGCCCATTCATTTAAGGCTTTTGTCCTATCTCTTATGCAATCTAGGTCTAGAATATCAATTTTATAATTTTCATGTGGTCTAAATTCTAGTGGAATACTTCCTCTAGTACCCCAATATAATCATTCTTTCATTTTAGGTGGTTGTCTTCTTCTATATATTGGTTCAGGATCTCCTGGTCTTTGTCTATATCTATCTTCCCTATGTGGATCAGACGTTTCTCCTCTTTTTGAAATTGATCTTTCTTGGTTTGTTCTAGGTACTAATACTGGTTCCATATGAATTCTTTGAGTTATATTTTCTTGTTCAAATTCACTTTCACTTATTACTGTCATATCATCTTCTTCTTTATTTGTGCAAAGTTTTTCTTCATAATGTTTTTCTAATTCTTCATTTGTTAGGGTTAACAAACTAATTAATTTTCTATATTTTTATTCTCAAGATTCATGAATTGTTCTTCTAAATTTTTCCTATATTATATTAAATCCATTAAATTGTTATTATTTCTTTAGATTCTTCATCTTTTCTTTTATCATTCTTGGGTATTAATGCATCAAATTTCCTAGGAGGTTCTTCTTTTAATCCTCTTAATGGATTGAATATTAATCTATTTCCTTTTGGTATGTTATTAACATCATTTTTTAATTCTATAATTTCTTTATACATGTCTAACTATATTCTTTTTAATTCTTGCATATTTTTAATATTTGTTTTATCTGTAGTGTCTATTTTTTTTGCTATAAGAATTAAGGCTTTCATTATAGATATTTAGTTTTTACATACACTTATTAAGCTACTATTTTCTTCTAATTGTATTTCTAATAGTTTGTCTTTTACTTTAATTATTTCATTGTGTAGACTAGTTCTTTTACTTCTTCAATTTCCTCTTTTAATTCTTCTATTTCTCTGTTTCTTTTACTAACTTCTACATGAGTATCTATAAATCTTATTCCTTGTATATTATCTTTTTTAATGATATCAGAGGTTTTTCTTTAATATCTAGATTCCATTCATCATCTACTTCATATTTTGATAATATTTCTAGTTTATTTATTACTTATCCTATTTTTTTTTTAAGTTTTATCTATTTCTATAAATTCATTTTGTCCATATATTGAACTATGGTGACTGTTTATGAATGAATATCCTACTAGGTAATGAATGAAAATGGGTGGTTTTCATCTTTCATTAGATTTTCTCGTTCAAAGTCATAAGTTAAGCTTAATATTTGGTTTAGATTTTTATCATGGATATTAATAGCAAATCTAGGATATGCTGTAAATTTTAATTTTTGATATCCTAAGTTTCCATTAATCATTCTTAACAAAGCATCTTTCCTGCTTGTTATTCTGTTATCTAATAATGTTAACTTAATTGGTGTATCTATTCCTTCTCTAAAGTGTGCTTTTATCAAAATTTGTATTCCTCTTAAGTAGATATATCCAATTTTTTCTCTATCTTTTTTGAAAATTTTTGATAATTTTTCCATAATAGTTTCTTTATCAATTAGTGGTATATTAAACATTTCTTTTGTATATGCTATAGTAACACTCATTTCTTTATTACTAATACCATAATATATTATATCTTTTCTTGGAAATAATTTTCTTATTTTAGAGAATGATTCTTCCCTAAATCCATCTTTTTCCTTAAGATTTAATTTTAATTTTTGAATTTCTTCAAATTTCTTTTTACTAAATATCATTTCTTGTGAAAAACATCCAGAAATGTCTTGTGTTTCGACATCCATTATTTCTTAACTTTCTATTATTTCTGACATTTTTAAGTTATGTATGTTTTTATATTGTTTGTAAACTTTTACAAATTTTTATTACTTTTGTAAGGTGTTACAAATTTTTTTATTTTGTAATGTATTACAGATTTTCATTGTTATGTAAGGGTTACATAAATTTGGGGATATGAATATGAATTTAGTGATAGGTGGTAGATAGTAATAGTAGTGCTCTTGCAGAAAAGTGAAGCAGAGTTTAAGGCCTATATAGATGGTGGGTATTTCATATTTTGGCCCGAAACTTTTAACAAAAGTACTCAAAAGTTGATTTTGAGTCTTACTCTATATATCGGGAATATTGCTGTAGATTGGTGCGCAACATTTTTTTTAAGTCCCTAGATGACTCTGTTTTGGCCTATTAGTTTTACAATTTTGTCCTTTCACATCGTCTACAAGATTTGCTTAGCGTCCTTTTACTCTTCGCTTCCAACAAATGAAATCCAAAGATCGTATGAAATGAGGCCAAGTAGGGCTCAAGACGGAGGATAAGAAGGTATACATAAAGTACATGTTGAGAAAGAATAACAATGGTAAAGTAAAGATAGACTTGTTCCACACTTTGTACCTTCTTCCAAGAGACGCTTGGGCTTGGATTCTCAACTTTCATCGCCACTTTCAACTTCGATAAATCTTGCTCTCTCTATCTCTGTGAGTAGTAAAGATAAAGGCCACAAAAATTTCAATTTCTAAAGACAAAGCCAGGACTATCTCAAGACTATCTCAAGTTCTCAACCACAAACACAAACCCTAGATTAACTTGAGATGGCGTTGAGGTAGACAACTAGGTTGAGAAGGGAGAGATCGTCAACGAAGTTGTAGAGGTATATTGTTTGTTTCATTTCTTTTCTAAAAAGTTCATTTTATTATAATATTTTCCTCTATTTTTTAATGATATCTTTTTCGGATAATATCAAGAATGTGGGTTTCTAGCATCTAGTAATTATTCCTTTATATTCAATTTTTTAGGAAGAAAAAATTACATTTGTCGTGTTTTACTCTAGAGAGCAAGCAAGAACAAAGATTTTGAAAATTTGTGAAGCATTTGGAGCAAATTGTTATCCTGTTCCTAAAGATTTAAACAAGTAGAGGCAACTTATAGAGAAGTAAGCAGTTGATGGGATTGCTTATTTATCTTTTCTTAATCTTAAATGAGTTTCTACCTAAAGTGGAATTCTTTTTTATTTTTATTTTAAATAATGATTATTTTAGATTTTATTATACTTAATTAATCAAACAAAATGACTAGTTATATATTAATCATGATTTCTATTAGCTAAAGAAATCTTATGGTTTTAAAATGTTATTTTCCCTTCTCAAATAATGTTTTGACTTTTGGGTTTTATTCAAGTGATTAATGGTTTGCTATTGCTTAGGAGCTTATCATTGTTGATTATAGGATTGCACTATTGATTGTGGAGTAATCGTTTCAATGGGCTAGATTTATCTTTGTATGTAATCTTTTAAATTAATTTTCATATTTGTTTGTAACTTTTTACATTCACCTTTATATTTAGCTATAGCATAAACTCTATTTTATATGCAATATATTATATGAACTCTACTTTTGTACGTAATATGTTAAATCCACCCCTACCTCTCTATGTAATATGTTATAGCAACTCTATCTTATATGTAATATTTTACATTTTTCTCTAGTAGAATCGTCGGAGTCTCGGTAATGATGTAACATGACATATTGCTTAGAAGCTTATCATTGTTGATTGTAGGATTGCACTATTGGTTGTGGAGTAATTGTTTCAATGGGCTAGATTTATCTTTGTATGTAATCTTTTAAATTAATTTTCATATTTTTATGTAACTTTTTACATTCACCTCTATATTTAGATGTAACATAAATTCTATTTTGTATGTAACATATTATATGAACTCTATCTTTGTATGTAGCATGTTACATCCACCCCTACCTCTATATGTAATATGTTATAGCAACTCTATCTTATGTGTAATATTTTACATTTATTTCTAGTAGAATCATCGAACCTTCGATAATGATGTAACATGATATATCCAACTCTATCTTTGAATGTAAGATGTTAAATTTACCTCTACATTTAAATATAATGTGTTACATCCTTCTTTGGAAAAGTCGCTGCTGGTGATCGTCAAAGCTCTATTGAGGTTGCTAGTATATGGCAGGAGCTCCGGTAAGATTGTTGGAGATGTGGTAGGTAAGAGTTAGTTTATGGGTGAATAGAGGAGATGGAGGGTAAGAGGTATTTTAATAAAATATTTTCTTATTATGTAAATGAAATTCTGAGTTTTGGAGTTATATTGCTAGTTTGAAAAAATTGTAATATTTGTTTAAAAATAATCTATTTAAGTCAAGTACTACTATATATTAGATTAGATTATTTAAGTTGACTAAGTTTTATTTTTGATACGTTGTTATATGTGATGCGTCATCAATATACAACAAACACATAAATAAAAGTATTTACATTTATATAAAAAATGCCATATTTTCAACAAATTTTGTTCTTTTGTTTGCAGCATATTGGTGACATTTACAGTCCCATACCAAAAATATCACACAAAATTTAAACTCATAATAAAGAAGTATATAACATACTCATGTATTGTAAGAACAAAGAAAAAACAAAAAAAAAAAAAAAAAAAACCTTCTCAAAGTCTTCTTTAATCAAAATTGTAGAGCTAGGTTGTATGTGATAGAGTTATGCAGTTTAAGTTTGCTAGGGCATATACATTAGTGTGTATTGTATGTTCGTACACCGTAGTAATCCTAGGAGATATTTTTTTAGCATTATCAAACACCAAGACTATAGTCCATAAAAATTTAGAGCAATTTTCTTTTTTCACCCTCATAATGCATTGCTTTTCATTTTTCACCCCATAGTTCATTAATTGGGTGAAAGACATCAGGGGTTCTCTAGCTTACACAAATGAAATGTACAAGTCTCATGATATTTTAGTTGACCATATAATCATGTGGTTTCAATAAAATTAACACTAAAGTCTTTTTTTTTTTTTTTTTTTTACAATTGATTGAAAAATTGAGCCAAATTTTATCATTTGTTGGTCATGCTGGCAACTTTGTGAAGAAATTTCTAGAAAAATAATTATATTTAGGTTATTAAGGTAATGGTAAATTACTATAAATAACCATATAAATTTATTTACGACTAGCACATAATAAAATCTGGCTAAATTTCTCAGTGAATAGCCAAAATAGAATTTTAATGGTAATTTTATAAAAGTAACAGGGCCTCTGTGGTTCACTAAAAAGCTATGATACTTATGCATTTCACTTGTGTAAGTTATAGGACCCTTGACGTCTTTTACCCTTAATTTATTTGCAAAACTATATATGTTAGAATTAGAGCCCTAAAATGCAAATGTGTTTGTATTTAATTGTTTATATTAGAATAAATGGAAATAAATTTGATTCTTTACGTGTGTTATTTAATTCATTTAAATAAAATATAAAATTCTTGATTCTTCACATATGTTTAAACTTAATATATAGAAGTATATATAAGAGGATTGCGTTTAAGTGAAATGATCTAAATAGTCCGTGGCAATTAATCAAGTTTAAGATCTTTATTTGGAATGGAGTGACCTTGATTCGGGGTAACAGATGTGGTGGAAAGTTGTGGGTATTTGTGTATGATAGAGATAATGCATGATTGGACCAGAGGTATTAGATACACTATTAACATCCGTTTGCTCATAGTTGTTTCTCTATGCTACTCGATGCCATGTGTGAGACAATCTTAATCCTGAGTGATTTAGCTGACCCTTTATTGTAGAACGTTGGTATTTGACTTACTTGGCAATGCCTAGTTGTTGGGCTGAGATGTCTTGTATCTTGATATCCCCGACAACGGTGCCCAAAACTTGGCACGAAATTTGCAAGTGCACAGGTCGTGTACAAGTGATAAGTATTTTTAAGTACCCACGAGGAACTTATTAAAGCGTGTATTAGGACTAAGTACCGAAATATATACTTTTTCTTTCTATTGAACTACCAAAAATTAGTGGCAAATTAAATAATGAAACTAAAGTAATTAAAGAAATAAATAAAAAAATAGATTTATTACACAATGAAGAAAAGTTTAGGATTTCAATTTCCTCCATTCTACTTCCATGAATTTTCATGTCTCATTAATAGTAACTAAAATGTATGGATTATTAATTAATTCTACTCAAATAATTATCACTCACATATCTATGGTCATGTTAATCCTAATCCATATAAACTTAGCCCATATGTCCATGGCCATCTAAGCATACATGAGTCATTAAGCACCTAAAGTGTAAAAGTATTTGCATACAAAATAATGAAAATTTCTTCCTCATTACATATATGCTAATTTAATGCATGTTCACAATTTCATATCAATTTTTCAATTGCACACAAAATTAACAAATCACTTAATTAAATGGCCAATTTAATTAAGAGCACTAAGTACATTAAATTAGATAAATCAAACACTTTAATAATATTAAATAAACATTAAACAATCATGTTCATAGAATGGGTTCCATTAAAATTTCTAGACCAAAATCTCTACTCCATAATATTTATGCACAAAATCTTAGAGAAATTAACATTAAAAATACAAAAGAAACAAAAAGAGAAAAAGGAAAAGAAGAAACCCAAAAGAGTTGATCAAATTCTATGCTTCAAGTGCTCATTTTGCTTCATTTTTGCTTTTTCTCTCTCTAAAATTTCAATAAAATGTGTAGAAAAATCTAAAAAGAAATATTAAAAATAGTATTTTAGTGGTTTAAATTGGTGAATGGAGTAAAAGAATGAATGAAAGATGGAAATGGAGGTGTATGGAGATGAAAGAGGGTGAAAAATGGTGAAAGGGTTGCTGAAAATTCGTGCAAAGGAGATAAAATAGGTCTAAAATGCTCAGATCAATTTTTGGCCATTGGATCATAAAAAAGCAAGGGCTGAGATGATAATGAGATAAAAACAAGTGCTGGCCATTAGGAAGATGACATATGGCACTTAAAAAAGGTAGAGCAAACTAGAGTGTGACACGTATCATGGAGAAACAAAGGAGCAGTGCTCACACGACACGTGTCTCGCTGCGAGAGGCTAGCGCTGAATGAATGGCTGAGTTGACCTCACACGGTGCTTTGTTATTCATTGGAGTTGCTTGTGTGGTGCTCAATTGGCATCCACGTGTGTCTGAATATTTCTAAGGACATCCCAGATACTTCTATAAACATCCACCTACATAAAAAAATTAATTAAAAATTTCAAAAAATTTTCAAAAATTATATTTTTATCTATTTTTACCATTTGACCCAAAAATTTTCTTTTTTTAATATTTTAACTCTAAAAATATTATTTATTTAATTATTAATATTAAGCATAAAAATGATATAATAACTCTATTTTCATAGAGTTATCACACCCCCAAACTTATTATTTTGTTTGTTCCAAGAAAAACATAAACATAAATTAAACAACTCAAAATTAACATTTAAACATGGTATAAATAATAAATTTATAACTATTATTGATATTTTTTTTTTAAAAAAAAGGGGCTCTAAAGGCCCATTCTTTTTATTAATAAAGAGAAAACACACTTACATACTCTGGTGGGATTCGAACTTGGGTTCCTAGTGGGGGGATTGGGAGTCTTACCACCTGAACCACAAGAGATTCCCAACTACTAGTGATATTAGTTTCAAGCATGTTCAATAAATTAGAGGACCCTAAAAAATCAACCAATACACTCAACTTAGATATCCTTGTGGTTATCAATCCATAATGAATTCATTTAAGGGTATGACCAAATTTTTTAATGACATGCTTCATGTGCGTGTGTGTTATGCTAAACTAGTTTACATTATATGCCATCAAAATAAGCTCATGTGAACCATACAATTATAAGAATAGTCTACAATAGTACAAAACTTCATAAGTCCACATTTAGTCTCTCTTCACTAATGTAAATGCAAGCTTAGATTGAAATTCATAGGTCTTTTAAAGCTTGTAATGATAGGTTAAGATATGAGTAGGTGAAATAGAAAATATTTAGGCTTAAATACACCCTTAGCAAACCAAATACATACAATAAATTAATGAGCTCATGACCACAAGTAGTGTACACTCAAACTTAGGTTTTTTTTTTTTTTTTTTGAGAACTACGCCCCAAATTCAATCATTTATTTCATTTTTTTTTTGTTTTCTTTTAACTTAACCCAACAAGGTAAACCACACATTCCCAAAACATACAAGCTTGACAATAGATAACACAATACATATTTACCTAAGGATATCATGGGTAAGTGAAATTTATTATTTGGGCTAGGCTAATCACATAGGTAAAATGAAATGAAATATCAACATAAAGGCTCAAAATGAGATAACTAAGGACATAAATAATCATGGTGATTTGAAAAGCTCAAACGGTCCAAAGAAAGCCTAAATTGTTTCTCAACCTAAGTAGCACATATGATTTTGCCTCAAGAGACACCAAAGTGGATTTTAAAGTTTGTTATATAGACACATAAATCACCAATGCATGAAATCCACACAAATTTCTCAAAACAAACATACAAATTCACAAAGTTATGAAATGTGCATATAGAATGGAGCATTTCAAATAAAAAAAATTTAGCCATACATACCTCAATGAATACACATGTTCATAACTATCACATTTCAATCCAAGTAATGCATATCAACTACAAATCATCATTAGATTCCTATTAAATTCATTTCACAAACAAATCACTAACGTAACTATAGTCATAACTAGTCATTTTTACCACAAAGTTATAATCTCACCAAAGAAACAAAAGTTTTCCACCCCCAAAATTAACATGCATATTGTCCCCAATATGCAATAAAAGAAACAAAAGCAAATAAAAGATGAGAAAACTCCCTCAAAACTTGAAATAACATTTTGATTTGTGTCACCTCAAAGCTCCAAGGCTTCTCTTTATTAACCTACAAATGTCAAACAAAATTATTCATTAGTACTTTAAAAACTTGGGTTGCCTCCCAAGAAGCATCATGTTTTAGGTCCTTGACTAGATCTTTCTTGAACATATCAAGGTGGATGGTATAAAAAATATTCAATGAATAATCGCTTAACGGTTTTCATGTTGGTTGGGCCAAGGTTATCAATGTTACTCTTAAGGTCCCATGCTTTCTTCCTCTTTTTCAAGGCACATAAACCCTTCTTCAGGAAATGAAAGTCTCCAACACCAAAGTCTTGCAAAAAAATCCAAATCAAAGGGGTCGGTTGGAACTTTCATTGTGAACTTACACTCGTCAAGCTCATCTTCAAAATTTAACTCATAGCTCAAACTGGTATCAATGGGGAGGTCCATGGTTCTTATGACTTTGAAGGCCATTAGCCCACCTAAACTCCTCATGGTGAGTTCCCTTTCTTTTATATTGAAGTTAAGTACCCCCGGTGGCTTGGAGTTGTATCTCCTCTTCCTTATGAGTCTCATTTTGTTTCTCTTGAGTTACTTCATGATTTTCTATGTCATCCTTAGGATTTTCTTCCACTTCGTGATCGAATTTCTCTTCAAATTCTTGATTCTCACACACCTCTTCTTCATCCTTCCTAACAAAAATCTCATAGCCATGCTTGGCTATATAGTTCTTGATTAACTCCTTCATGGAAGATTTCTTTTCTTGTGGGGTTGGTGGTGGTTTCACAGAAGTGTTTATGGAATACGAAGACCAAGTAGAATAATCATCCTCTTGATTATAGCTTCAAGAGTAACTAGGTTGACTCCCCAAATTCGGATATTGGTGGTAGGAGTGTGATGCCTCCGGATCAGTGTAAAAGTTATTATAGGTGTGTCCCCCTTCATTCCATCTGTAAGAGTGCAACAGACTTTGTACGACTCTAGTATCTATAAAAGACCTCAACAACGAAAGATGGTAATGTTGTTGTATTGTGAGATCCCTCAAGGTACTATTCTGTTCAATACGAGCTATGAGATTGGTAGCCTCTTCAAATGTCATTCGTGCATCCTTGAAACTTTCATATTCAAATGGGTCCACCATCTAACAAACCAAACTCAAGAAAAACGTAAAATACGAAGAGTAAAAGAAAGTACGAAAAAACCTAAGTAAACAAGATAAATCTACTAAAAATAAATAAGACAATAAAAATAAATCAAACAAAATAAAATAAATAAAATAACAAAAATAAATAAAAGCTAATATTTTTGAATTTTAGAAAATTTTAATTTTAATTTTTTAATTTGATAAAAAAATGTTCAAATTAGAGGAGAAAGACTTGTATCAATATTAATCCTAATACACTGCAAGCTCCCCAGCAACGGTGCCAAAAACTTGGCACGAATTTCGCAAGTGCATGGGTTGTGTACAAACGATAGGTATTTTTAAGAATGGGATTGTCGTACCCAAGAGAAGCTTCTTAAGGCGTGTACTAGGACTAAGTACCGAAATATATACTTTTCCTTTCTATTTGAACTATCAAAAATGAGTGACAAATTAAAATAATGAAACTACGCTAATTAAAGAAATAAAAAAATAGATTTACTACACAATGAAGAAAAGTCTAAGAATTCAACTTTTCTCATTCTACTTCCATGAATTTTCATGTCTCATTATTAGTAACTAAAATGTATGAATTATTAATCAACTCTACTCAAATAACTATTATCCATATGTCTATGGTCATGTTAATCCTAATCATTCAAAAACTTGGCACGAAATCCGTAAGTGCACAGGTCATGTACAAGTGATAAGTATTTTTAAGAACGGGATTGTAGTACCCACGAGAAACTTATTAAGGTATGTATTAGGACTAAGTACCGAAATATATACTTTTTTTTTTCTATTTGAACTACCAAAAATGAGTGACAAATTAAATAACGAAACTAAACTAATTAATGAAAGAAATAAATAAAAATAGATTTACTACACAATGAAGAAAAATTTATAAGAATGAAAACAATACCTATATATATAGTAAAATAAAAGTGGACGTTAAGAAGATACTGACCTATAAGGAAAAGAGTACGAAAGGAAAAAAATCACGAACAGGAAATAAAAATGTTGGGTCAAAAAACAATTATTCACGGAGAAGCACCACAACGAAAAAATCACTCGTGAAGAGAAGAGTTTGAAAAGTAAGAAAGGACCCCTCAGAACTGCCGTCCTTATATAGTGAAGGCTATCCCAGTGCCCATCCAACACTTGGCAGTTGAAATACGAAGAGTCAAATCGTGAAACTTTACGAGAGACTCTTCACTGTCATTCCAATTCGAAAGACATTGCAAGAGACCTTTCACTACTCTTCCAGTTCATACCAGGTCAAACTATAAGAGTCGGGGACTTGATGTTCAAACACCGACCTAGTAGTTGTACCTTACCTCTACCTATCGACCTAAACCCCATTCACGTCAACCTCAGCGATTCATTTCAACCCAATTTTGGCATACGTAAGCAAACCGGAGAACAGGTCAAGAAAACCTTAGAAGTCGACCACTACTTGATTATATAGATTACGAATGTAGCTCCATCAAAAGTATAATACCTATAAATACTTAATAAAAGGCCATTATGCACACAACATTAATCAAATCATTTATTGCTTTCTCTATTATCTCTCTACTCTCTCTCTCAAACCTGGTCTATCTCCCAACAATTAACATGAGTAGAGTCTTAAAAGACATATTTCCTCTAGCGCATGCACTTTAACAAAAATATTATTCCCCTTAAAGATTGTACAATCATATAGTAAAGAGGTTCATATGCTACCAATCAACTTTCCACCAATACAAGTGTGTGCAAGGTCTTTGATGTAAGTTGTGTGTGTATGTGTGTGCAATGCACATTATATCATCCAACACAATCATGAAATTAACTTATATTAGTATGCCAATAGATTAAGTCTTATAACATATTTCATACGTCTACTTTTCACACCCCTCTCTACTAATGTAAATTATGTATTTAACTAAATATCAAAAGGACTTTGCATGTTTGTGCTGTTAGGCATAGGTGAGGATAGATAAATAGTAATATTTAGGATTATTCCACATCTTAGCTTACCTTTTATTCATCATGTACAGGTAATGCACAATTGAATTTTCATTTTGATATTTTAGTGCATCTTATCACTTTATTTTCCACTTTTTGATTCCACCTTGAACTACACAACACCCCTAAAACTATTTTTGAATTTATTCCTTATTTTTAGGGATTTTGGTGTTGTCATAAATATATACTGAAAAAATTGGGTGCATCACACTTCACCTTACTTTAAAGCACACTATATGACTACATTTTTACACAAACTAATAGTGCAAGGGTAAATGTAATACACATTTTTGGGTAAGTTCATATGTGGTTTTATGACATAAAAGATATATAGGCTCAAAGGGATGACTAAGGGCATATCTATATGTTAGCTCGAAAGATCCAACCAGTTCATTAAGGGCCTAAATTATTTCTAAAGCTAAATACTATTTATAATTTTGCCTCAAGAAATGATTAAATGATTCTAAAGCATGAAAGAATTACTCACATGACATAACTTACACCAAATTTTCTCCTAATAAGAGCACTAGATTTAATCATGGCATGTGCATAAAATTGAATTACAACAATCAAGAACTTGCAAGCATATGCAAGATTCATGTAGGTATCTCAATAAGCATGTTATATTGCTTCCAATTCTATCATTGGGTTCAAATACTTTATATCAAGTATACATGCATTTAGATTCTATATGATCATAAATTTCTGCTCAATTTATCACTAAACTATCCTAAGAAAAATTAAAATTGGTGAGTAATGACAAAAGAAGGGAATGGAGTTCCCTCCTCCATACATGAATTGCTTATTGTCCTCTATATGCAAAACACAAAGAGATACACAAAATAATAAAAAGGATAAAGAAAAACTTCCTCAATGATGTCGTAGTGTTCACAATTTAATATGTTCATGTGTGCACCATTGTCTCACTCTCTTGCTTTATTCACCTAAAACAAAATTAAACAAAGAATAAAAGAATAGAGAAGTCTAGAAAAATCTAATATATAAATATAAAAGTCTAAGTGCTTGGGTTACCTCCCAAGAAGCGTCACATTTAAGATCATTGACTAGACCATTTTTTTGTTTTCCTTATGATGCATTCACAAGTGTGGTCAAGGCTTTTTCATTTGGTATTTGGCCACCATAATAATGTTTAACTCTATGCCCGTTGACCATAAATATTTCCTTGTTGTGGATCTCCAATTCTATGGCACCATGGTTAGTTACTTTAGTGATTGTGAAAGGTCCAAACCACTTGCTTTTTTGTTTGCCCCTGAAACAATTTTAGGAGTGTGTTGTAAAGTAGCACTTGTCCACATTCAAAGCTGCATCGCACAATCTTTTTTTAATGCCATCTTTTTGTCTTTTCCTTGTATAGTTTGGCATTTTCATAAGGGTTCCACCTCAGTTCCTCTAACTCATTGAGTTGCAATGGCCTTTTCTCTCCAACTGTGTTTAGTTCCATGTTGAGTGCTTTTACTGCCCAATAAGCTTTGTGCTCCAATTCTACTTGAAAGTTTTTAGTTACGGATCAAATATACCTATAGGGGGGTGAATAGGTTATTTTTAATTTTAACAAATATTAATTATGTAACCTAATCACAACGGCCAGACATGCAATCGCATGTAAAGATAAAATGCGGAATAAAAAATAACACACGATATTTTTAGGTGGAAACAACCTAGGCCACTCCAATGACCTAAGAGGAAAACCACCGGTCCACCGAACCACCTAACTATCCACTATGAAAATCAATGTTCAATTACAACCATAGGTCCTAGAACTACCCTTCACAGATAGATCCCCCTTTCTGTAATTTACTTACGAGCCGCCGCTCCTTTCATAGCCTCCACAAGCTAGGTGTCTGGATCCGGACCAACGTTCCGATCTACTTGAGTCCCACAAGATCAATCGAACCCGTCAACTTCAGTAATTTCGAGTCACACGAAATACCGAGCACGTCACCTGAAACATTAGCACAAATAGCACAAGTGCAAAGTGTGTCCTAGAGCGGATTCAAACAATGAAAAATCCTAACTAGCAGATTCAACAGCATATGATGTAAAAACAAATCAGCTAGTAAACTCTAGAACTATCATGCAATTCTAAATTTCATGAAAGACAATTAGGCACGTGAATTATTCAAACATAACCACACAGTATGTTTGAACAATTAAAATAAGAAAGTGCCTAAGCTTAAAGATGAAGAGAAAAAGATTTTTCTTCGAAAACACAATTCAGATGTAGAAAATATTATCTCGGTGTGAGTTCAATTTTGCACAAACAAGTGTTGCTTGAAAGAGGATTAATAATAGAGTACAACTCTACTCATATCAGGATTTAGCTTTGACAACAATTCTACTCATGTTAGAATTTTGCTTTCATAACAATTCTACTCAAACAAGGACTCTTCTTTCACAACAATTCTATTCACAACAATTCTACTCATATAAGGATTCTACTTTCACAAGAATTCTACTCATATCAGGATTTCACTTTCACAAGAATTCTACTCATACTAGGATTCTACTTTCACAATAATTCTACTCATATAAGGATTTTGCATTTAACATTAAATGAGTCAAATTGGTAAAAGTAACATATGGGCCAAATTAAAAACAGAGTTGTAGTAGAACTGAAAAACTGCCTCGATCGATCTAGCAAAGAACTCGATCGATCTAGACAATGCTCGATCGATCGACCAATACTCGATCGATCTAACTATGCAATTTCAAACCCGAGAGCAGCTAGATGGAAGTCAGTCTATGCTCGATTGATCAAACATGCCTCGATCGATCAACAAATTAATCGATCGATCTAGTTCAACCTGAGAGCACCTAGATCGAAGTCGATCCAGACTCGATCGATCGATAACTCAATCGATCGAACTATCCTCTCGATCGATTGACCAACATGTGCACATTTTATTTTTCGTTACAATCCAAACTAAGTGTAGTGCACAATTGTGTGAGGATGTATGCATGAGATCATATTTTACCTTTCATATGAGCATTGCAAGCTTGGTGACTCCATCATCATGTATCATCTGATGGAACGGTGAACACTTATGCTAGATTACAATTAAACATTTTGTCCACGAAAATTGCCAATACAAATAAACCTTACACTACTAGTAAGTGACATGCTTTTCCAAATACAAGTTTATATGAGGTAGTTCCAATGGGTGTTTTGGATGTTGTTCTGTATGCCTATAAAACATCATCCAACTTAATTGACTAATCTTTTCAGAAGATATTCATGTATTTTCTTGTATCTTTTTCACTTCTTTATTAGATACTTTAGCTTAGCCACTTGTTTAAGGATGGTAGGGGGTAGCCACTTGTATTTGATTCCATATTTAAATAAGAGAGAGTTGAAAGCTCTATTGTAAAAATGACTCATTCTATCACTAATAATTATTCTTGGTGTGCCAAATCTGGTGAATATGTTTCTTTCCAAGAATCTTAAGACAGATCTTGCATCACAGGTGGTGCTAGCTATTGCTTCCACTCATTTGGAAATGTAATTCACTCCAACTAGTATATATTGAATTCCAAGTGCTGATGGGATAGTCCCATGAAATCAATACCCCAGACATCAAATAACTCAACTTCAAGTATGGTATTTTGGGGCATTTCATCTATTTTTTAAATATTGCCTATTCTTTGGCATCTGTCACAAGGTTTAATGAACAAGTGAGCATCTTAAAAAAGTGTAGGCCAAAAGTATCCAAATTGGAGTATCTTAGCTGCTGTTTTTGAACTCCCGAAATGTTCTCCATAGTTTGAACTATGGCAATGGTGGAAAGTGCTTCCAACTTCCTCATAGGAGACACATCTTCTTAATATCATATCACTGTATTCTTTGTAGAGGTAAGGGTCATCTAAAAAATATTGCTTTGTGTCATGGAAAAATTTATTCCATTGATGCCATGTGAGGTTGGGTGGAACAATATTTGCAGCCAAAAAGTTTGCAATATTAGCATACTAGGGAACTTCAGCTTACTGGATTATATTGTTGTGTTTGATTTATCAGTTACATGACTTAGTATGATCAACGCATCCTTGATATATGTGCCAAGATATTGAGACTATATAGTGATTAGAAAGCACTTAGAGCTTTATCTTATTGCCTGATATCTGTCATGTTTGTTTATTTGCAAATTACTTGTTATTTGTTATTTGCTTTTTGTTGTTTGTAGAAGAGGACCTAGTCTTTAGGTGTCTATATCATTTAGATTTGGTTGTTTACTGAGTCGTGACTTTCTCAATAACTATTATTAAAATTGATTATGCCAAATGATATTCACAATCAAGTTAATGTAGTTCAAACTAAAACGAACATGGTCCAATTACGAATTTACTTATATATGAACTAAGGCAATGCACAACATATAGTCGAGCCACAAGCAATACAACCCAATAATTATTATGCTTGTATGTGTTGGACACCGTTTAATTAACATTTTTGCATGTTAAGTGCATTACTTATGTAAACTTTAATTTCATGTATCAATCTAGTATTATAATCGACTAATTTTATAACAAGCTTATCCAATTTAGCATCCTAAAAATATGTCGGTTGGTTGAATTAGGTTTAATATTATTAAAGACTCATAAAAATTTATATTCTTATGTTTAAGCGATATTAAAAATTGAGGCATCCAACTTGTGCATATGATAACATTGTATGAACAAGTTTAATTTCATGTAACTATATGAATACGTGGTCATCTTGTTTTGTTTTTTTTTTTTTCTTCTCGTTGTTAGTTATGTTAGAAAATGAAAGTAATTATAAATATGGCGAACAATTTTACTTTAGGTATGTAAATAATGTTATAAATTTGGTAAATTCAACAAAATTTACTAATAATTTAAAAAATTTGGATCTAAATTAAAAGGTTGGGAAATAAAATGACCAATATTTCTAAAACAAGACTCCTTGACTGCTCTTAAATTGAAAAAGCAAGTGAAATGAGTTGAATGACACTTAGGGGTATTTAGGTAATTGTCACATACCCTAGGAATTTTTAATTAACCAACTTTATTTCAGTTCTATGAATTGTACAATTGGTACAAAAAAAACTATTTTTGTACAATAGCGATAAATCATATCGATAACAAATTGTCATACAAAGTTAATAATTGTCATCCAAAATTACAATTGTTATCTAGAGTTACAATTGTACCACTTGTCATTCATTCACAAATATCAATTGTCATCTTGTGTCGTGAATTTAAACTATAAATTCTAAATAATTTTCTATTAATTGTTTAATTACCAAGAAAATAACTATTTTTTTACAATAATGATACGTTGAATCGATATTGAATTATCAGCTAAAGTTACTAATTGTTATTCATAATTACCAATTGTCGTTTAGCGCTACTAATTGTCATTTAAAGTTATCAATGTATTCTATCAACCTTAAATTAATTACAAGAATGTTAATGAAGAGTTTACATTTTAAGATTGCTGGGAAGAAGTCCAAAGATTAGAATTCAAAGATTCAAAAGACTATTTCTAAAGAATAGTAGAGCTTGTCGCAGTACGATAATGATTTATTAAATTATTTATATTTAAACTTATATTTATTTAAATGCTATTTTGATAATAGGTTATAAGTTTACCTATTAAATAAGTTTTTATTTATAACATATTTTTAAATCAATAGATTAAATTAAAGATATGACATATATTATCATTCATTATTTGAGATAAATAATTTGATAAAATAAACGAGGAGTATCTGAGAATTAATTTTCCATCCATTGATTTTCATTATGAAAAATTATTGGTTAATTCTTTAGAAAAACACATCGTAAAATAATAGAGATTAGAGAATAAAAGAGTCGAGAGAAATATGAGATTACCATCCGGCTGTGGCGCTGTGCACCTCTGAGTTTCTGACCCTCACGTTACTTGCCTTCTCCCTCTTCGGCTGCTCAAGCACAGTCAATACATTCATTCCTCTTTCTACCCTTTGCAGCCCTGAGCTGTAATCTACAATCCTAATCTCCCTTTGCTCACTGATTTCTGCCCTTCGGATTTTTGGAATACCATTCTAAATCAGGTAAGTAACGATTTAGATAAGTTTTTGAGCTTTTTTTTTTTTTCAGCGTGATATAGAGGAACTTGGATGAATCAATTTTATGGGCACCAATCTATTTCTGTTTGTCTGTTTTCCCCTTCTTTTAGAGGATTTCTATGCGTGCAAATGCATTGTGAAAATTTATGGACTATTTTTTAGGTTGGATTGGTTGAATGCATAAGCAAACTTGACCCGGTGTTTGAACATAGTGCTCGCTATTGTTTCTAAGGCGTTAATTGGTAAAAATAAATTATGCTGCAAACTCTCGTGTGGGTTTAGCAGGGTTTAACTTTTGAGTTTTAACGTTTGTTTCTTTTTCTCATCACCTATCTTCAACTTGCCTTTTTTTGTCAGATTATGATGATTACCCGCCAACTGATGTTCAAAACCCTTTATAAAATCTCAAAGCAACGGTCTACAAACCTCAAAAACTTCCACTCGTTACAACATGAGCAACAACCATTTAAACATCCTCAATTAAACGCTGCCTTCGTTAACTACTTGCGGAGAAACCAGCCATTTAGAGTCCTTGTCTTTTTTAAGTGTCAGCTCCAAACAGGTTTGTTTAGAAACATTGATGAAGTTACAGTCACCCTTGCAATCAAGGCTTGTCAAGGACACCTCGAACTTGTCTGCCAAATGCACGGCTTTGCAATTTCTTCTGGTTTCATCTCATACATTACGGTTTCAAATTGTTTGATGAATATGTACTCAAAATCTGGGCAGGTTGAAAAGGCTTTGTGTATCTTTGAGAGTTTGTGTTATCCTGATGTTGTTTCTTGGAATACTATCCTCTCTGGGTTTCAAAAGAGTAGGGACACATTTGATTTTGCTCTTCAAATGAACTTGAATGGGGTACTTTTTGATCCAGTTACTTATACTATAGTTCTTGCTTTTTGCTCAAACCATGATGATTTTCTCTTTGGTACACAATTGCATTCCAATATTTTGAAATGTGGATTGGATTGTGAAATTTTTGTTGGAAATGCACTTATATCAATGTATTCAAGATGGAAACGACTTTTGGAAGCTAGGAGGGTGTTTGATGAAATGGTGACGAGGGACCTGGTTTCTTGGAACGCATTGCTATCAGGGTATACTCAACAGGAAGTTGGACTTGATGCAGCTTTTGTCTTTATTGAAATGGTAAGGGAAGGGTTGCAATTGGATCATGTCTCACTCACTGGTGCAATTTCAGCTTGTGGTCATGAAAGAAACTTAGAGCTGGGGAGACAGATACATAGTGTGAGTGTAAAATCGGGATATGGGACACATCTTTCGGTTTGTAACGTATTGATCTCAACATATTCAAAGTGTGGGGCTATCAAAGATGCACAATTGGTCTTCTATGCCATGGACGAACGAAATGTAGTGTCATGGACAACAATGATTTCTATGAATGAACATGATGCCATGTACCTTTTTAATAAGATGAGAATAAATGGAGTCTATCCAAATGATGTCACGTTTGTTAGTCTAATCCATGCTTTATCAATGAAAAATTTCGTAAGAGAAGGCTCAATAATTCATGGGCTTTGTATGAAGACTGGCTTTTTGTCTGAACTAAATGTTTGCAATAGCCTCATTACTATGTATGCAAACTTCGAGTCCATGCAGGCCTCACTTAAAGTTTTTGAGGAGCTTAACTGCAGAGAAACCATATCATGGAATTCATTGATATCTGGTTTTACTCAAAATAAATTGTATAAAAAATCTCTAGAGATATTCCTGTTGGCAATTTCTGAGTCTGAGCCAAACCATTACACTTTTGGTAGTGTCTTGAGTGCAATTGCTGATTCTCAAGATATATCTTTAGAATATGGTCAACGTTGCCATTCTTACTTGATAAAACTTGGAATAAACACGGACCCAATTGTCTCAGGTGCTCTTCTTGACATGTATGCAAAGCGTGGTAGCATTTGCGAGTCTCGAAGAGTTTTCCTTGAGGTACCTCATAAAAGTGAATTTGCTTGGACAACAATAATTTCTGCTTATGCTGCACATGGAGACTTTGAATCAGTGATAAAGTTGTTTGGGGAGATGGAGAGAGAAGGGATCAAACCTGATTCAATCACATTTCTTTCTCTACTATCTGTGTGTAGTAGAAAGGGACTTGTTGAGATGGGTAGTCAACTCTTTGAGTCAATGGTAAAAGACTATCTAATTGAACCATCTCAAGAGCATTATTGTTGTGTGGTGGATATGTTAGGCCGGGCAGGGGACTTGGAGGCGGCAGAGGAGATGTTGCAAAAGATTCCAGGAAATCCCGGGTTGTCTGTATTGCAAAGTTTATTGGGGGCTTGTACAATGCATGGGAATGTAGAAATGGCTGAAAGGGTAGCAGATGCTTTGATGGAATTGGAACTAGTAGATTCAGGTTCATATGTTATGATGTCCAACTTGTATGCTGAGAAGGGTAATTGGGAAAAGGTGGCAAAAGTAAGAAGAGCAATGAGAGATAGAGGAGTCAAGAAAGAAATAGGATTTAGTTGGGTGGATATTGGTAGTTCGTTGTCTTTGCATGGGTTTTCATCTTGTGACTGGTCTCACCCTAAGTCTGAGGAAATTCGTTGGATGGCAAAATGCCTTGGACATGAAATGAAATTTTTGAGAGACACTGAAGAAATAGCATTGGCAAGTTAACACATAAAAAATGAGTTCTTCAGAAGCCATTAATATGATACCCAATGGCTTTTCTTAACCAAAAAAATTCTCAAGTTTGTTCTCTTCCAACTTATATATTGGAGTGACATAGAAACAACTGGAGTAGAATGCCAAGGTGCTAACAAGTACAAATGAGTAAGGAGAAACACCTTTTCTGTGCATGTTTAGCTGGATTTTCTCCTCTTGCTGCTCATATCTTTTGAAATGGTCATGACATCATAGAGTCATGAACTTTGCTCCCATACAAGTTTAGCTTCACTGAGTCTCTTTAAAGATGCAATCAAGGACAAGCTGACATTTCTGTACAATACTTAGTGGTTTTTAGTTCCTGAAGGGGCAAGCATTCTTGATTCTGTCTTTGCAAGCTTGGAGGAACATACATCAGAAGATAAGGGAGAAAAAATAAAATAGTGTGATATAGCCTATAAGAAAGGGAGAAAAAACAAAATAGTATGATATAGCCGCATGATTTTATCATTTCATGGTTGATTGCTCTTCGTTTGGTTGGGTTTTATTAGGATGATAAGAATACTCATGTATTAATGTGTATTACAATTTCAAAAATATTTCTTGACTTTTTGTTGATTGAATATTTTCACCCAAAAGGAATCTCGAATTTGCCCACTTTTCCCTCTTTGGTTTATTTTTTGTTTTTCCCGTTTTGGGTGCTGAATTTTGCCCTCTTTTGCTGAACACTATAACTTAGAAATCTCTACCCTTTGCATTTTACACAAAACTTGCTCAAACTCAATTAGAGATGAAGAATAAAATGAACTTTATTTCTGGACAAGGAATTGGTAAGTAACAATTTGCAACTAGTTTTATTATAGCTATTTTTGGGGTTTTGAACTGAACAGGTAGTTTTGACATAAAAAACCTTGATAATTAAAGCCTTTATATGTTCTCTATAATAATGTTTGTTTTATTAAATAAAAGCAGTCAAAGGAAAATTTAAATCCTACACTTTTGTTTGATTCATTTTCACAGGAATGGCTGCTATTCTTACCCTCCACTCTGTCTGCCTTTATCCACTAAATTTTTCGCTAACCAGAAGCACAAAAATGCCTCGAGCAGTCCTCAGTAGAGGAAGAGCTAACAAAATGCACGTCCCTTATGAGTTGAAGGAGGGACAATCCCGCCTTTTCCACAAGCTCCCTTCTGGACTGACCATGGAGGTAATTGTGCAAAAAGGTGTAGTAGATAAAGGCCCAGATTCAGGTTTTAGAAAAGAGACACCTCTGGTTTTTGTTCATGGGAGCTACCATGCTGCCTGGTGCTGGGCTGAACACTGGCTACCATTTTTCTCTGCTTCTGGGTATGATTGCTTTTCCATTAGCTTGTTGGCTCAGGTGGGCTTTCTCTTACCCCTATCTTCTTCTGTAACTCTGACTCTATTTTGAAGCTCAAATCTTTGGATTTTGTGACACTTCTTTACTGTTGTCTATCTCTTTTTTGTTTTCTTTGTCTTGAAAATGCATAGTTCTAGAAAGAACTTTAGTTAGAGTAAACAAGGATATAAAAGAATAACAACTCTAGAATTTCTACTAACATGCATGAATGTGTCACTGAGCATCGACTGTGATCTTCAAGAATACATTTTTTGATTGTCTTTAGGACCCTATAAAACGTTCTTCTTGGTTCCCTGAGGATTAATGCTGCTTGTCATCTTATTTTGTGTTTCCATGGTAAATAATTAGATTCACTCTGGAACTAGCAGATTTAGAAGTGATTAAGTTTCTGCAGAATTTGAATATAAGGAGATATGTGACCATGTTGGGAATCATAACTGGTCCATCTGACATTTTTAGTTACCTACTGCATCATGAATCTTGTACTCCAGCTTCTAACTAGGAAGACACTGGTCTTAACTTTCCCTAATCAAACATCTAAAGTTGATTGACTTTAGGTTTCACTTGACATTTATTGTTGGGTATTCTATCATTAACACTTAACAGTATCACTTCGTTGTTGAACTTAACTAAATCTCAGAACGCAATTCAAAGCAGCTGTTGTCCCTGTATTCATCTGTAGCATTATTTTGGGTATTTTGTCTCCTTATGCCACTCTGTCCATTGAAAGTTGTCTCTTAATTCCTTATCTGGGTTTTATAAGCTTTTAAAATGAAGTGTCACTGTGACAAAAAATTACTCTGTGCTCATACTGGTACTCTATTATTTGTTCTTTGTGTAAATCTGCTGCTGGTTTGTTGTCTCTACTGATTAGGGCGAAAGTGATGAGCCTTCTGGTCCTGTTGCTGGTACACTTCAGGTATATTTACTTTCCACCAGCCAAAGGCTACTTGTATAAGTTAATCTTTTTATTTACTGTTCACTCTTATTATGTGGCAGACACATGCCGGAGATGTTGCAAACTTTATCAATGAAGAGCTGGCTGTACCTCCTGTGCTGCTTGGACATTCATTTGGGGGGCTTATTGTTCAGTATTATATTGCAAATATTAAGAGTGACAAAATTGTAGGTAACATTCTGCTTGTCTTGATTCCCTTTGTTGAAGGTGAAATTGGTCTTCAATATAAACCAGTTGAGAGTCTTGATATAATGAGTTAAAATTACCAACTTTTGAGCTCTCCATAAATGAGCAGTTGAATACTGATATAACATTAAATCACAAATATGATATTTAGTTACTGGCCTTGAGACAAGCTGCATATTCTTCAGATTAGATGGCTTGGCATGAGCAGATGAGCTTAAAGTCATTATGTCCTCATAGTCAAATTTTATTGGTATCATATTTATGCTGTGTACACGACTATTGGATTTTTTTATTCTTTGATCATAAGCAGACTTTTCTTTTGTTAACTACTTTGTTTTCTGATTGATACTAGAAATGGGAAATTTGTTCCCCAAATTAACTGGTGCTGTGCTTGTCTGCTCCGTACCTCCTTCGGGTAATAGGTAACCTCATACTTTCTCCATTCCTAATTTTTATAGCTATAATACTTTTCAAAGTTTGATGAAGATAACATTCCTTTCTACCTTCTTCAGTCGCTTAGTTTGGCGTTATCTCTTGACCAAGCCGATTGCTGCTCTTAAGGTAGCAATTTTACTCTTTTGAGAAACATGAGTTCTATGATACTTATCCAGATTTATAGTTCATTATGTAACGAAAAACCTTTGGCTGCCTTTTACTCCATTGTCATGTTTTCATTTAGTACCAAATCCATGATCATATACCCAACTCTGCAGTGTCTTTTTGTATTTGTATTTAAATATGTACAGGAAAAATCCGAGTTGACTTTTGTCCCATAATTATATCTTCTTTTAACCATTATCTTGTACCCGGGCTCTTGAACTAATTATTTACCATGTACTTCTCTCAGATGTTGTTCATTGTTCAATGCTTTTAATGTGCTTGCCTGGTTGGATCAATAACAGTACTTTTTCTCTCTTTATTATTTGTCTTTTCAGTTTTCTTATGCATGATGGACTTTTTAGCATGTATTGTTTCTATTAATAAATGCAATTATTTTAAACTCAAGTAGGTGACACGAAGCTTGGCGACAAAAGCTTTCCAAACTTCCCTTCCTCTTTGTAAGGAGACATTTTTCTCTTCAACTATGGAGGATCATGATGTTCAACGGTATGTTACCAGGAACTCTGTCCAAGTTTATTAAACTTTGTTTAAAAGGAAAATTAAAATTCTGTGTTAGTATATGATTTCATTTGCTTCTATTGCTTTTTGTTGGGATTTGATCAATTGTAAATGTAAAATTGTGATAAGTAAATTGTTTGCAAGTTTTTATTTGGGAAAAAACGAAATTATTTGATGAGGAAGGGGGCGTACATTAAAACAAGAATTATGACACCTTCACATATATTTTGTGCTCACCATTTTCTTTTGTATCATGGTAAACACCTTTAAAATTGTCAATCTTCTGTCAGATATCAGGCACTAATGAAAGAGAGTTCAAGAATGCCATTATTTGATCTGAAGAAGTTGAATGCATCACTTCCAGTTCCTTCGGTGCCAAAATCTAGTATAGAGCTTCTTGTGATGGGTTCAAATGATGACTTTATTGTGGTAAAGTCTTTGTTGTATATTGTTATTATAATGGTATGATCATTACTTTGAATGATGTGGTGCAGTATTTGAAGTTAATATTGCATGCCTTTTTAGTAGTCTTTACCATGATTTGAAGCCCAAAATAGCGCGCGTGCACGTACACACACACACACACATATAATCGAATTGGCTTCAAAATAGCATATAGTACATCACATGTACTTTGTACGTTATGTGTAATGTGTACATGCTATATGCTATGTGCAACTGACATGCTATTTTTTTTGCCGATTCAACTTATATAGCTATTTAAGGTCCCATTATTTTCTTTGCATTCCTAGGGCTTTTACTAACCTCTGCCATCACGGACATGGTGTATCAGTCGGTCTCTATTCATCCCTTTCTCTCTCTCTCTTTTTCTCTTATTTATTTGTCTTTATTTTGCAATTTCTAGGACATTGAGGGTCTCAATGAAACAGGCACCTTTTATGGTGTTTCTCCATTCTGTGTCAAAGGTGTTGCACATGACATGATGTTGGACAGCTCATGGGAGAAAGGTGCACAAGTTATTCTATCATGGCTGACCAGTTTTGTCAGATAGGGAAGAAACCACGTCATCATGCAGCTTCTATTATTGAATGTTGGAATTCCATTATATGCTTCTAACTGCAACAACTTTGGTTATCTGATATATATTGTCTGATGGCTGCTGGCCAGTGAGATATCTAGTTTGGGTTAAATAGATTTTTTTACCACAAAACTAGTTACAGAAGTACTTCTAAATTTTAAATTATTACAAAACTGTTTTAGCTGTTGTTACATATGTATTATAGTTGTTAAATGTGAAAAAAAACGAATGGAAATATTTTAATGGTAATAGTATTTATGTGACTTTTTCTGTTACTATTTGACAAATTTTAAGGGCGTGTTACATTAACAAAAGTTTAGTGGTTTGGGTGATATTTTTGTAACAACTATTCGTTGGTAAATAAAATGTATTCACCCTTTGCTTTTTTAAAGTATATTGTGAATAAATTTATGTTGAAATCCCAAAACTTCAGGGATTTGCTTGTAGGTAATTAGGAAAATAATTAGGAGGTTTGTACTTATTAGCTGGCAGATCTGTTTTTTTTTTTATTTTTTGTATTAATTAGAAAATTTGGTTTACAGAAAATTTAGTGGTTTGGGTGATATTTTTGTAACATCTATTTCTGTTTTTTTTATTTTTTGTATTAATTAGAAAATTTGGTTTACAGAATTAGAAAATTCTGTAAGCAAACATTGTGATGTGAAATAAGAAAATAATATACAAATACATTTTCAATTCTTCTTTTCTATAATTTATAGTATGTTTAAGTAAAAATGGAAAAGAAATAGATGACATGCTCGTATGAATTTTAGTTCACTTATTAGCCAAAGGTTTAAATATGTTTTATGTCCTGGTAACAAAAATACTCCACATTAATTACTATAAAAATACCCCCAACATTTATTAATGTGACATTCACAAAAATACCCCTAACATTTATTATCTTATGACATTTATATCCTTTTCATCATTTTTGTTAACAACATTTGTTTTTTCAGAATCATTTTGGTTAATGGAAATGATGAAAAAGACTAAAATGTCACATGGTAATAAAAGTTGGATAATTTTGCAGCAATTTAAATATTGGGGGTATTTTTCTTAATAGTTCACAATGATAGGGATATAAAACATATTTAAGCTTTAATTAAATGAAAATGTTGAGAAGCATCATATTTATTTTGTTTGTTTGTTTGAGAACATTAGAGCTAAGTATCGTCCATTAAAAATTGGGAAGGGGATTTCTCTCTTTTGGTTGAAGGGCAAGTCTATTTGCCTTTAAGTTGATTGATGAATTTCTGAGAATGTTATTAATGCTCAAGACGTAGTTCATGAGAAAACGTGGGAGGCGTGGTTAACTTGGTATCAAAATTGATGAGTAAAAAACTTATCATTTTATGGAATGAAATTTTATTATTAAGATAATTAGGCTTTAGGGTTTCTCTGAAATTTTTTGCAGCCAGCACTGTGTTTTATTTTTTGTTGTTGAATGGTGCTCCTTTTGGTAATATTGTTCCTGGTAGAGGACTCAGACAAAGTAATACAATTTCTCCTTATCTGTTCATTATTGGAGTTGAGACTTTATCTCTATTGCTTCGTCTTGCTGAAGATAATTTGGGATTTACATGGAATCAAAATTGCAAGAAATGCTTCTGCTGTAAGTCATCCTCTCTATGCTGATTATTTTATTATTTTTTGGGTGCAAATATGTCAGATTTGAATACAATTCAGTACAACTTGTTGAATTATTTTGCTTGATTTGGTTAGAAAGCTAATTTGTCTAAATCATACATTTTTTATTCTGGTATTGTTTCTCAACTTTTGAGATCACAAATTTATGCCCTTCTAGGCATTCAAGCTTCTTTGGATGGTGTTAAATATCTGGGACATAATCTCTTTTTACCTTGGCAAGGAGTAGAGAATTTAACAAAATTATTAATACTCTTATCATCAAAACTGATAGAAAGGTGACTTATATCAAAGCTGTTATACTCTCATTGCCTGCTTACTCTATATGAGTACTTTAAAGTTTACACAACTACTTTGTGATAAAGGAGACGCGGGTATTCGACCCGTTCGGGTCAGTTTGGTTCGGGACAAAACAGATCGAAACATTATCCATTTTATTTAAAACAGTTCGGTTCGGGGCAAAAATCTGTTCGGTTCGAGGCACCATTTGAGTATCCGCTTATTTACTAAAAACTTTAATTACATAAAAATTTATAATATTTTTGTTTTCAATTTTTTTTAAAAAAAAAGGGTTAACGGTTCAATTTTTTTGACCCCACAGATATTAATCGAACCGAATCTATTTTGTTTGAAACGATTTGGGTCGGATCTGACCCGAATCGACTCGTTGCCATTTCTAGCATTGATTGGAAAGTTCTGGTATTGATTGAATTACACTAGATTTTACTATAGTATCCCAAGTAACTTTAGTATTCAATTCAGATATTTTAAATACTCGAATTTTAGTCATTAGTACTTTTATAATTTTTTTTAATTAAATACAAATTTTGAAATATTAATATCAATTTATCATTTTTTAAAGGCTACTTTTGTCTTTCCATATTTAAAAATATTTTTTTATTAATTTTTTTCTAATAATTTTCTTTTAATTATGTTAAGAAGTTAATTAGGTTAAGATTTTTTATTTTATTTTATAAAGGCCAACTATTTTAGAACTTATATTTTGTGAAGATTGATGCACAATTCATTTTGGATTTTAAATTGTGAAAATTGTTATTTTATTTGATTCAAGATTGCTACTTAATTTGATATATTGTATATCTTTATGTTCCACAGGTTAATGAAATATTTGTTTGTTTTTCAAACGTTTTGGTTTGATACCCAAAAAAAATCACAGTAGTCATAATATAAATGATTTAAGACATGTCTTAAAATAATTTAAACAATTAAAAAAAGATTATTTGTAAAAAGAAAAAAATTTAATATGGAAAGACAAAAATACCCTTCTAAAATGGTAAATTGATATTAATATTTCAAAATTTGTAATTAATTTTTTGTTTTTTTTGTATAGCTTCGGCAAAAATATATCAATGATTAAAATTCGAATATCTAAAAAATATCAGTTAAAAATTAAGATTATTAAGGTACCAAAGTAAAGTCATCCCATTTCCACCAATTGAAGGTAAATTAGATTCTTGGTTTTGGATTCACAATAACAAGGGTAATCTTGACACTAAACCTTCTTAGAGAGCAATTATTTCTAGAAGATTACCTATTGCTTCCTCCTTTGGGAAGAAAATTTGGAAATTAAAAATTCATGACAGAATCAAAGTATTTATTTGAAGGCTTTATTCTGACTGTCTTCTTACCAGAGACGATATTGGATTAAGAATTTACTTATCTGATATATCTTGTCCCTTTAGTCATTCTGCTTCGGATACAATTGATCATCTTTTCTCTTTGTGTTAATTTACCTAATCTATTTGGTCTAAATGGTTTTGCACTGAAAAATTAGCTTCTACTAACCTATCCTCTATTAATGCCCTCATTCAACCGATCTTTTGTAATCATAATACTATAGCCTCGTCATTCTTATCTCAAACTAAATTCATTCTAGCTGCTTTTGTCTCTTTGGAACAAGTTTGGAAGACTAGAAATAGCATCTTATTCAATTCTGAATTTCTTAATCTCATGTTAATTGTTTTCAAATTAAAAATGAGATTTCTAAATTTTAGATTTCTACTAATAATAATGACATTGATTATACTCCTCCTCCTCCTACCTCTCGTAGGAAACCCACCTAGAGGTGCTTCCAAAGTTAATTTTGATATTGCTATGTTGAGTTCTACATTTACATCTGCTCTTGTTATAAGAGATCATACTGGTCAAGTCCAAGGTTGTTGGTCTTAACATAATTTTGGAAAATCAGCAGAAGAAGGTGAAGCAGGTGCTTTATTTGTGTTTATTACAATTGGCTTTACAGAACAACTTCCGTACTTTCTACCTGGAAGGAGATAACAAAAATATTATTAAAGGCTTGATGCATGATGATTTTAATATTTCTTGGGAGGCTTAGAATTATATTAATAACCTAAGTTGCTCTTATGAAAATTTAGTATGATATCTGCTTCTAGGATTCCTACAAATATAAACAATGCTGCTCATTTGTAGCTACATGGGCATCTCATAGCCTTGTTGAGGGTTTTATTTCTATCTCTGTGTTACCCCAATAATTTTCGGCTATTATTTGTAATGACTTTTAATATTAATATATTACTTTTCAGAGCAAAAAAAGGGGATGGAGATGAACCAGCAAAAAAGAGTCACTTTGGAGAGACTAGAGATTTTATCTCAAATAAATAAAACAGGAATCACTCCAATTGGGATTGATATATGGGTTAATTCCTGAAGGATGATGAATTATTGGTATTTCACAATGTAGGTAAGTAAGAAAAATTGGTAAATTTTTTTTAGGGGACAGAGTGGCTGCTATGTAGGAGAGAGGGAAAGAAAAAAAATTATGGCAAAAATGAAATGGACAAATAGGAGTGTAATATATTAACTTCACTGTATGTATTGGTTCATAAAATAATTTTACAGATCTGGAATAAACACTATGCTAGTCAAATGACGCCATCAGACTTAACGAAGATGATGAGGGCACTACCCATGTTTAGAAAACTTCACAAAAATATACCAACGTGGAGATCCTACCATTATCTTAAAAAAACCAAATTGTCGATAGTATAGAGAGATAAAGATAAAGATAAAGAAAGAATAATGTATTGTATTGAATCTGTGTATTTAGAATGTACATAGAGGACCGTATTTATAGAGTTTACAAGTATAGTACAAGAGTGGAGTACATGTAATAGTACAAGTGAAGTACACTTGTGTAGTACAAGTATAGTGTAGTACAACTTATTTAGTACAACTTATATATCAACATCCCCCTCAAACTCAAGGAGGAAGAGAAACAATCAACTTGAGTTTGGAAATTAAGTTTTGAAATCTGCCTGGTAGATGAGATTTGGTGAAAATGCTAACTGTTTGATCTATGGAGGATACTGAATTGAGACGAATAATGTCTTGAAGAACATGTTCATGAACAAAATGACAATCAATCTCGATATGTTTTGTTTGTTCATGAAATACATTATTGTGAGCATTCTGAATAGCACTCTGATTGTCACAATAAAGAATAGTTGAGGTTGACTGGAAAACACCCATATCAGCAAGTAGCCATTGAAGCCAAAGAAGTTCTTGAGTAGTGTCAGCTTCAGCGCGATATTCAGCTTCAGTGTTGGATCGAGGAAGTGAGAGATTGTTTCTTGCTTCGCCAAGATATGAGAGAGTTCTCAAGGAAGAAACAGTATCCAATGGTAGATCGACGATCAGTAGGGTCACTTGCCCAGTCAACATCAGAGTAGGCGGAGATAAGAAGATCAAACTTGTTGGAGAAGTGAAGGCCGTGAAACATGGTGCCTTTGATGTCTCGGAGAATGCGAAAAACAACAGCATAATGGGTAGATCGTGGAGCAGACATGAATTGACTAATCAGATGAACAACATAAGCAATGTCAAGATGAATGACTGTGAGATAAACAAGACTGCCAACTAGTTGTCTGTATAATGTGGCATCTGAGAGAAGAGTACCATCTAATGGTGGTTTCTAGAGGTGTTGATGCAGTCTTACAATCAGTAAGACCAACACGATTAAGAATTCTTGAGGAGTACTTTGCTTGAGAGAGATAATATCCTAGGAAATCAGATGAGATTTCCAAGCCTAAGAAGTAGTGGAGACAACCAAGGTCTTTCATTTCAAATTGATGGCTGAGAAACTGCTTGAGATTAGTAAGGCCAGTGGAGTCATTCCCTGTTATGATCATACCATCGACATAAAGGAGTAGAAGTGTAACACCAGTGGGGGTCTTTCGAATAAAGAGGCCAAAGTCATAAAAGTTGGAAGTGAAGCCAAAGTCGGTAAGTGTAGAGCTGAACTTGACAAACCAAGCCCGTGGAGCTTGTTTGAGGCCATAGAGAGCACCACGAAGTTTCCATACTTGATAAGGTGAATGAGTATATCCAGGAGGAGGTTTCATGTACACTTCCTCAGTTAGGTCTCCATTGAGGAAAGCATTTTTGACATCCTTTTGAAACTTTTTTCAATTTCGTGTAGCAGCAATAGCAATGATACTGCGAACAGAGGTTAGTGCAAAAGTTTATTCGTAATCGATGTCATATTCTTGCGTAAAACCCTTTACAACCAGACGAGCTTTATATTGTTCCACAGACCCATCTGAATGAGTTTTGACTTTGAAAATTCGTTTACAACCAATCAAAGATTTGTCATATGGAAGATCAACAAGATCCCTTGTATGTGCTTTTGTTAAAGCTTGTAATTCATCTATCATAGCTTACTGCCAATGAGGGTTAGAACTAGCTTCTTTATAGTTTTGGGGTTCATGATGAGACAAAATAGTGGAGAAACATTTGTAATCACAAAGATGAGAGGAAAGAGTACTTACTCGAGTAGTACGACGAAGTGATGATTCTGCACAATCAGGTCGTTGGTCTTTAGAGGATGTTGTAATGTCAGGATCAGTAGAAGGAGCAGACTCGTCAGGAGAGGTCGTAGTAGACGTTGGAGAGGGTAGGGGCACTGTTAGAAGGAAACAGATCAATAGTTGGGTCATTAAAAAATGAGGGTGAGGTTGGAGATGAGACATGAAATTGGGAAAGAGAGGAGAACATTTTATGTTCCCAGAAGATGACATGGTGAGAGATGCGCAATCGTTGAGAGAGAGGGTCCCAACAACGATAGCCTTTATGTTCTATTCCATACCATAAGAAACAACAAAGACGAGCACAATGTTCCAATTTATTACGTTCATGAGGGTGAAGAAGAACAAAACAAGCACAATCAAATACTTTGAGCAGATTATAAGATGGAGTATTATAGAGGCATTTATAAGAGGATTGATTGTGACTAACAGGCATTGGAACACGATTGATGGTATAAATTGCAGTAAGAGCTGCTCCTCAAAAGCGTTTAGGACAAGAACTAGAAATGAGAAGAGTGCGAATAGTATCAAGCATATGTCTGTATTTTTGCTCAGCTCTTCCATTTTGTTGAGATGTGCTAGGGCAAGAATATTGAGAGAGAGAGCCTTATTGTCGAAGAAAATTTAAAAAATTTGTTTCTTTGTATTCCATGGCATTATCAGCTCTAAAAACTTTGATGGTTTGAGAAAATTGAGTTTTAACCATTTTGGCAAAATCATAATAAATTTTGGATAATTCAGATCTATGTTTTAAGAGAAAAATTAATGTGAATCTTGAATAATTATCAATAAAAATAATAAAATATTTGCATCCCCATAGTAGGATGTGGGGAGGGACCCCTAACATCATAATGAATTAAGTCGAAAGGGGAGACAGAAATAAAATCATTTTTATTAAAACATAAAGCAAGTTGTTGTTCTAATTGACAAGGTAAACAATTTACGTTATCAGAAGTAGAAGCAGAAACAGATCCTAATTTACCAGAAGATGTTAAGAAATGAAGACGTCCTATAGACGTATGACCTAGACGAGCATGCCATAGGTCGATAGGAGTAGCAGTAGTAGAAACAACAGTAGAAAGATGAGGAGAATTGGGTATATGAAGGTTCATAAGTTCAAATAGGCATCCAACTTTACGGCCAATCCCAAGGGTCTGCCCTGTTTGTGAATCCTGCATATGATAACTAGAAGAAGAAAAAGTAACAGTAAGACCAAGTTCACATAATTGACCAACAGAGATAACATTTAGAGTACGGTTGGGAATTGATGTGATAAATTTAGTACTCACAAGTGTACGAATTACTCGTAGAAAAGTGATAAGAAACTTCCAAGGTCGGTCTCTCAAGGAATTGCAGTGGTTCTAAATAACTATCTTCTTAATCTAAATAGAGTTCTAACAAAAATAAAATACTAATTAAATAGAGTTCTAGTGAAACTAAAACTCTAAGTAACTAGAGTCCTAAACCTAGTAAAACTGTAAAAAGGTGTTTGATTTGTGACGGGAACAATGATACAATCAATTAAACGAAACAAAATCGCAATTTAACAATCAATTCAATATGGATTAAAAATCAATGGAGGATGTATGGACGTTTAGTTTGGTTGGCCATGCTTGCATCGAAAAGGTATGGTGAAATAATATGAACGTTCTTAAATAAACAATATTACCGGCTTTCCTTTTAATTACGAGACTGCCTTCAATCGGGGTAAATCTCTTTGTTGATTAACTAATTAACTGCCTTTGGTCGGGGTAAATCAAATAGCAATCAAATTATGCGGAAGAAAATACATGCCAATCAAACTAATGCTATGACGAAGTCACTAATTTGAAGGTTTGATTAAGTGTTTCGGAATAAAGTGAAGGTGACGTTCCTATAACTAAATTCTCAGATTTTTAACCTAACTACGAATCTCACATTGGCCCATGATAATTCATAATCAAATATCTAAACATGCTCTTAATCAAAAGGTAATTCATTTATATTAAATCAATAAAATATACACCATACACAATTATAGCAAACATGGCAACACAAACTAAACATCCATAATGAAATTAGCTGCTCATGTTCATATTAATATTCATAGACAAATAAAATATGATCATACACTTCAACAAAAGAAGAAGAAAATAGAATCCTATAACAACAAGGAAAACCTAGATCTAAATACCACCTATGGATGGGATAGTGTTCTTCTCCAAAAGCTTTATCTTCGATTGTCGATGGCTTCCTTGGATCCTTAGAATAGTTTCTCTCGCTTTGTTTTAGTGTAGCAAAACTTCCAAAGTTGATTGAATTTCTTGTTTGGTCGCAAAATTATAAAGTGTAAAATTGTATTCGAGTTGTTCGAGTTGTTTGTAAGGGGGAGTCTAAGGGGGTATTTATAGATGTAAGGGTTTACACAAATCCTGATTGCAATAGGAATAGGCGCGTTGCGGCATGCATTTTTCCTGCCGCGGCGCAACACAAATTCTGGAAATAATGTCAAAATTCGAGAGCTCCCCGCCGCGGCATGACTTTTCCTCGCCGCGGCGCGTGTTGACTTCCTTTTCTTCATGTTTCTCCCCTTACATATGTGATGGCTCGTTATGTAAGGCTTACATATTTGTCTCGTTTAGCTCGTAACTCGTGATTCGAGCGCCATAAGTGTTCCGTCTTTGCGTGTTTTTATTATTTGACTCATTTGACGCTAAAAACACTTGAAATGCACTAAAACATACTCGTGATTCCGAATGAATAGATTTATGAAAATAATCAAGTAAACAATCATAACAAATCTATATTTTAAACAATTAAGCACAATTAATCACGAAATATTAGTGCTTTCGAGCACTCATCACAACTCCCAACCAGCTTCTTGCTAGTCTCTAGAAAGAGGAGCGATCTAAAGATTAAAATAAAACGAATAAACTAAACTAACTAGAATCACTTCCATAGATTGTCACGGTTGCATTTAGCGTATGCAACAAGCCTTTAAACCCCTGGGTGGTCCTAGTGGACGAGTTATAGTCTCGTGAGGGTTTCCAGTGATGATACTCGCAAACATCGTAACTAACAAAACATACTTGAATCAATCCATGCATACGTCTCAAAAATTGTTAACAACGAATGACATACGAAATAATTAAAAATCACTTAAGCTCAAAAACAGTCCAAATATCAAACCCATCTTAGTGATCAAATTTTGAACAACCAATCAAACCATATACCCGTTAGTTACACTATCTGATCGTGTCATGCATGATATTCATAGATTACATTTTAATATCTCATAAATGTGCAAGTAAAATATGAATAAGAATTTTGCACTTCCAACCTCCATATGCTCACTTTTCAAATCTATCTCCACTAATATAGAAATCAAACTACCTAGAATCAATAGGACTTCATTAAGCTTGTAAAGTTGTGGTTAGGTGTGTGATTATGAAAGTACGAAAATAATATTTTCACTAGGATAAGAGTACTTCTCATTTCACAAACTTATTTTCAACTTTTTTCACAAAGTGTTCTTATTCATCCTCCTATAAATTCCATATGTCCCTTAGATCCTTTGCTTGATTTTCTTTCCCCTTTTTTTATTCTTGCTTATTATTTCAATCATCATCGTCATTTTTTTTAACATGATGAAGCAAGATAAATATAACATAATTGCTCATGAAAATCAAATATTACATTGAGTACTCTTATTACTATGGGTAGTACAACGTATGTCAATGTTGAGTTCAAGGGTGTACTATGGATAAAACAATAATACGGGAAGGCTTGAAAAGTCCAAATGGTCCAAAGATGGCCTAAATCACTTTCTAAGTGGCATTTGATTCTATTATTTCGCTTCAATGGGTTTTCAAATGAGTTCTAGAGCTTTTTGAGACTTAAAATATATCATAAACATGCATACATTGCACAAATCAAAATAGTCATACTAACCATACAAACTACCACATAAACCACAAAATCCTCAAATTAGGTGAATCTAACATTTATGTGCTTCGTTGCTTAGGTAAAAATTTAATTTCTTTCATATATCACCATCATTACAATCATGTTAATATCATAGACTTCCGGATTGACTCAAGTAGACACGACACTATCCTAACAAAATTCAAGTGACAAAAGTTAAAAATTTAAATTTGGTCAATTTCATGCTCATGGAATATTTTTTCCACCCCAACCTAATTTCTACATTGTCCTCAATGTTAAAAAGAAAGACAAAAGAAATTAAGAAAAAGTGAGAGAAGTTACTCCCCTTTCGTATGAGATTGTGTATACTACACGTACGCTTTTGTTCATTGTTCCTCGCTTTTCTCATGATGAAGCAATTAGTGTGCAAGAAACATGTATGAAACCTCAAAGATTTACATCCCAATTCAGATCCAAATTTAAATTAAAACTAAGTCAAATGAAAAACAGAAAATATTAAACAACGTTAAACAATTCAAACTAAAATAAAATAAAGGAAAATAAAACTAAAAAAAAGAAAAAAAAAAGAAAAGAAAATTAGTCCAAAATAAAAATAAAATAAAAATAAAATTAAACCAAAGAAAATTACAAATGGGAGGCTTAGTCCTCCATGTCTTCGGGTTGCTCATTTTCTTCATTCTCGGGTTGGTCCGCCGATGGTATAAAAGTAAAGTCGTGTCCCAGATATTGTGGAGGTGGCTGGAATTGGGTGAGGTCTATTCCACTATGTGTCAATTGGCAGCTAATCATTTGGTAGAGTAGACCTTGATACTCGTGTTGATATTTAATTTGATCATCGAGCCATGCTTGTTGTTGGGTTTGGTATTGACGCATCTTGTGTTGATATTGATGCATTTTATTAACTTTTGCTTCTAGGTTTACCAACCTGTCTCTTGTAGAAACGTTCTTGGAAGAATCACCTTTTTTGCTTCCTTGCCCAGCCTTTGTTCCGCTTGTAAGGTGTTGCATGTAAGCGAAAGTTAATGTTTCAGCTGGCTGCAATAAGACCTCGCTCGTGTCGTATTTGACTCCGTGTTTAACACAAAGGGCGGTTATGAGTTGGGGAAAGAAGTAACTAATGTTGTGGTGCTCAGCCGAGTACACAACCCTTTGTTGTATCACCATTCTCACATCTATTGACCGCTCAGTCTCTATAGCAAATTGAAGGATAGCCCTTTCCCGATCAACTGTACTGTAATGCCGAGTCGGCATTAACCTAGAGCAAACAAAATATTGCCAAATTCGGGAATGGGTCCTTAAGTGTTTGGCTTGAAAGATGTTTACCATTTCCCCCTTATATTCCCACTCACCGTAACCATCAGTCAAGGTATTAATTACTTCATCGTAATCAACCTGCGTTAAGTAGGTTTCATACGCGCTATTGTGGATATCCCTTAACCCATAGTATGAGTTGATCACAGTTCTATTGAAGGGGACTTCAATGCCCCTCACCCAAACCATTCCATCTCGCGCTTCCGGGACATTCGCGTAGAATTCTCGAACCAGCGAATTCACACCCGCCTCCGGGGCGTATGCGAATTTTCTCCAACCTAATCTCTCAACTATATCCAAATGCCTATTACTCCTACTTGTTCGAAATCCATTTCTCTTTCATTTACAACCTTTATTCCTTTTGGCGGCACCCTCGTACCACTCTTGCGCTTTTCGGCTTACAAACCGAGAGGCGTCATAAGTTTTATCCTCAATCACTTTCCCTTTCCCCTTTGAACGACTACTATCACCAACCTTTCTTTTAGGGGCCATTTCAATTCTTAAACTTAATAGATTCAACTAACAACTCTAATTTCCAGAAATTGCAGAAAAAACCCAAAAATTTTGCTTCCCTCTTATCCAAAATTCCACTTAATTCCAAATTCAGACAAAATTTCATAATTCCAGAAAATTAATACTGAATTGAAGAAGATATGTGACGAATTTTACCTTTTTGGAATGCAATTGAAGTGTTGAAGGAAAAACCCCCAAATTTTTGCTTGAAACCCTAATTCTTGAATTGGAGAGAATCTTGATCCTTGAAGCAAATCTGATGAAATTGAATGATAAAAAGGTGTTAGCAATGTTGGATTGAAGAATTAGTGGAGTAAAGTTTAGATTTTGGTGAAGATTTGGAAGAAATTTGAGAGAAGTGTGTAGAGAAAATGGGAGAGAAGGAGAGAAAGTGTGGGAAAATTTTGAGAGAAAATTTTGAAATGAAATTATTTTGTCCCGAGTGCCTTTTCTGCCCAATTTTCATAGGCGCGCCGCGGCATGACTTTTTCTCCGCCGCGGCGCGGTTAAAATTTTTAAATTTTTGCGTGAAACAGAGAGTTCCGCGCCACGGCACAAATATTCCCCGCTGCAGCGCAAACTTATTTCTGAAAATTGTTTTGAAACATGAAGTATCACGCCGCGGTACAAATTTTCCCCGCCGCAGCGCACACAATTTTTTTGAAAAATTGGAAATGTGCAACGCATCCACTCCCAACATAAATTTGGGAATGTCCTCATTGCCTTGAAAAACTTAAAAATAAGATAAAAAATAAAAAAAATATAATAAAATAATTAAAACAACGAAAGAGATACGATACCGAATGGGTGCCTCCTATTAAGGGTTTAGTTTAACGTCTTAGCAAGACGTGGCTGCTCTCGTGTCTATTCATCGAGAAGACTTATTAAATCGATGCTGTTTAAATTGTTGTCTCCTTCCAAATATGGCTTGACACAATGCCCGTTTACCTTCAACGGTTCTTGCGTTTTTGGATTGAGCAACTCGATCACTCTGTGTGGAAGTACGTTAGCGATTGTGTATGGTCCGCTCCACCTAGAATGAAGTTTTCCTGGAAACAAACGCAAACGTGAATTGTATAATAGAACTTTCATTTCGGGAACGAAATACTTACCGAGGAGCCCTTTATCGTGATAGCGCTTAGTACGCTCCTTGTATATCTTGGCATATTCGTAAGCTTCGTCCCGAATTTCCTCAAGTTCGCTCAGTTGGAGTAATCGTTTTTCCCCAGCTTTTTCCATGTCCATGTTGAGCTTCTTAATAGCCCAATAAGCACTATGTTCTAGCTCAACCGGTAAGTGACTTGCTTTATTAAAAATTAGTCGGTAGGGACTCATACTAATTGGAGTTTTGTACGCTGTACGATATGCCCACAAGGCATCATTTAGTTTAATTGACCAATCTCACCTTGAGGGGCGCACTGTGCGTTCCAATATCCCTTTTATCTGTCGGTTGCTCACTTCCACTTGTCCCGAAGTTTGGGATGGTATGAGGTAGCCACTCTATGAGAAATGTTGTACTTTTTCAATAACCTATCGAAGAGTCTATTGCAAAAGTGGTTGCCTCCATCACTAATGATCACTCTCGATGTGTCAAATCTGCTAAAAATGTTATCTTTCAAAAATTTAACAACAACGTTAGCGTCATTAGTTCTAGTGGGTATTGCTTTTACCCACTTTGAAACATAGTCAATAGCGACTAGTATGTAAATGTAGCCAAAAGATGGGGGGAACGGACCCATGAAGTCGATCCCCCACACGTCAAATAACTCTACTACAAGATTAGACGTCAAAGGCATTTCGTTACGCTTACCTATGTTACCGGTCCTTTGACATCTATCACATCTCACACAAAACATGTTAGCATCTTTAAATAAAGTAGGCCAATAAAAACCGGATTGTAATACCTTTAGGGCCGTTTTCTTACCACCAAAATGGCCCCCGCAATGTAGCTCATGGCAAAAGGTTAAAATGCTCTCATGTTCCTCTTCGGGCACACACCTCCAGATGACTTGATCTTGATATAACTTGAACAAATACGGGTCATCCCAAAAGTATTGCCTGCAAACACTAAAAAACCTTTCCTTTTCCTGAAAAGTAATGTTAGGTCTCAAAATACCACTAGCTACATAGTTAACAATGTCAGCATACCATGGATTCGGACCTATTGTAAACAATTGTTCATCAGGGAAGGTTTCAATGATTGTATCCTTACTTTCACCTCAACATATTCATACTCAGTAATCAACCTAGATAGATGATCAACTACCACATTTTCAGTACCTTTCTTGTCTTTGATCTCTAGGTCAAATTCTTGTAAAAGTAGGATCTACCTAATGAGTCTAGGCTTAGTATTCGGTTTAGTCAATAAATATCTCAAAACAGCATGATCTGAATGAACAATAACTTTAGTTCCTACCAAGTAAGACCTAAATTTATCAAGTGAAAATACAACAGCCAATAGCTCTTTTTCAGTGGTGGTGTAATTAACTTGGGCGTCATTGAGTGTTTTGCTAGCATAATATATAACATGTAATCGTTTATCCACTCTTTGCCCCAAAACAGCTCCTATAGCATGATCAGATGCATCACACATGATTTCAAACGGTAAAGACCAATTAGGAGCAACAATTATAGGTGTAGAAGTAAGCCTATCCTTTAAAGCATTAAAAGCAACAAGGCATTCATCATCAAAATCAAACAAAGTATCTTTGGACAATAGATTGCATAATGGACGACTAATTTTGGAAAAATCCTTAATAAACCGTCTATAGAAACCTGCATGTCCTAGGAAACTTTGTATACCCTTAATAGATGTCGGTGGAGGCAATTTTGCAATTAAATCTACCTTAGCCTTATCAACTTCAATTCTCTTGCTAGATATGACATGTCCTAGCACTATGCCCTGTTGGACCATAAAATGACTTTTTTTCCAACTAAGTGTCAAATTGCATTCAATGTATCGTTCTAATACTAAAGTCAATTTATGCAAGCAATCATCAAAGGAATTACCAAAAACTGAAAAGTCATCCATAAATACCTCAATGAATTTCTCCACCATGTCCGAAAAGATTGACATCATACATCTCTGAAAGGTGGCGGGTGCATTGCATAGTCCAAATGGCATTCTCCTAAAAGCAAAAGTTCCGAATGGGCATGTGAATGTCGTTTTCTCTTGATCCTCCGGAGCAATGGGTACCTGATAATAACTTGAAAGACCATCTAAAAAGCAATAGAAATCATGCCCAGCTAGTCTTTCTAGTATTTGATCAATGAAGGGGAGGGGGAAGTGATCCTTTTTGGTGTACAAATTCAGCTTACGAAAATCAATACACATCCTCCAACCTGTAATTATCCTAGTGGGCACTAATTCATCTTTCTCATTTTTAACCACGGTTATTTCAGATTTCTTTGGTACCACATGAACGGGACTAACCCACTTACTATCAGCAATTGGATAAATTACCCCTACTGCTAGGAGTTTCAAAACTTCTTTCTTAACTACCTCTTGCATGATTGGGTTTAGTCTCCTTTGCGCTTCTTTAACTGGTTTGACATCGTCCTCTAAATTAATCTTATGCATACACATTGCCGGACTAATGCCTCTAATGTCCCCAATACTCCTTCCTATTGCCTTTTTATACTTCCTAAGCTCTCCAATCAATTTCTCCTCTTGGTTTTGGGTGAGTGTAGATGAAATAATAACAAGGTAGGTCTCATTCTCTCCCAAAAAGACATATTTTAGATGCTTAGGTAGTTCCTTAAGTTCCAATTCAGGTGGAGCAATCTCATCATCATGTGGGACATCCAATAAATCTAAGGGTGTACTAGTGTCATTTAATGATATGGCATTGTCTAATAGATCACTGTACTCCTTAGTCTCATAGTCTAAGATGTCATCTACCTCTCCAACTGTAAGTGCTACCTCCAATTTATCATCTAATCTAGCATGCACAAAAGTATCATGAATTATTGGATCTAAACATTCTACCAACGAACATTCATCAATAGCAGATATAGAGGGGTAAGGAGATGAATCAAAAACCTTAAAATGAACAGTCTCTCCCAAGATCGTCATTGTCAACTTTCCACTTTGGACAACAATGATGGTTTGGGTAGTAGCCATAAATGGTCTTCCCAAAAGAATGGAGTGCTCCTTGTCCAAAGATGGATTATCCTGTATGTCTAAAACCACAAAGTCAACAGGTATGATTAGATTATCTACCTGTACAAGTAAGTCCTCAACCATGCCCTTCGGATATTTAATAGATCTGTCCGCAAGTTGAAGGGACATGGTTGTTGGTTTTAGCTCTCCCAAACCTAGCTGCAAGAAAATCGAGTAAGGCCTCAAATTGATACTAGCGCCTAAATCAAGCATAGCCTTAGCTACTTTCCTATCTCCTATAGTAATATCAATTATGAAACTACCTGAATCTTTTAACTTAGGGGGTAAGTTGCGTTGAAGCACCGCACTAGCAATTTCAGATACAATTACTCTCTCATTAAGCTCATACCTTCTTTTCTTAGTGTTTAGTTCTTTGAAAAATTTAGCATATGAAGGCACATTTCTAATTACATCTAACAATGGCAAATTAATATTAACCTTAGAGAGCATGTTAAATAAATCAGAAAACTGTTTATCTTGCTTACTGTCCTTTAAACGGTGTGGGAATGGTACCGGTGGTCGGTATGGCTCCGATGACTTGTGTAGAGTAGGTGGATTAGATGACTCTCCAATTCTCACCTTTGAAGGCTCTTCATGCTTGTCACCTCTTTCCTCCAATTCCTTAGAAGCATTGTTGTCATCTTCTATGTTACCTGCACTATAAGATAAATCATTAGAAAGTTTAGGTAAATTTTTAGTAACGACCTTACCACTGCAAAGAATCGTGACAGCTTTGGCTTGTTCGGGTTGACTGGGCAGCTTTCCCGTCTCTTGCTTGTGCATTTGTTCCGCTAACTGCCCCACTTGCATTTCCACTCTTTTCATTGAAGCTTCCATAGAGTCCATCCTTCCACTACAAGATTGTATGAAATTATTTAGGGTTTCCTCTACGGTCGGTATATTTTGTGGAAATTGTTGGTTTATATTTTGGCCTTGAGTTTGGTTTTGGATGAATGGTTGGCTATTGTTTTGTTTCCAAGAGAAGTTAGGGTGATTCCTCCATCCAGAGTTGTAGGTATTTGAATAAGGGTCGCTCCTAGGTCTAGGTTGGTACCCTTGCATTAAATTTGCCTCTTCAGTAGTACCTGTATAAGGATCACCTGCAAAAGAACAAACATTAGCACTATGTCCATATGAACCACAAACTCCACATACCTCGTGTTTTGGCATTTGATTAACATTGGAGGTTGTGAGAAGTTGCACTTGTTTCGTTAATTCAGCAAGTTGCATGGCCATTTCATTGTTGGAGCCTAATTTGTGGACTCTAGCTCTTCTTCCTCTAGCACTCTTTTGTTGGGAATTGGCTCCCAACATCTCGAATAATTCGTAGGTTTCATCCGTTGTTTTCTCACCTATAGCTCCTCCTGCAGCGTTGTCAACTGTGAATTGACATTGTAGCGTCAATCTGTCGTAGAAAAACTGATTCTGTAGCTGCAACGGAAAGTGATGATGTGGACACTGTATCAATAGCAATTTGAATCTGTCCCTAGCCTCGTGGAAGGGTTCTCCGTCCATCTTCGAAAAAGTAGCAATTTTTGTTCTTAGGTCAGATGTCTTTTGATGGGAATAGAACTTACCCATAAATTTGTTGTAAACATCGTCCCAAGTGGCCAAAGAATCGGGTGCCAATGTCATTAGCCAAGACTTAGCTCTATCCTTGAGAGTGTATGGAAAACACCTCATGCGTAGTTGATCTTCACTAAGTCCCTGCAGTGGAAAGGTTTGCACAGTTGCATATAATTCATGCATAAAATTTAAAGGATCTTCATTAGGGATACCGTAAAAGGAGGGAAGCATGGAATAATGAATATTTTTCAACTCATAATTCCTAGCTGCCTCTGTAAGTCGAATGCACGATGTGGCGGTCCCAATGATAGGTCTTGCAAACTCTTTGTTCACATCTGCCTAGCTACGTTGTCACCCATAGTTGCTTGCAGTTGTTGTTGGACTTCTTCCTCTTGAAATTGATTATCCAGTTTCTTTGATCGATGTTTGACTCTATGTATGTTGTTAATGAAAGGAGAGAGTTTCTTGTTAAGTGATCTCCTACCCTGCATGCACAAATAAAAAGCAAACAAAGATCAAGGCAGCAGTGAAATTGGAAATTAAGCACTATTTTTTGATTTTTTAATTTTTTAGATTTTTTTTATATTTTTGAATAAAAATAAATAAAATAAATAAACAAATAAAAATAAATCAGAAACTCTAAAAAGTTAAAAAAGAAAATTATTTAAAACGTCATTTCCCCGGCAATGGCGCCAAAAACTTGATGTGATAAATTTAGTACTCGCAAGTGTACGAATCACTCGTAGAAAAATGATAAGAAACTTCCAAGGTCGGTCTCTCAAGGAATTGCAGTGGTTCTAAATAACTATCTTCTTAATCTAAATAGAGTTCTAACAAAAATAAAACACTAATTAAATAGAGTTCTAGTGAAACTAAAACTCTAAGTAACTAGAGTCCTAAACCTAGTAAAATTGTAAAAAGGTGTTTGATTTGTGACGGGAATAATGATACGATCAATTAAACGAAAACAAAATCGCAATTTAACAATCAATTCAATATGGATTAAAAATCAATGGAGGATGTATGGACGTTTAGTTTGGTTGGCCATGCTTGCATCGAAAAGGTATGGTAAAATAACATGAACGTTCTTAAATAAACAATATTACCGGCTTTCTTTTTAATTACGAGACTGCCTTCGGTCGGGGTAAATCTCTTTGTTGATTAACTAATTAACTGCCTTCGGTCGGGGTAAATCTCTTTGTTGATTAACTAATTAACTGCCTTCGGTCGGGGTAAATCAAATAGCAATCAAATTATGCGAAAGAAAATACATGCCAATCAAACTAATGCTATGACTAAGTCACTAATTTGAAGGTTTGATTAAGTGTTTCGGAATAAAGTGAAGGTGACGTTCCTATAACTAAATTATCAGATTTTTCAACCTAACTACGAATCTCACATTGGCCCATGATAATTCATAATCAAATATCTAAACATGCTCTTAATCAAAAGGTAATTCATTTATATTAAATCAATAAAATATACACCATACACAATTCTAGCAAACATGGCAACACAAACTAAACATCCATAATGAAATTAGCCGCTCATGTTCATATTAATATTCATAGACAAATAAAATATGATCATACACTTCAACGAAAGAAGAAGAAAATAGAATCCTATAACAACAAGGAAAACCTAGATCTAAATACCACTTATGGATGAGATAGCGTTCTTCTCCAAAAGCTTTATCTTCGATTGTCGATGGCTTCCTTGGATCCTTAGAATAGTTTCTCTCGCTTCGTTTTAGTGTAGCAAAACTCCCAAAGCTGATTGAATTTCTTGTTTGGTCGCAAAATTGTAAAGTGTAAAATTGTATTCGAGTTGTTTGTAAGGGGGAGTCTAAGGGGGTATTTATAGATGTAAGGGTTTACACAAATCCTGATTGCAATAGGAATAGGCGCGCTGCGGCATGCATTTTCCCCGCCGCAGCGCAACACAAATTCTGGAAATAATGTCAAAACCCGGCATGACTTTTCCTCGCCACGGCGCGTGTTGACTTCCTTTTCTTCATGTTTCTCCCCTTACATATGTGATGGCTCGTTATGTAAGGCTTATATATTTGTCTCGTTTAGCCCGTAACTCGTGATCCGAGCACCGTAAGTGTTCCGTCTTTGCGTGTTTTTATTATTTGACTCATTTGACGGTAAAAACACCTGAAATGCACTAAAATATACCCGTGATTCCGAATTGATAGATTTATGAAAATAATCAAGTAAACAATCATAACAAATCTATATTTTAAACAATTAAGCACAATTAATCACGAAATATTAGTGCTTTTCGAGCACTCATCAGGAATATGAAAAGTGTCAGAAAGTGATAAGATGATGTGAAAAATTGACCTATATTGGGAACATGCATATGTGAACTATAAGCAGTTTGAATTAAAGGTTTGGAGGTTGAAGATTGTGTGGGAGAGAAGATGTGAGTATTATGAGTCATATGGTTGCAACAAGCAAAATCAAAGTACCATGAAGAGTTACCTGATGTGAGAGACAAGCTAGTAGGGGGAGGATTACTAGAGTTTGAGAGGACGTGTTTAAAAAGACCTTCAAGTTCTTGAGTAGAGAATGTGAATTTGTCATGATTACCTTTAGAAACAGCAATAGTGACAAATCAATTACTTGTTTTACCTGAAGCAGTGTGATAGGAATTTCGAGGACAATCCTTCTGAAAATGTCCTGGATCTTTCTTGTAACAAAATTTACATATCCGAATGTGACATGTGAGAAGTGCTACCTTGCTGGTTGGAGCCCTCTTTGGAACCCTCTTTTAGGCGATAATAGGGAGTGACAAGAACAGAATCTGTAGGTTGAACTTTGAGAACCCCAATCCGTGTTTCTTCAGAGCGAAGCTCAATCACAGTAGTATCTAAGGACGGAAAAGGACTACGATGAAGTAAGGAAGCCCGAACAGGTTCAAAACGATTATGGAGAGCCATGAGAAAAATAACAAGACGCTGGCAATTAGATAAGTGGTAAACATCTCAGCATCAATTTTGTTTGTCCATGATGGTTCAAAGGGAGCGAGTTGATCCCAAATAATATGCATCTCAAAGAGAAATTGGTTAATCGTTTGATCAGAACTCTAACGTTTGGTATGAAGGTCTGTTAAAAGTTAATATTGGTTGGCCAGATCTGTGGTAGGGAATCAATTCTCAAGAAATTCTCAAACTTCCTTGGCAGTGTTAAAACGCCCGAACTCACCATGAATTAAGGGTAGAGTGGTGTTGCAGAACCAAGTGTTTTTAGAGAATTCTCCTCACACTAGAATTTTAGTATTAAATGCTCAGCCCCCTCAACGAGAATTACATTTGAATATATATAGACATATAAATCTACATGTGTCATAATACAATAGATATAACCAGGTCTGACATTGGTGTATGATGTCAGACTTTTATACTCAGTGTCAGAACTGAACTTGTCGGATGTTTTGGACTTGAAGATCCCACTAGTCTTGATTAGGTCATCATCTTTTAGTCGTACACGGATGATCTGATCTTCTAAAGTCCTCATCTTCAAGTCATGAGCTCTCAGTTCATACCATTCAGGTCGTGTCATTCAGGTCATACTTGGATGATCTGATCTTGTGAAGTCCTCATCTTCAAGTCATGAACTCTCAGTTCATATCATTCAGGTCATACTTGGATGACCTGATCTTCTGAGGTCCTCATCTTCTGGTCATAAGCTATCAGTTCATATCATTCAGGTCATACTTGGATGATCTGATCTTCTGAAGTCCTCATCTTCTGGTCATAAGCTATCAGTTCATATCATTCAGGTCGTACCATTCAGGTCATACTTAAATGGTCTGGATAATCAAGACAGGTCTTCAAGTAAACTTATTACATAAAAGATCATACAACATAGGTTGTAAAATTTTGGTCATACGACACATCATACAAGTAGGGTACACATTATTTATATTCTAACATTAAGTCCCCCATTCTTTTAACTTGAAGTAAGGTGAAAGAATGTAGCGATACACTTTTCTCCAGCCATATCTATGTCGTATATTACAAGTCATATATGCTCTCTAAACGTAAAAAGTCCCCTAATTATTTTTAGTTTCAACATAGTTTATTTGCGAACAAATGTAAGTAAATTTTTATTGACTTTTGTGAAGCATAACGTTTATCTATTTCAAAAAGTTGCGAGAAATAAGAATAATTGCTTTGACGTCTTATTAGGCGTCGTACCTTTGAGATACCAGAGCTTATTCATATATATATACGTTATTTCTCTCGTTGCGATATCCTTGATGTATAATCATGGTGAGCTAATTGGATCTTTATGATTTAGCCGATTGCCTTTAAAAGGAACTTGACCTCGAAACATTATATATAAAGAAGTATTTTGTGATTTATTGTATTAACAAAGGACGTGGTCAAAAATTCGCAAAGGCAGATAGTTAATCATTGCTGCAAAAGATAAATTCATTTCAAAAAAGATAAATCCCACAAGAATATGCTATATTGAAGCAATAAAATGAAACTCTTGTTGAATAGAGAAACAAATTATTCCAAGAGGTGGAATATTGAAAGAAATTGTTCCATCAAGAACTAAACACTTCTAATGCCTTACGAAATGGAGCAGTAGTTGTATTCCTTGATGTGAATTGTGGTTACTTCACTTAGGATAACTTTGTTTAATTAAGTATTTGTATCCAAATAACATTCACAATCTTAATTGTCATGAAACGATTTGTGTGTTTGAATAAAACTCCGATTATAATTTTGAACATACTACAAAGTAAATTTATACGCCTTGTCCCTTCACAATATATATACATATATATATTATCTCTTCTGAGTAGAAAAATAATTTTTTCTAATGGGTTATCATATTATTTTATTCGCAAGATCATGTTATTTTGTTCGTAACATGAGGAATAAAAGCTAGTCGAACTATTTGTCATTGCCATGTTTGTTCTCTTGGAATATGTTCTGCACTTGAGAACTCTTTTCATTATTTTATTCACGATATGAGGGTCATGAGCTAGCCTAACAAAGTCTTGCTGCCATGTTGCCTTATATGAATAGGTTTACCATTTGGGAACTCTTCACATTTGTTTGCGATATCACATTATCAGTGATGAGGGGCATGAACTAGTTGATTTAAAATCTGTCGCTATCATGTTAGTCCTCTAGAAATAGGTTCTCCATTTGGGGAACTCTTTGCGATGTAAATCGCAATATCACGTTATTTTATTCATGATAAGGGACAAATGACCGATCTGAGTCTGTCGTCTTTATATTGATCCTCTAGAAATGGGTTCTCCATTTGGGAACTCTTCGCGATGTAAATCGCAATATCACGTTATTTTATTCGTGATGAGGGACAAATGACTGATCTGAGTTTGTCGTCATTATGTTGATCCTCTAGGAATATGTTCTCCATTTGGTAACTCTTCGCGATGTAAATCGCGATATCACGTTATTTTATTCGTGATGAGGGACAAATGACCGATCTGAGTTTGTCGTCGTTATGTTGATCCTCTAGGAATGGGTTCTCCATTTGGGAACTCTTCGCGATGTAAATTGCGATATCACGTTATTTTATTCGTGATGAGGGACAAATGACCGATCTGAGTCTGTCGTCATTATGTTGATCCTCTAGAAATAGGTTCTCCATTTGGGAACTCTTCGCGATGTAAATCGCGATATCACGTTATTTTATTCGTGATGAGGGACAAATGACCGATCTGAGTCTGTTGTCATTATGTTGATTCTCTAGGAATAGGTTCTCCATTTGGGAACTCTTCGCATTATTTTATTCGTGATGAGGGACATGAGCTACCCGACCTGAGTCTGTCGCTGCCATGTTTGTCCTCTAGGAATAGGTTCTCCATTTGCGAACTCTTCGCATTTGTTTGCGATATCACATTATTAGTGATGAGGGACATGAACTAGCCAATTTAAAATCCGTCACTGCCATGTTTGTCCTCTAGGAATAGGTTCTCCATTTGGGAACTCTTCGCGTTATTTTAATCGCGATTTGGCTCTTTGACCTGGCTAAATGAAGCTTTTGATGATGTCTCATCCCTGATATATTCTTTTTACTAATGAGCATATGCTTATTTTATATTTAAAATGATTTGACACTTAATGGCCACATAACATATATATTGTTAGAAAACTGATTATAAATCTGCATAAATAAATTCACTTCTAACATGACTACATAAGAGCTAATTATGATTAACATTCAATTTTATAACTAAACAAGAATTTTTTTTTTTTTATATAACTAAACAAGAAATATAAACATAACCCATTTCAATAATGGATCACTATCTTACGGTTCAAATATCATTAAGGCAAGAATACCAATTTAATCTTTTAACTTCCAAAAACAATTTAAGCTTCATAAACTTTAAAGCAACAATAAATTAAAAGCACCATTACATCTAAAAAGGTGGGAGTTTATAAACTACAGTCTTGAGAATAATAATAATAATACTTACATATTGGTCTTTACAAAAGAACTAAAAAAAAAAATTAGAGAATTGCAATAAAGAAACATGCCTAAAAGTCTTGACCGAAGAACTAAATAAAATAAAATTCAACACATCAATATGAAGCATATTTGTGCACATACAATGATGCAGCAAAATTGAGCACTATAAAAGTCTTGACCTCTTACAGTATCATGCTACACTTCACACCAAATGTACATAATAAGATGTTATAATTCATCATTCCTATGTCAAACTTGCTTACTTTCAACTAATTATGTCAAAAAGTTACACTATAGAGAGATTGCGTTAGGACATGTAATAAAAATTGGTGAATTAGTTTAATGCTAGTTGTCATAAGAAAATTATGATAGCATAGTTTGAAAATATTATAAAACAAAAATATCTACCTCAATGAAGTCCCCATTTTCTCATGGGTGGCAAGTCGCAACCAAGACATTACGACTGAGTGTGATTCCTTGAAGGCTCATCTATTCCTTTCACAGTTAACAACTTGTAGCCAATAAACCATTAAGAATTATGAAGTGAAAAGATTGAAAATAATAAAATAAGCAGGGCATATTCACCACAAATAATTGATTCAACATAAAATAAATATTAATAGAAGTGCACACTGTTGGGTCCAGCCAGCAAAGACCAAAGAGGTTCTAGAATCTGCAATCGTTGAACACCCACTAGAACAAAATCCTAAAGGAGGTATACGTACAGTAAAGATGGTTACAGAAAGGAACCATGAAATCAGTACCATGTCTTGTGAAATTACAAAAGCAAAGTTAAAATTTTTAATTTCCTTATTAGTTGATTTGCTATCAATTAAAATGTCACCCATGTTAAACTGCAAAATCAAGAAGAAAATTTTGTTCGACCCAAATAACTTAACAATAACTCACCCTCCCTGCAGAAGTTTGAGAGGTTATCTTTTTACTTGGCATGTGAAATGGGTTGGGGACTGCATCAACATAAGTATCATGGAATTTCGTGAGAACCTATACCGTGGGGAAAAAGAAGAGTAGGAAAGAAACTAACATACCTCAAGTTTAACATTCTGCTGCCCTAGAACACATTGAAAAGGAGGGACATAGGAAGGATCCTCGTGGATCATAACTGGTGTGTCTCTAATCTTATTGATTACAAAAGAAAGACTTGGAAATGCTGCATCTTTATCACTCGCAGAACAATCAAATCTCATAAGCAGCACCTCATTTCCATATCTCATTTACACTTAGCGACACATTGTAAATATTTCTAATTCTCATAGTTGGGGGAGATAAATTGCTCACACATGACAAAATTAGAGCACAAAATCATTGTTGAAAACCATCATACTCGAAATTCAAAGTGTGATTTAAAATACAAAACCTATACAAAAGTCCCAAACAACCAAAGTCCCAAATACTAATGCATCTTTATTTTTCTACAAATCAAAGTGATTTAAACATACAAAAGTTGATTCTATACAACAATACCAACACCCAAAATTCATTCAAACTTAAGGACAAAGCAAAGTGAAAAGGTGAAAACTATGACTTCAAAAATAGATTTAGTGCACAATAATCTAAAGAAAGCAAGTAGCACCCCCACAGGAAATGAGAAAGGGCTTTTGCCTTGAAGGGTCTACTTAAGTGACAAAACATCACTTAAGTATCCTATTTGTGAAATTTATCAAGAAGGGACTATTATTAACTTGTTGACCCTGACTACCAGTACATTAAATCAGTAAATAAAAAAAAGAAAAAACAAAGGAAAAAAAAGAAATATAGCCATGGCGATTTCTGATGGATTACAAATGCGCTTCAGCGCTTGTATCTTCTCTAATAAATATATACTTCTGATTGGAAGGGGACCACGTTTTTTGTTGCCGCAAAGCTTGTGTATGTTTCTCATAATGTTTAATATATTTATAGCTTTTGAAAATATTTGGATGATTATTATGCAGATCTTTTAGTAAAACGTAAGATTGAGAAACATCGAGATAAGGTGCTTCGCTATGATAGCTTGCTTCAAAAGAATCCATTTGTTCAGCCTGTATCATCTTCAATACCAAAGAGATTCAAGAAAAAATCTAAAGAGGTTCAACAAGCCAAGGATGCAGCGAAAGAAGGTTCTAAGGTGAGAAATTTAACTAATTAAAGCAATAGTTTGTTTATTATTTCTTATGCTAGTCTTTTTTAATTTTGAATTAGCGCTTACCTATTTGTCCTCTAATATATCCCAGGATTCTATTGTATCTTTTGACATGGTTGACACATGGGATGGTAAAGGTTTCCCCTGTTACTCTTTTATTGGTTTACTGCCATCAATGACATTTATAACATAGTTTGAATTTTTGCCACTCTTGCAGGTAATGACAACAGTAGGGGCGAACTTACACGGGGGCTGGGGGGGGGGGGGGGGGGGGGGCGGGGGGGGGGAGGCTGAAGCCTCGGCGGCGATTTTGAGTTTTTTTTTTTTTATATATATAATGTAAAATGACCATTTTACCCCCTTAACCTAATATTAATTAAGCTCGCGATTTGAAGCAGGAACACACGAACGATTTCAATTTTCAGCTCGCGTTTGCCTTTGAGAACGCCGCCTGCCCAGTGCCAAGCCTCCCCCAGCGTGAACCCCTTACGCCACCAGCCTTCAACAACTCGTCAACGCCTTACGCCACCAGCAATGCCTTGCGTTCAACGGTTCAACTGATCAACTCCAAGTCTCCAACCGTTCCGTTAACGCGTCAATGCCTTACGCGGTTACACCACCAGCCCACCAGCCTCTAGCCACTCCAGTCAGCCTCTCAATCTCAGCCCTGCTCGGCTGCTCCACAGACCACAGTTCCAGCCTCCAGGTACGCGTACGCGGTAGTACGGTAGTCGGTATGCCGTTTTAATTTATAAAATATTTTATTTATGTTACTGAGCTGAGTCTAATAATGAGATAATCTGATATGTTATTATTGTTATATTGTATAAATAATGTGTATTTTATATATCGGGATGGGGGGTCTGATTGGTTGGAATATTTTTATATATACTTAATATTAATAATTTTATTGTATAAATAATGTGCATTTTATATATGGGAATGAGCAGGGTTGATTGGTTGGAATAATTATTTATATGTTTAATATTAATATGCTATTATATAAATAATGTGCATTTTATATATCGGGATGGGCAGGGCTGATTGGTTGAAATAATTATTTATATGTTTAATATTAATATGCTATTATATAAATAATGTGCATTTTATATATCGGGATGGGCAGGGCTGATTGGTTGGAATAATTTTATATGTGTTTAATATAAATAATGTTATTGTATAAATAATGATAATTTTATATATATGGATGGGCAGGGCTGATTGGTTGGAATAATTTTTATTTAATTATATATTTACATGTTAATAATAATAACATATTGTGATACAACTGTTTAATTGATTTATAAAATTTTAAATTTTAAATTTTTGTTATTATATTGTGGTAATAATCAATTAATTAGGTTAATAAAATAAAAAATAAGTGTAAGTATAACTATAAATAATATAATGACATAAATTTAATATTTCAAAGAGTGAATAAATTTTTTAATATTTAGAGATCTATTTTAATAAACTTTGATAAACTAAAGATTAAACAATACTTTAATATTTGTAAATTTTTATTAGGTGATAACTTATAATGGAACATGAACGTGAAAGCTCAAAGTCGACCAAAACTCTTCATTCGTTTTTTAAGAAAATTGAATCAAATTCGACAAATTCAAGTGTGTCTATTGATTCTCCAAGTGTCGATGAAACTCATTGTTCTAAATCTCAAAGAAGTGAACTTGGAAGAAATGATACTACTTCTTTTCAACGAGATCTAAGTTTACGTTGTCCAATTTGGTCATATCATGTTAATGAACAAGATGATATTCGAAGGAAATATATTAACATAGGACCATATCAACCCAAATTGGATTTGTATCCGCCAACTTCTTTTGGAAAGCAACAACGTCGATTGCAATATTCATGGTTTGCAAAATTTCCTTGGCTTGAGTACTCTCCAGAAAATGATAAAGTGTTTTGCTTTCCATGCTTTCTTTTTGAGAGTAATCCTCCAAAGCATCCAACGTTTACTGTTAAAGGATACGGAGATCGGAAGAGAGTTAATGATAAAAATAGATGTGGTCTTTTTACTCATGAAGGGGAGCCAAATTCATCACATAAAGGTGCTATGTAACAATGGCATGCTTTGAAAAATCCTACAACACACATTGATAAAATGATCAATAGAAAATCTTCAGAACAAGTAATGCAAAATCGTTTGCAACTCAAGGCTTCAATAGAAACGGTTAAGTGGCTTGCTATGTGCTTTTAGAGGTCATGATGAATCTAGCACATCATCTAACCGTGGTAACTTTATTGAAATGGTGAAATTGTTTGGAGTAATTGATGAAGATATTGCTAATGTTACCTTAGATTGTGCTCCATCGAATGCAAAATATACTTCTCCAACAATTCAAAAGGAGGTATTAAATATTATTGCAAACAATGTTCGGAAGAAAATACGCCAAGAAATTGGTAATGCAAAATTTTCCATTCTTGTTGATGAAGCTGTTGATGAGTCTACTAAAGAGCAGATGGCGATTATCTTAAGATTTGTTGATTCTGATGGTTTCATTCGAGAACGATTTTTTGATATCATACATGTTCAAGAAACTACAGCTTTGAATTTGAAGGAGAAAATTTGTTTGGCTCTTTCTAAATATAATCTTCAAATTAAAGATATTCGGGGTCAAGGATATGATGGTGCTAGTAATATGCGTGGTGCATGGAATGGATTGCAAGCATTATTTATGCAAGATTCTCCATGTGCGCACTATGTTCATTGTTTTGCACATCTTCTCCAATTAGCATTGGTTACAGCATCTAAAAATGGTCATGATGTGTGGGAATTTTTTTCAAAGTTAAGCATGGTTGTAAATCTTGTTGGAGCTTCAGCCAAACGTTGCTCAGAACTTAAATGTGCAAGAAAACTTGAATTGGCAGAGTTGTTAGACTGTGGAGAACTTGAGACTGGAAGTGGAGTTAATCAAATTCGTACTTTACAATGACCTGGAGTTACAAGGTGGAGTTCTCATTTTGCTTCTGTCAATAGGTTAATTGAAATGTTTGGTGCAACAAGTACTGTTCTTGAAAGCATTGCTAAAGATGGACGTAATTATAATATAAGAGGAGAAGCTAAAGGGGCATTCAAAGCAATTAGATGTTTTGATTTTGTTTTCAATCTGCTTCTGATGAACAAGATTATGGGAATTACTGACTTTTTATGTCATTGCAATCTGAATCTCAAGATATTTTGAATGCAACAAGATTAGTCAAATCTACAAAAGAACTTTTGGAGAAATTAAGATCATGTAGTTGAGATGACTTTTTACAACTCGTGTTATCATTTTGTGAAAAACATGAAATTAATACATCTGTTATGAGTTATATTTATTTGGATGGCACACGTCAGGCATGCCTTGGAAAAAATCATCTCACAGTGAATCATCATTATCAGTTTGACATATTTAATGCTGTAATTGATTTTCAATTACAGGAAATAAGTGAGAGATTTTCAAATAATGCAATCGAGCTTCTCAATCTTAGCTCTACTTTAAATCCTATTCATCGTTTCAAGTCATTCAACATTGATTATATATGCCATCTTGCTAATAAGTTTTATTCTGAAGACTTCACTAAGAAAGAACTTGAAGACTTGAGAAGACAACTAATGCATTACGAGATTGATGTCGTTAGAGATTCTAACTTTCAAGAAATTACATCTTTTCCAATCTTGTTACAGGAATTAGTTAAAGATGGAAGGTCTGATATATATTTCTTAATTGATAGATTAATACGTTTAGTATTGACTCTTCCGGTATCTACTGCAACTACAGAACGTGCATTTTCAGCAATGAAGCTTATTAAAACGTCTCTTCGAAACAAAATGGAGGAGGAATTTTTAGCTGATTGTATGATTTTTTATATTGAGTGGGAGTTTGCTGAAACTATTGATTCAGATTGGGTTATAGATGAATTCTATGTTTTGAAGCATCACAGAGTTCCACTTCGATAGTTTTTCTTTCCACTTAACAATGTGACATCATTTTCAGGTAATATAAATACTTTTTATGCTAATGTTATTTTACTATTGATTAATATAATATTTTTATTCTTTCATTAAGACATTTTATTTATTTTTTGTTCGTATTAACATACTATAAAAAAGTCAGCCCCCCCTAAAAATAAATCCTGCCTCTGCCCCTGGACAACAGCAACGCCAAAAAGGTGTATTTACCTACTCTATAATTTAAGTTTAATACTTTTGAATATCTTCATTTTTCACTGTAAATGATGTTAAATAGACTGCCAAGATGCTGGTTGTAATTTTCTGTTTGATACTTTGATATCAATTCGGAAAGATTGGTAATGCATTATTATTGTTCCAGGTCAACATATATTAAGTCACTAGGAAGTAGGAACACTTTCCATACATCGGATGGACCCATTGGTTTTAATCCATTATTGAACTGAAATATCTTAAATAAATAGATTTGTTTGTAGCCTTAATTTTCTTTTTGAAAATTTTAATAGATTTTTTAAAATTTTTAGAAAAATAATAATATTGATTTGGACAATATCACTATTATCCACTTAAGTGCAGATGTGTACAAGTATTTGCATATCGACCATGTATCGACCTTGTATCGACCATATATCAACCTTGCATATTATAACTGTAATGTTAAATTATAAGGATATCGACTTATTTCAACCATAGTTCGACTTAAATTCGACCTAACAAATAATGTTGTTAAATTTGTGACTTCCATTGATTTGATTTGGACAATATCACTATTATCCACTTAAGTGTAGATGTGTACAAGTATTTGCATATCGACCATATATCGACCATGTATCGACCTTGTATCGACCATATATCAACCTTGCATATTATAACTGTAATGTTAAATTATAAGGATATTGACTTATTTCAACCATAATTCGACTTAAATTCGACCTAACAAATAATGTTGTTAAATTTGTGACTTCCATTGATTTGATTTGGACAATATCACTATTATCCACTTAAGTGTAGATGTGTACAAGTATTTGCATATCGACCATATATCGACCATGTATCGACCTTTTATCGACCATATATCGATCTTGCATATTATAACTGTAATGTTAAATTATAAGGATATCGATCTTGTATCTACCATGTTTGAATTAATGTTTGAAATCTATTTTATGATTAAAATTACACAGATGATAGTGAACAAGTGGTTGTATTAATTTTTTTAGACATCTTGTCTATGTTAATTTAGTGTTTCCTTGATGAAAACTTGAAAAGAAACCTACTGCATGTATATTATATTTAGTTATGGTTGTTGCTAGCACTGCATAGAATTAAGTCAATATTTATATAAATCAGCTACATTAAATCATTTAAAATAATGGCAGTATGCTTTAAATACTAAACTTTATTTCCAAAATAAATTTAATTATCATTGAAATTGATTTATTAAGAGTGGTCCATTCGTCACTCAAATTAAATGAAACATTAGCCATACATGTTAAGTCCTATGTCAAATATCACTATTATCCACTTAAGTGTAAATGTGTACAAGTATTTGCATATCGATCATATATCGACCTTGTATCGACCATATATCGACCATATATCGACCTTGCATATAAGCACAATATCATTATTATCCAATTATGCATGGTGATATTTTAATGTTTTTTAATTGAATTTGAATGAATTTAAGAACAATTAGATCAATCATACAAAATATGAAGTTGAACGGTATCAAAAATATAAAAAAGATAGAAACCTTGTTCCAAAAAATATAAAATAAAAATACATATGTAAAGAAAATTCCTGAAATCCTACTGAATCCATACAAAACTATCCATCCTGTAAAGTTGCAGGGAGTGATTTGCAATTTCTTGCCCGAATGTCCAACCGAAAACGCCTCCAGCAACAAAGGACAATGCAGCACCTGCAAAACGCAAAATAAGATTATGAATGCATCTATCTTAATATATTCAGCTTATAGTCTTAAAGTAAGCAGCGCTTTAGTACCACTAACATCCATGTACTATTTACTCAGGTAGATACCAAAATATATACTAGATATGGATAGTGGAATGCATATAGGTTCTACTATTTAAGGAGAAGTTGGGCTTGCCACCCACTTACTTGATATTAACCATGTAGAACCATGCAAGTTCATCAAATGCTAAAGGCAACTTAATAGTTCTAAGTCAGGGATCTAATAACAGCCTTATAGAAGTTCAAACCTCACTCTTGCATACAGCAAGAAGGAGTTGAAAACACCAGTTCTTATGCCAGATCAAAAGTAGACATTTCAATAGCAATTTTTCTAAGATTTTTATGATGCATAATTGAATAAAACACTATCAAAATTCCTTTCCATCAAAAGGCATAATATAACTATAGCTGTCTATCTATGCACTGAAAGCCCAGGAAAGCTACTAGCAGACAGAATAATCAGCAGAGAAACATGAAGCCCTTATAATTAAATATAATAGACAAGAGTGTTTCCCCAATTTTTAAATCAACCAAGATTGACAAAAGCATTAAAGAAACCCACCTAAATTTAACACTACTTATAACTAAATTGCTCAGCAAACTTGAAAGAAAATAAAACCCACATAACAAGTAACAACTACCCCGGATACATGTATGTAACAACTAATTCAAGAAGGGGAAATAATAACAAACATGGACCATCGAAAAACAAAATTAATATGCATATACAGATCGAAAGAGCTGGAGAAAGCACCACAACGATGCAACCCAAAAGACAAAACCTAATATATGCAAGTCTAAGCAGAGAGAGAAAGGAGAAGCTCACAACGGGGCCATGAACGGGGTCAGAAGCAATGATATCTTCGACATCTGAGGAGGACCAGGAAGGTAGGGGATTTTCACGATTGATAAACTTGGAATAATTCTCTAGGAATGAGAACCTCTCGTCCCAAAAATCCTTGAAACCTTCCCAATTACTCCTAAAGAACGATTGTGATGAAGCATCATCAACCATTTTTTTTTTGGTTAGAGGCAATTCTAATTGAGAGTGTCGGTGTATCCGGCAGCTATTGAAAATGCTCAGTCCTTTTCAATGGCTTGTTTTCTCAAAGCGTCCATGTTAACCTTCGAGGTCTGATTGATTCCTTTGGAGCAAAAATAGAGAAACCTGAAACAAAACCGGCTACCAGGATTTTCAGTTACCCATGAGTCCACTTTTGATAAAAAATGTGCTAGGAGTCCTTATGTGATGTTTATCACTTTAAATGGACCCTTTTAGACAAATTTCCAATGAGAAATATGTCACACATTTAAGGGCATTTGTCTTCAATAGGCCATTGGAGGTGAAGAATGGCAGTTTTGGACCTATGGGTGAAAATCTTGCAAAAAGGAGTATTTGACTAAAATGTTACTTGTTATAGCCGGTTGAGAGGCTGAGGAAAAAAAACGAAAATAAACTGGAAAAGAATAAAGAAGGCATTAAGGGCATTAAGCCCCGAGCGGGAAATTAACCTACCTTACCTTGCCTACTTGCCCATTGCCTCCTCTATCTCAGCAAACCATCCATTGCCTCCTCTGTCTCAGCAAACCATCGGCTTCATCAAGGCAACTCCAACCTCCAACCTCAGCTATCCACCAGGCACTATATAGAAACCAATGCATCTTCAACAAGGAGGGCAACAGAAATTAACTGGAAAAGAATAAAGAAGGCATTAAGCCCAACATTGCCCTAAAGAAATTAGAGTACTGGTCCTCTTCGCTGTGCTTGCCCATTGCCTCCTCTGTCGTAGCAAACCATCGGCTTCGTTAAGGCATTTCCAACCTCCAAGAAATTAGAGTACTCGTCCTCTTCGCTGTGCTTGCCCATTGCCTCCTCTGTCTCAGCAAACCATCGGTAGATATTTAGTTCCTTAAACTTTGCAATGCTTTTGGTAGTGTACAATTATTTGTTTCTTAAATTCATATCGACCTCATATCGACCTTGTATCGACCTTGTATGTTTGAAATTCATATAAGCCCATGAACATAAACCACATTTGTATGATCCACATAAGTGTAGTTGTAGTATTTTATGATTTGATTTTTAAATTCATATCGACCTCATATCGTTTAACATTCATATAAGCCCATGGAATAAACCACATTTGTATGATCCACTTAAGTGTATTAGCATATCAACAATTATTTGATTCTTAAATTTATATCGACCTCATATTGACCTTGTATCTTTAAAGTGTAGTAGTGTACAATTATTTGATTCTTAAATTTATATTGACCTCATATTGACCTTGTATCTTTAAAGTGTAGTAGTGTACAATTATTTGATTCTTAAATTCATATCGACCTCATATCGACCTAATATCGACCTTGTATCTTTAAAGTGTAGTAGTGTACAATTATTTGATTCTTAAATTTATATTGACCTTGTATCTTTAAAGTGTAGTAGTGTACAATTATTTGATTCTTAAATTTATATCGACCTTGTATCTTTAAAGTATAGTAGTGTACAATTATTTGATTCTTAAATTCATATCGACCTCATATTGACCTTGTATCTTTAAAGTGTAGTAGTGTACAATTATTTGATTCTTAAATTCATATCGACTTCATATCGACCTTGTATCTTTAAAGTGTAGTAGTGTACAATTATTTGATTCTTAAATTTATATCGACCTCATATCGACCTTGTATCTTTAAAGTGTAGTAGTGTACAATTATTTGATTCTTAAATTTATATTGACCTCATATCGACCTTGTATCTTTAAAGTGTAGTAGTGTACAATTATTTGATTCTTAAATTCATATCGACCTCATATCGACCTGATATCGATCTTGTATCTTTAAAGTGTAGTAGTGTACAATTATTTGATTCTTAAATTTATATCGACCTTGTATCTTTAAAGTGTAGTAGTGTACAATTATTTGATTCTTAAATTCATATCGACCTCATATTGACCTTGTATCTTTAAAGTGTAGTAGTGTACAATTATTTGATTCTTAAATTCATATCGACTTCATATTGACCTTGTATCTTTAAAGTGTAGTAGTGTACAATTATTTGATTCTTAAATTTATATCGACCTCATATCGACCTTGTATCTTTAAAGTGTAGTAGTGTTCAATTATTTGATTCTTAAATTTATATCAACCTCATATCGACCTTGTATCTTTAAAGTGTAGTAGTGTACAATTATTTGATTCTTAAATTTATAACGACCTTATATCGACCTCATATCTTTAAAGTGTAGTAGGGTACAATTATTTGATTCTTAAATTCATATCGACCTCATATCGACCTTGTATCTTTAACGTTCATATAAGCCCGTAAACATAAACCACATTTGTATGATCCACTTAAGTGTAGTTGTAGTGTTTTATTATTTGATTTTTAAATTCATATCGACCTCATATCAAGTTATTTTGTTTAACATTCATATAAGCCCATGGAATAAACCACATTTGTATGATCCACTTAAGTGTAGTTGTAGTGTACAATTATTAATGAAAAAAATGGGAATATCGATCTCATATCGACGTTATATCGACCTTGTATGGTTAACATTCATATAAGCATATTAAAAATTGTAGATATAGTGTACATTTGACCTCGTATGAAAGACCTCATATCTACCTTATTTCTACCTTGTTCAATTGTTATCTTTACTTAATTTGTTGAAACTGTCGTAAATTCATTGTCTTCAAAATATTTTATACAGGAAAAAATATGGAGGGAGTTAGTGCACTCATCATACATGGTGGTGAGTGGGTAATGAAAGAAAGTATGGAAGAGTATATTGGTGGACAAGGTGTTGTTCTTAGGTTGCGACAAGGAGATGATTTACAGGGTTTGGAGGAGAAATTGTTTAGAAAATTAAAGATTGATAAATACAAATATGCTTTGTCCATTAAATACTTCTTTAAGAATGATATTCATCTTCCCACTGTTCGTATATGTGATGATGAAGATTTGGAAGAATTTATGAACATGCACATTGAAGACAGACAGAGCAAACCTATATTGTATATTTCAATTCATGTGACAGACACTGTACCCTCCACGTGCATATCAAATAATGGTGTCGGTGGATCCAATAATTTATTAATTGATAGTGAAAATGATCATATGCCTAATGGTCCAACAGAGGATGGAGGTAATACTTTGAATACAGTCTACAACAATGATTCAACAATTAATATTGTCAATTGTGATGGGCTTGGTTTAATTCATGTTGATGATACTTTGGTTGACTTCATCAATTGTGAACAACATGAAAACATTCAAAGGTTACCTACTAATGATCTAAATGATCATGGATTTCATGATGTACAAAACAGCTTAGATAGAGCAATTGTTGATCCGAATATAGTACCTCATGAATAAGATGAAGGACATACAGTATATGAGTCATCATCACGATTAGTAAACGTAGTAGGTACACATGCCCTCCCATCCTTGACATGCGCAGTGCAAAATCATTGTTCAAGCTCCAGCAGAAGTATGTTTTATCCAAATTTTGAACATGGATTGAGTGTTGGAAGAGTATTTGATTGTAAGTCTCGTCTTGTTACAGAAGTTGGCATATATGCAATAAGAAATCAATTTGAAACAAGAAGCTCCAAAAGCAAGAGTAATCTTGTAGTTATAAAATGTGCTCACGAAAGTTGTAGTTGGAAAATCAGAGCAACTAAGGTGGTTGGTTCCGAACGTTTCAAGGTTACTATTTTTAACAATGTTCATAATTGTGATCTAAACAAGTACATGGTTAAAAACAGGACAACAACTTCAAAAGTCCTTGCAAATGCTATGAAAATGAAATTATTAAGACCTGGTCGAGTTTACAAGCCAAAAGACATTATTGAGGATTGTCGAGAGGAATTCGGGATTGAAATTGGCTATACCACTGCTTATAGGTCTAAAGAAAAAGCTTTGAATTTAATAAGAGGCACTGTGGAAGAGTCATTCATGAAGCTACCATCTTATTGTCATATACTAACAGCCAAAAATCCAGGAACTGTCACTCATATTGAAGTTGATACTGAAGGAAGATTTAAATACTTCTTCATGGCCTTAGGACCTTCTCTGAGAGGTTTGCGTTCTTGTATGAGACATGTTATTACTATTGATGGAACTTTCTTGTCTGGTAGATATGCAGGTACGTTATTTGTGGCAACAACGTCGGATGGGAATAGCAACACATACCCAATCGCAATGGGTATTAGAGATTCAGAGAACAACGATTCTTGGGAATGGTTCCTGTCAAAGTTGAGTGGTGTAATAGGCGTCATAATAGACCTTGTTATTATTTCAGACAGGCATCCAAGCATCATACAAGCAGTTCCTAAAGCATTTCCTAATGCGTTTCATGGATTTTGTGCATTCCACATGGAATTGAACCTAAATAATAGGTTCAAGAATCCTGACATAATCCCCTTGTTTCGTTGTTGTGCAAGGGCATACACAAGAAGAGAATTTGATAAGTATATGTCAGATTTGAATATGATAGATCCTGCCATTACGGAGTACTTAATCAATGCGGGAAAGGAAAAATGGTCTAGGCATTATTGTTCGGGGATGAGATATGGGATAATGACTACAAATATATCCGAGTCATTCAATAACGTAATGAGGGCTGCTCGTGAGATGCCAATTACCATGCTTGCCGAGTATTATCGCGCTAAGCTACAAGAATGGTTTGTGGATCGTAGTCAAAAGGCTTTAAAATGGGGAGATCGATACCTTACAGAAGATGCTGAATCGATCACACGTCAAAACAGGTCAAAGTCATCAAGATACAGAGTTGTCAGGATAAATGCTTACATATTTCAGGTACTTTATTGAATTTAATTATTTTCACATATAACAAAATTGTATGTATATTTCAAATATAATTAAAGGGACAATTATTAATACTTTACATCTATTTTACCATATCCTTTTTTTTTGGCCATTAATATATGTAGGTTATCCATGGAGACTCAAGCGATGAAGTGGACTTGCTAAATAAGAGTTGTACATGTAAGGAATTTGATATCCATAGGATTCCATGTAGTCATGCCATTGCTACTGCAAGATTTGAAGATATTGATGTCTACTCATTGGTTGACAAGAAGTATACATCAGAGTGTTACATCCTTGCTTATTCTGAGGCAATTTTTCCCGCAAGTGACCATGGTGAATGGGACGTCCCTAAGGATATTGCAGAGCTTGTTAATGAACCACCAAAAACAAAGGTGAAGAGTGGTAAGCCAAGAAAAAGGCAAATTCGATCTCGTGGTGAGGATATTAGGAAAATCACTTTTTGTAGCAGATGTCGACGTCCTGGACATAACCGTGCAACTTGCACTGAAGTACTGCAGATGATTGTTGATCCCATGCCAGCAAATACTATTTGAATATCCTAACTTAGTATGTTTTTTAATATTAATTTGGCATTATCGTATTTAAACATTTCAATAAATGTATAAATACGCACTATGCAATTTGCAACAAACAGGTACTTCATAAAATTTGCATGTTTGTAGTATTGGTTTTCCACTACAACTGATTTCATGGAATTTTAATTAATATATTTCTACAAATATGTTATTGTTGATGTGAATGTGGTCCTGTCTGTTTAAGTGCGATTGTCAACTTATTTGTTTTAAATTATATATATAAAATTTAGTTGTTAGTGATAATTTGAATTCATGTATTTTTTCATAGATTAATGTGGGATATGTATGAATTGTGGGATATGTAAATGTAAATTAATCTTTAGGCTTTGCTGAACTGTGTAATGAACATAATTGCTATCAGAAAAAGCTGTTAGTAGAACACTGATCCAATATCCTGTATAAGTAGTTAAAAGCCAAAATTCCAATACAATTTTCTGAGTTCTGACCCAGAAATATAAAATTACAATAGTCATAGAATCCAAGCAATTTTACAATATTTCAATAATTATAAATATGTCATTAAAACTGCCCAGAAAAATCCACAAATCTATTACCAACAAATGTATGGTACATCATAGTGTACAACCAAATAAAATCCAGACTAAAATTGAACTAACAAACGTAACATTCAACAACTGATAACTTTGGGAATTGTTAAGAAACAAGAAAAAAATAAGAGTAAAAAAGGCTTCAATAAACTGTAAGACTTGTCGACCAAAACTACAACTAAAAAGAGAGTAACCACGTAAAGCTTTGCAAGCCGCTACACAGAAGCATCTTCTATGTGTCTGTAATTCTGTGTGTATGTAATCCTTGTAGATTCGAGTTATGCAGAGGAAACATAGAATCACATAATGCAACTTGAAGCCGATGCCAAAACGGAACACTGAATGAAATAAGGCAAAAACAGCACTATAAACGATTGTGGAAGGTGGGCATTGTACTTCGATAAGAATAAAGTCTGGTGAGTAGAAAGCTATCTCGTCATGTTTCAATTTTTTTGGGTGTACTTCCTCTAGTCTACGTAATAGTGATTTGCAACAAAGCTAGTCAGTAAGGAAAGTATATAAACAGCAGAAGAAAACATAATCATGTACATATTATCTCATAGTCATCGTAGAAAAATAATTTCATTCCCAGAAGCACCAGTTAATAAAGCTCACCTATAATCTTACGATGCAAGTCTTGAATATCACCCATTATGTGCCAAGAAAGGATCTGAAAGCTTGCAGAATATAGTTGACATGCACTTTATCATGTCCTCAGAAAGTCTATTTGGTGTCTCTGGAAAATGATTGGAAATGCGAGTACCAAGATGTTCTGCCAGGCTAATTATGTTTGATGAAGTATTCTGAGCATATCTGGACAAAAATAAACAAAAATCATCTTTATATTTTTCTTAAACCTCATCTTGCAGGCCCTTGAGGCCTGAATCACTTTGGCATTTCCGGTTTAGGTATTTTTAAAAGAGTTAAGTTCACAACCAACAAAAAGAATATGAATATACAATACTGTAACATGTGATAATGATGAAGAATCCATTAGTCTTGAAGAACTAAAGCTGAATTAATCCTGACCTTGAAAAGTTTAAATATAATTAGATTATAATAGCTACTAAAAATAAATTACCTAATAATATATACTAAAAATAAAAATATCACAAGCAAGCATTAAACTGATCATAGACAACCAACAAACAAATAATATAAAATAATACTTACAACACCACGGCATAGCAAGTGAGAGGAAAGGTAATTAGAAACATGAACCAGTGCCATGTCACAAGGAAAAGAGTACAGAGTACTCCATGCTCAATAAACTCAGGAACAACCTAGAAATTAATGGTAGAAGATGAGTCATAAGGATTTCTATAGTCTTCCTCCAGATCTGTTAGGATTATCAGCTGGAAAGAAAATGAAATTACAAAATCTTTTTTGCATGAGGAAAGAAACACAAAGAGAAAATATGAACTAATATTGAAAGCATTAGAGTGAGAAACAAATGTTAATATTGAAGAGTAAATAGGCAGACTATATTGGATCAAAAAAATTTTATAACTTGGTACAAACATAACAAAGAACCCTTCAAGCTAACTCCTTTTTACGCATTCTAAAATTTTCATGACTGCAAGTCTCTCTTTATGTAAATGTAAATTATGAATGTGTATATATGATTAACTTTATGATAAAACAAATCGTCAGTTTACAACAAACAAACACATCCACCCAAAATCAAAAAGAACAAGGAAGTTTCTAAAGATATAAACTAATAATCTCAGCAACCAAACAGAAACAATGTAGGTATATTACAAGGGTAGAACTCAATGCGATTAAGGGGTTGAAGAATCAGCAAAATACTTGATAGAAGTTTGCATGTTTGTAGGACAAGATCAATTGCGAAGCATATTATCCAAAAAAGCAAGTCCCAAGTAATGTTTTACCACTAAATCGCTCGCCCGTTTGAGCATCAATCAATAGAGTTTGGTAGGTACGAAAGGGAAATTCCAAAAATTGCCCAGTTTAACAATAGGGCATTTCACAACCAATAGGCCATTGTTCATCTAATAATTGTAAATATTTCCAATCATCATTGTTGTCTTCGTCTGCCCAAACCTGTGAAACATATTTCATAAAAAAAAATTAACAAACCAGACTGATCAGCTTGACATAAAAAAGAAACAATGACAAAGAATAAATGAGAATAATGATGAGTGCTCGAAAAGCACTAATATTTCGTGATTAATTATGCTTGATTGATTGATATATAGATTTATTATGACTATTATTTTGATTATTTTCATAAATCTATCCATTCGGAGTCACGGGTATATTTTAGTGCATTTCAGGTGTTTTTAGCGTCAAATGAGTCAAATGATGAAATCACGCAAAGACGGGACACCTACGGCGCTCGGATCACAAGTTACGGGCTAATCAAGACAAAATATGTAAGCCTTACATATAGTGCCATCACATATGTAAGGGGGGACGTGAAAAGAAGGAAATCATCGCGCGCCGCGGCGGAAGAATCGCATGCCGCAGCGTGAGGCTCTCGGGTTGAATTCTGGAAAACAATGAAGCATAGCGCGCCGCGGCGGGAGAATTGCATGCCGCGGCGGGGAGCTCTCGGGTTTTTGCATATTTTTCAGAAATTGTGTTGCGCCGCGGCGGGGAAAATGCATGCCGCGGCGCGCCTATTCCTATGGCACATAGGATTCGTGTAAACCCTTACATCTATAAAAACCCCCCTTAGAGTCCCCCTTACATACAACTCGAAATTACTTGACCAACTCATACACAACTCTTCCTCTTCTCAATTTCGCGACCCAAACACGACATTCAATCAGCTTTGAGAGCGTTGCCACACTATAACGAAGCGAGAGATACCATTCTAAGGATTCAAGGAAGCCAACGACGATCGAAGATAAAGCTTACGGAGGAGTACGTCAACCGATCCATAAGCGGTATTTAGATTTAGGTTTTCCTTGTTGTTATAGAATTAATTTATCTTCTCCATTTGTTAAAGTGTATGATCATATTTTATTTGTCTATGAATAACAATATGAACATGAGCGGCTAGTTTCATTATGGATGTTTAGTTTGTGTTGCCATGTTTGCTAGGATTGTGTATGGTGTATTTAATTGATTTATGAATGAATTACTTTTTGATTAAGAGCATGTTTAAATGTTTAATTATGAATAATCATGGGCCAATTTGGTGTTCGTAGTTAGACTGAAAAATCTGAGATTTTAGTTAGAGGAACGTCACCTTAACTCTTTTCCGAAACACTTAATCAAAGCTTCAAGTTAGTGACTTAGTCATAGCATTAATTTGATTGGCATAATTTCCTTGCGCATAATTTGATAGCTAGTTAATTTACCCCGGCCAAAGGCGGTTAATTAGTTAATCAACAAAGAAACCTACCCCGGCCAAAAGGAGTTTCGTAATTAAAAGGAAAGCCGGTAGTTTAATTCATATAGGACGTTCATGCATATCTCACCATACCTTTTCGATGCAAACATGGTTAACCAAGCTAAACGTCCATACATCCTCTATTGATATTTGATTTGATTGAATTGATTGTTTGATTGCAATTTTGTGTGATTTTCGTATAATTGTTCCCGTTACCAAAACCAAACAAACTCTTTTTACAGTTTTATTAGCATTAGGATTCTAGTTACTTAGAGTTTTAGTTTCACTAGAACTCTATTTAATTAGTGTTTTATTTTCATTAGAACTCCATTTAGATTAAAAAGCTAGTTATTTAAGACCACTGCAGTTCCTTGAGAGACCGACCTTGGAAGTTGCTTATCACTTCACTACGAGTGATTCGTACACTTGCGAGTACACATTTTAACACATCAAGTTTTTGGCGCCGTTGCTGGGGAATTGGCGTTTTAGATAATTTTCTTTTTAACTTTTTAGAGTTTCTGATTTATTTATTTATTTATTTTTTTTTATTTTTTTTTATTTTATTTATTTTTATTCGAAAAATCCAAAAAATCAGGAAAAAAAAAAAAAGTGCTTAATTTCAAATTTCACTGCTACCTTGATCTTTGTTTGCTTTTTATTTGTGCATGCAGGGTAGGAGATCACTTAACAAGGAACTCTCTCCTTTCATTGACAACATTCATAGAGTCAAACACCGATCAAAAGAACTGGATAATCAACTTCAAGAGGAAGAAGTCCAACAACAATTGCAAGCAGCAATGGGTGAAAACGTAGCTAGGCAAATGATGAACAAAGAGTTTGCAAGACCGATCATTGGGACCGCTACATCGTGCATTCGACTTACAGAGGCGGCTAGGAATTATGAATTGAAAAATATTCATTATTCCATGCTTCCCTCCTTTTACGGTATCCCTAATGAAGATCCTTTAAATTTTATGCGTGAACTATATGCTACTGTGCAAACTTTTCCATTGCAGGGACTTAGTGAAGATCAACTACGCATGAGGTGTTTTCCATACACTCTCAAGGATAGAGCTAAGTCTTGGCTAATGACGTTGGCACCCGGCTCTTTGGTCACATGGGACGATGTTTACAATAAATTCATGGGTAAATTCTATTCCCATCAAAAGACATCTGATCTAAGAACGAAAATTGCTACTTTTTCGCAGATGGACGGAGAACCCTTCCACGAGGCTTGGGACAGATTCAAATTCCTGTTGATACAATGTCCACATCACCACTTCCCGTTGCAGCTACAGAATCAATTTTTCTACGACGGATTGACACTTCAATGTCAATTCACAGTTGACAACGCTGCAGGAGGAGCTATGGGTGAGAAAACAGCAGATGAAACATACGAACTATTCGAGATGTTGGGAGCCAATTCCCAACAAAAGAGCGCTAGAGGAAGAAGAGCTGGAGTCCACGAGTTAAGCTCTAACAATGAAATGGCCATGCAACTTGCTGAATTGACGAAACAAGTGCAACTTCTCACAACCTCCAATATTAATCAAATGCCAAAACACGAGGTATGTGGAGTTTGTGGTTCATATGGACATGGTGCTAATGTTTGTTCTTTTGCAGGTGATCCTTACACAGGTACTACTGAAGAGGCGAATTTAATGCAAGGGTACCAACCTAGACCTAGGAACGACCCTTATTCAAATACCTACAACCCTGGATGGAGGAATCACCCTAATTTTGGATGGAAACAAAACAATAGCCAACCATTTGTCCAAAATCAAACACAAGGCCAAAACGTAAACCGACAATTTCCACCAAATAAACCAACCGTAGAGGAAACCCTAAACAATTTTATACAATCTTGTAGTGGTAGGATGGACTCTATGGAAGCATCAATCAAAAGAGTGGAAATGCAAGTGGGGCAGCTAGCGGAACAAATGTACAAACAAGAGACGGGAAAGCTGCCTAGTCAACCTGAACAAGCAAAGGCGATCACAGTCTTTCAAAATGATGAGGAGGTACTTAATAATTTACCTGAGAATTCTAATGTTTTGTTGTCTAGTACAGGTAACTTTGAAGGTGAGGATTCAACTCTCAAAGAAGATGATGAGCTTAATACCAATCCAAATGAACTTCCCAAGAAAGAAACATCCACCATTTATCAACTACACAAGTCAGCGGATCCATATAGACCACCAATACCACCTATAAACCAGTTTGAGGAGAAAAATCAGGATGAGCAATACTCTGACACTCTTGCTTTATTTTCTGGGATTAATTGTAATTTACCTCTTTTGGATATTATAAAGAACAGTTCGACTTATGATCCAATTTGCAGGAACTTTATCATCAAAAAGAATAGAAGCAAAGAGAATGAAATGTTAGAAATTGGTAGTCAAATAATTCAACCGCACTTGCCTCTCAAAATGAAAGATCCAGGTAGTTTCAACATTAACATCACTATGGGAGACAAAAGGGTATTCGAGGCTATGCTAGACTTAGGAGCAGGTATAAACCTAATGCCATATTCAGTGTACTTGCAACTAGGATTAGGAAAGTTAAAAGAAACAAGGATGACCCTTCAACTTGCAAACGGGTCTATTCAATACCCAAAAGGAATAGTGGAAAATTTGTTGGTACAGGTGGACAAGTTTATTGTACCAGTGGATTTTGTGGTGCTTGAAATGGACAAAAATTTTCTTAAGGACAAGGAACATACAATTATTCTTGGTAGACCATTCATGGCCACTACCAAGACAACTATTGAGGTCCATAATAGGAAGTTATCAATGACGGTTTGTGGAGAGACTGTACAGTTTGGAATTTTTCAACCCTCTCCTATTTCTTCTAACACTGAATTGCAGAATAGCATATGCAACAAAATTGAGGTTCGAAACGTTGAATGGAGAGGGAAGGACAAACTGATAAATTTAAGTCGGGATGATGCCTACAAAGAACGCATTAAGCATTCTAATTACAAAAACTCGACTTGGAGGACGAAAGCTCATTTCAAGAAAGATAAGGGAGGAGATAAACAGTACAATTACATATTTAACCCCCCTTGACACGAGATTAGTCACGTCTTGCTAAGACGTTAAACTAAGCCCTTAATGGGAGGCACCCATTCGGTATCGTATCTCTTTCGTTGTCTTTATTTCTTTTATTTCTTTTTCATTTATTTTCTTTCATTTTTCATTTTATTTTTGATTTTTTAACTTAGTTTGATGTTTTTGTGTTTTCATTTGACTTAGTTATAATTAAAAATTAGGTTTGAATGTGAATTGTGTGCATACACTTTGAGGTTCCATATATATGTTCATACATTCTTCATGAGAGAAGCGAGGAACAGTGAACCGGAGCATAGCGAGTAACGACACAATTTCATACGAAAGGGGGGTAACTTCTCACACTTTTTCTTATTTCTTTTGTTCTTCTTTTTCAACATTGAGGACAATGCAAAAATTAGGTTGGGGATGGGAAGAATATTCCATGAGCATGAAATATGACCAATTTTAAATTTTTAACTTTGTCACTTGAATTGTTTTTAGTTAGTGTCGTGTCTACTTGATTCAATCCGGAAATCTATGATATTAACATGATTGTAATGACGATGACATGTGAGAGATGTTAGATTTTTACCTAAGCAACGAAGCACACAAATGTTGGATTCATCTAATTTGAGAATTTTGTGGTACATGTGGTATGTATGCATGGTTAGTTTAACTATTCTGATTTGTGGAATGTATGCATGTTCATGATATGTTTTAAGTCTCAACAATCTCTAGAACTCATTTGAAAACACGTTGAAGCGAAATAATAGAAACAAACACCACTTAGAAAATGATTTAGGCCATCTTTGGACCGTTTGGACTTTTCATGCCTCCCCGCAATATTTCATCAATAGCACACCCTTGAACTCAACATTGACATACATTGAACTACCCTTAGTGATAAGAGTACTTAATGTAATATTTGATTTTCATGAGCAATTATGTTGTGTTTATCTTGCTTCATCATAAAAAAAAAAAAAAAAAAAAAAATGATGATGATTGAAACAGTAAGCAAGAATAAAAAAAAAAAGAGAGAAGAAAATCAAGCAAAAGATCCAAAGGACATTTGAATTGAAGGGAGGATGGAAAAGAACACTTGGTAAAAAAAAAAAAAAAAAAAAAGGGTTGAAAATATGTTTGTGAAATAAAAGGTACTCTTATCATATGAAAACATCATTTTTGTACTTTCATGATCACACACCTAGCCACAACTTTACAAGCTTAATGAAGTCCTATTGATTCTAGGTAGTTTAGTTTCTATATTAGTGGAGATGAGTTTGAAAAATGAGCATATGGAGTTTGTAAGTGCAAAAATTCACATTCATATTTTACTTGCACATTTATGAGATATTAAAATGTAATCTATGAATATCATGCATGACACGGTCAGATAGTATAACTAACGGGTTTGTGGTTTGAATGGTTGTTCAAAATTCGATTACCACGATGAGTTTGATGTTTGGACTGTTTTTGAGCTTAGGTGATGTTTAACTATTTCATGTATCATTCGTTGTTAACAATTTTTGAGACGTATGCATGGATTGATTCAAGTATTGTTAGAGTCTTTATTAGTTTTGAGTCTTTATTTATGTCAGTTACGATGTTTGCGGGTATCATCACTGGAAACCCTCACGAGACTATAACTCGTCCACTAGGGCCACCTAGGGGTTTAAAGGCTTGTTGCATACGCTAAATGCAACCGTGACAATCTACGGAAGTGATTTAGGTTAGGTTAGTTTATTTCATTTGTTTTTAATTTTATTTTAGGTCGCTTCACTTGCTAGAGACTAGCAAGAAGCTGGTTGGGGGTTGTGATGAGTGCTCGAAAAGCACTAATATTTCGTGATTAATTATGCTTGATTGATTGATATATAGATTTATTATGACTATTATTTTGATTATTTTCATAAATCTATCCATTCGGAGTCACGGGTATATTTTAGTGCATTTCAGGTGTTTTTAGCGTCAAATGAGTCAAATGATGAAATCACGCAAAGACGGGACACCTACGGCGCTCGGATCACAAGTTACGGGCTAATCAAGACAAAATATGTAAGCCTTACATATAGTGCCATCACATATGTAAGGGGGGACGTGAAAAGAAGGAAATCATCGCGCGCCGCGGCGGAAGAATCGCATGCCGCGGCGTGAGGCTCTCGGGTTGAATTCTGGAAAACAATGAAGCATAGCGCGCCGCGGCGGGAGAATTGCATGCCGCGGCGGGGAGCTCTCGAGTTTTTGCATATTTTTCAGAAATTGTGTTGCGCCGCGGCGGGGAAAATGCATGCCGCGGCGCGCCTATTCCTATGGCACATAGGATTCGTGTAAACCCTTACATCTATAAAAACCCCCCTTAGAGTCCCCCTTACATACAACTCGAAATTACTTGACCAACTCATACACAACTCTTCCTCTTCTCAATTTCGCGACCCAAACACGACATTCAATCAGCTTTGAGAGCGTTGCCACACTATAACGAAGCGAGAGATACCATTCTAAGGATTCAAGGAAGCCAACGACGATCGAAGATAAAGCTTACGGAGGAGTACGTCAACCGATCCATAAGCGGTATTTAGATTTAGGTTTTCCTTGTTGTTATAGAATTAATTTATCTTCTCCATTTGTTAAAGTGTATGATCATATTTTATTTGTCTATGAATAACAATATGAACATGAGCGGCTAGTTTCATTATGGATGTTTAGTTTGTGTTGCCATGTTTGCTAGGATTGTGTATGGTGTATTTAATTGATTTATGAATGAATTACTTTTTGATTAAGAGCATGTTTAAATGTTTAATTATGAATAATCATGGGCCAATTTGGTGTTCGTAGTTAGACTGAAAAATCTGAGATTTTAGTTAGAGGAACGTCACCTTAACTCTTTTCCGAAACACTTAATCAAAGCTTCAAGTTAGTGACTTAGTCATAGCATTAATTTGATTGGCATAATTTCCTTGCGCATAATTTGATAGCTAGTTAATTTACCCCGGCCAAAGGCGGTTAATTAGTTAATCAACAAAGAAACCTACCCCGGCCAAAAGGAGTTTCGTAATTAAAAGGAAAGCCGGTAGTTTAATTCATATAGGACGTTCATGCATATCTCACCATACCTTTTCGATGCAAACATGGTTAACCAAGCTAAACGTCCATACATCCTCTATTGATATTTGATTTGATTGAATTGATTGTTTGATTGCAATTTTGTGTGATTTTCGTATAATTGTTCCCGTTACCAAAACCAAACAAACTCTTTTTACAGTTTTATTAGCATTAGGATTCTAGTTACTTAGAGTTTTAGTTTCACTAGAACTCTATTTAATTAGTGTTTTATTTTCATTAGAACTCCATTTAGATTAAAAAGCTAGTTATTTAAGACCACTGCAGTTCCTTGAGAGACCGACCTTGGAAGTTGCTTATCACTTCACTACGAGTGATTCGTACACTTGCGAGTACACATTTTAACACATCAAATAACATCATCATCACTTGTATACATGAACTTAAAAAACTATTATACAGGGACACAGGTAATGCCTAACTGTAAAACATACTATTGAAGGTATATTAACCTGTTACTGCAATGAACCATTAAAAATATAACAGCATACACTCTATATATAATTGATCCAGACTAGGTGATATAAATATTATATAAATATATAAAGTCTTATAATGAACATAGATATGCTGTCATGAATAGTTACATGGACATGTTAGATTAGTAATTCATTATCTACTGAAAAAAATAACTCGTTCACAACCAATTTTTTCCTAGATAATTTGATATCTTCTTCTTTAATATTGCATATAGAATTGCCTTATGTGCGAAATTCAACAAACTTTAGTGAATATATGCCACAGTCACCACTGCAAAATATGTACATATGGAATTTATTAATAATTAATATATATTACCAAGTATTTGAACAACAAAAGAATACTCATATCTTAGGTCCATTGACATCTCAGGTAAAGATTAATTATAGTTGAATATGTGAGGTTGAACCACCTTAAAGATTAGTCATTGGAGGCAGATTGGAGGACATGCTATGTACTTCCTCTATAAAATCTGATATTGAACATTGAATACTTGGAGCACATTCCTTCAAAATGGGATATGAGTACCTAGATCCAGACATAATTTGGATTTTTGTCAAGAAGGCGTGGTTTGTAGAAGATCACAGAATGTTATCTTCAAAACTATGCATTCTATGAAAAAAATTAATCAAAAATGTTTTCCTGAAAGGGAATATGCCAAGTGTGGTTGATATACAGCAAGAGTTGCACTCATAAGGTTTGTAATATTATATTGAGCTCTTCCAAGGAATAAGGCTGCTCTGGATCAACCAATATATCTAATATGATGTATAAACTGTGAAGGAAACTGAATGAAACATAGTTTCGCTTTAAAAAAAATTAATGAAAGGAAACAAATATGCCATTTTAAGTATTAAACAAACATTCATGGTTCCAGCCCTGTCATTAGGAAAAAGTAAAGCACACATAGAAATGACGAGTGAATATATCAATGAATTGTTAATCATATTCAAGCAAAAATATTCCAGAAAGGATATTAAAAAACTCCCGTTGATCAATTGGTTCTGATTCGTACTCATTTGCATCACTTAGGGCACTGCGGATGAGTCGGACACACTACAAATAATCTTAGGTCCTTGGCGAAACACTTTGTAATCAAATACTAATGACACGACACACTGCAAATTTGACTTAATAAATTTTTTTATTAATTTCACATCCTTCACGACTTACATTCCAACATAACAGCTAAGCAATAGATATTTACTGATTCGTATAACAATTTTATATATAAATAGTCAGGGGCAGAGGCAGGATTTTCTATCAGATGGGCTGACTTCTTTCCTCAATAATTTTTCTTTTTGCTTGAGTTTGCGTCTGAAAAGATACCAGTATAGGGAATATGCAAGCTTAAAAACAAAGAGACAATACTGCAAAGCAAAACATGGATATTTATTGGAAACTAAAAGTTGTTGTCTAAACATTCAATGATTATAAACTCATTCTAGTATATACGTTTTTTCTATGAGGAATTTTGTAAAAGCATATGTCTTAGCCATGCCATCACTACGCTTATACATGTATTCCAGTGGGGTGTGTCAAGCCAAAATGCACGTACTAAAAACAAAGGAAAAATTTGGCCAAATTTTACCATAAGGAATCCAGTGAATACACTCAACCACAGAAGTCAAAGCCAGGTAGTACTGGTAGTCATATAATGAACATAGAAGAGTGCTTAATCCTAAATCTTACTCATCATTTCAATAAATCGTTTCAAGATAGACTAGCTAACCTAACAGTAAAGTCAGGCAAAATTTTTAAAACACCATTAGCGATCTAAACTATCACAGTAACAGTTGCCAGAAGTTGGTACAAAAGGAAAAGGGAAATTTTTTTTTGCAAACCATACACATGTACTTAAGATACCTGCATTTGAGTAACTAGAACCCATATTGGATTTGTCAGCAGCACATTCAAAGAACTGCAAAAAGATAAATCTAAAGTTAAATTAAAACCTAGACATAGCCGGTCTACCTTTATCACATTTAATTAAAAAAAAATTGATGCCACAAACATAACAACCAAACAGCAGCATGAAATGTTCAACAAAACTCTCAGCAAACCTCTAAACTCTCTCAAGATACTTATCTCAAAAGGAAAGTAGTATCAAACTAAAAGTATAAAAGAGAAAAGAATTATGAGGTGCAATGTATTCCTAAATATTCATTCGGTTGGCTCAACCAACCTTCATTTCTTATGACCTGACATCAAATTCAGCAACAAAACAAAACCCACAAGGCCACAAACAAGTTAAACAGCAATATGCAAAAAAATACCAACAACAAAAATTATGATATGGGTAGTAGGGAAAAAAAAAAACTTGTACGATTTGAAGAAGAGTTCCCGAAGAAGGTGGAGGTTTATCGCCATAGCAAATACTATTTTGCAAGCCTTTTTTGGCACATATTTACCTAAAATTTAGTCAGAAAACAATTTGGTACAGATTTTAAACACAATAATAGTAAATAGAGAGCGAGAGAGAGAACCGTTTGAAGAGGATAAGTAATTATTTGAGCGATGATTCCACCTCCAGCTCCAGCCAACCTATTGGCTACTACGTTTGAGCTTGACATTCCTTTATTTTTCTTTTCTTCTTCCTCTGTCTTCACATTCAGTTTGAACCTCAAATCCATTTGAAACCTGCAATACTAAGAATGATTTCAAACATTAGAAGCTAAACAGTAAGATACATCCGAAAAAGGTTACTTCCATGAGAATGAGGCAGGCAAAAAAGTACCACCAAATAGAATAAAAAAACAACATAATGAATGTGCCGACAAGGAACACTTCAAGTTTTCCTTGAAATCCCAAACAGTTATACCCTAATGAGCTTTGCTTTTACATAGACGGGTTTATGAACTTGTTATATTGAAATTAGGAGGCCATCTGTCTCCGATATGCTTCTTTGTGAACCTGAACTATTGTTGTGTTCCTCTAATGCACTCATCTGCATATTTCGAATACCCTCATCTGTAATATCAACAGGAATGATATTTATATATGCAACTTGATATTATAAACTTTCCAACATTGACATAAAAGAGAGAAACAAACTTACCTTGCTTGAATTATAGGTCTACATGTATCTACAATAGTTAAAGCAAAATACATACAGTTTATGAACATACTTTATTCTCCGAATCTTGACATCATCCTACAGATAGCCGAGGTATTGAAACAAGAAAATCTGTAGATGAGACTAGTCAAGATATATTAACCTATATCAGCAATGAAGCATTAACAAATATACCAGTACATAAATATATATAATTCATCCAGATTAGGAACATTCAAATATTACATGACCCAACTAATTGTTATATACATTGATCTGTTGTAATTAATAATACACCATACAAGTCACATTAGTAATTCATTCTCTAATGAATAAAATAACTCGTAGCCCATTTTTTTCCTAGATAATGTGATGTCTTCTTCTTTAATATTGCAGATAGGATTCCCTGATGCGCGACATTCCACAAACTTTAAACAATAAATACCACAGTCACCACTGCAAAATGAAATTGGAAGATTCTTTATTTGATAAGTAAATATACCAAGTATTTGAGTAATAAAGAAATACCATCTTGGATATTTGATAAGCAGCACTTACGATGATTCCTGTACAAGAACTTTCTCCCTTACGTTTCGGAAAATCTTCCAAGGCGATATCAAGTTAAAGTTTGTCCCATGCTTCCTACTTTCATAAACCCCATAACTGGTAATAAAATCAGGGAATAACGAACATATGCTGGACAAATGTTTTTTTAATGCTGCATCTCGAATTTGTTTTGGTAGAGAATCGTACACATGTATTTCTTGATCATTTAGGTCGAACTCTAATGCAATCCAGTGATCGTTGAAACATACAACCCTGTTCAATGTGTCTATCTCATATCAAGGAATTCCAAATTTAGGTATTGATCCCAAGACATATCTTGTTAAAGTTGTATCTGAAATCCAATCGTACTGTTTATGATTGGATTGTGAGTTCTTCCATTGCTCGAAGTGACCCAATAGACGATGCTGTACAAACATTGTAGTATTATCATTCTATGATAATATATCATATATGGAAAATAACATTAACATACTATCAAAATAAATTAAACTAAGTTTAGGATATTAATGTGAAAGAAATAACACATAAAACCTACCACAAGCACCATTATTCATAATTAACTTACAAAAAAATAGGAATCCATTATTGACCATTTCTTGGGAAGACGAAACTTCTGAGGATACATATGGAATTTCTTTCTTATAACCATAAACCATAGTCAATGTGCTGCAAGATGCATATTGAACACAGATTGAATTTCAATAATTAAGTTCGTATTATGAATTATAAAGTAGTATTACAAGAAAATAGTAATACTTACTGAATTAAACAGGTTGGTCTTATTTTTTAACAGACGGTGAAACCATATAGCATTCACTCTTCCTGTACTCGGGCAACCGACACTTATGCTATCCCTGAAGTAATGTAAACCACCAAAGTTAAATAATGGTAAGTAAATTAAACCAAATTAAAGGAAAATATGTTACCTTTACATAATATAGGGATACATTTTGATAACTTACACCATACTAGAGGATGATTTATGCAGCCAAGAAATGAAATGAAGGTATTTGTCTAATTGTGGTTGCTTGTGGACATTATAATATTCACTTAAGCTCAGATGAAGAACATCCTCCATGGATTGGTCTATATTTGATGCCTTTCTCTTTCTTTTATTTTTCTTGTATTCTTCATAAGGTGATTTCAGAAGTGGACCAACAGATCTGTGCTTTCTTGTGTAGTATTTCTTTGTTTCAGTTGGAGCTGAAACAATGATACAAGAATCTGGATCATCGACATGGAGGTCCTCTGATTGTCTGTGACTTGCATTTTCTATTTCGTATCCATCTACTGCAAGATTCCTTTTTTGTAATTCTTCTTCTAAACAAAGAATTTGAAGATTTTTGTCCTCTGCAAAATTAGCAATTGTGGAGGTGTCAACATGATCAACTTCATTACTAGTACTATCATCATTCTTAGCAACACCTTCGGACAAGGGAAGGTGTTGTTCTTCTCCACTCAAGTAAGTAATATTTGTATCCTTATCATCCATTTGATCATGTGATACTTTTTCTGCATCTTCTTCACTCCGAACAATAACATGTTCATCAGACTTCTTACGCATTGGAGACCCAACATTCATGCAAATTTCATCGTCCATGTCACCACAAAAATCAGCCCTAAGTGGGCTACCTGTATGAAATACACCATCACCTTCCAAAGGGACATTTATGTTTCCCTTATGCAGTACATCTAAGATTTTTACCAACATTTGCTTTATTTCTTTAACTTCTTGCTTAACAACCAAGATTTCCTCCATAACCTACAAAAATAAAATTACATACCTCATTTCAATATTTCCAAATTATTAATTGAAAAAAAGTATGTTATGCGTAGGAAAACTAGTTTATGACACTAATTTATTAGTATGTATAAATTACATACATGTATGATATTCATTATACCTTATCAATTGGTGTGGTGGATGACGAGGGTTGATATTCTTCAGCAAATTTTTCCTTCCCTTTCGTATCAGTTTTTCGAACATTAGGATAAACCTCAGCATCAAAATCTGCAGGCATTCCTCTCTTAACAACTACACTTGATTGATAGTACAAACTGTCCTTCTCTTTGTCAGTAGGTACCAAGACTTGTAGGACCAAAAGCTGCAATACATTTAATAATTAGCTATGTCATAGAATATGTACGATAACTTAATAAAATCAAATAATATTTTACTATGACGTATAATTAAATAAAGCATCAACTGTTACATCATTAGTACTAAAGTAAGTACTGTCCAAGTATTTGAATTTGAATCAGCGACCAGGCTTCTTGTTTTTCCAATTCAAAATCCTAGGCATCAAATCTGATGAACGTTTGCAAACAAGATCATCAACCAGAGTAGGTATGGCTTCATAGGCCCATACTTGTAATGCCAATGGAAAACCATATACGTTATACGATGTTGATGGATATGATTTACTCAATTGCTTATCTTCTGCATTATCCTCAACCTCAACATCAACTTCTTCAGCTTCCTCTTTAATTTCTATTTTTTTTTCAAAGGCATTACTTACCCTATTAACTATACTGCTTCTCATCCTTCGTATGGTGAACTCATAAACCACCTTCCCCCATGGGAAGTTGTTAAATCTATCAAAATCTTCAACAAGACACAAATATGAAAATTATCCCTTGGGACTTCTGTTCCCCTAACAATATTATCTCTAATGCAACGATAAGGGACAATCGAAGAACATCATCTCTATCTGTGTTCTTCGTTAACCTTTTGAATACTTGGATTAACTTGGATTTTGTAATTACATTATCCCTTCTGAAATATTCATATTTCAACCGACTTTCAGTGGTGACAAGGTTATCATCACCGGTAAACATCATACCGATTATTAGTGCAAATTATTCATAACCGAAAGGATGGGCACGTCCATTAAAAACAATTTTGAATTTCTTGCCACTTTGTTCCCTATCTTGCATCATCAAAAGGTGATGCACCAACGGTCCTATGAACTCAATTTGGTGCATCGTCAATAAAAAGCCAAAGCATGAATCCTCAAACTCTCGCTTCAAACCAAACATTTCCAACTTGGACTTTATTGTTTCTATTTCTTGCATTCTTGACATGTTTGAAATTTTTCCAATAAAGTAATCTCCGCTTTGAACACACGAAAATCTTTCAATATTTTCATTTGCCATTGCCTATAAAAAAGTGACACATATATAATAAATTCAACAAACATTTATTCAATTTCCAAAAATAAATAAACAAAATTTTCCAACAACTTAAATTGAGTCTCATATCATGTGTATATTAATAACAGCATATATTTGTGCAGAATTTGTTACTCAGCAATGTCACTAAATGTCACAATTTGTTACTTAGGTTCTCGGAACTCTTCTACAACTAAATGTTTTTTATCAAGGAAAAAATTTGCATACTGAATATGGCAAAGACAATAATTTGCTCGAGTTTCATACCAACAAATAACACTTTGTTCAACAACAGCATTTGATGAAGAGCCTATATATGTAGTTCCTTTCGAACTGCACCAAATTGTAAAAAGGTCAACACATAAAAACTAAGAACAAATGCACCACGACTACAAAACACATATTTCCTGAGTCAGTTAATAATGCCTCGCCTCTTCAAATTTCATGCCTAATGATGAACACATTTTTGACCTATATTTTGTTATGTTTTTAAGCATTAATTTTATCTTTTATTTTATTATTTTCGTGTTTTGGAAGGTATTTCATTGTTTTGTAGGTCGAAGTCGGTTTGGGAAGAAATGTGGAAAAAGAGAGCAAAAGTGAAGCAAAGTGCTTAAAAATGTAAGCCTTACATTGGATGTCATTTATTATGTAAGGGGGACAAACAAAGGCTTAGCAACGTAAGCCTTACATCGAGAATCAACATACTATGTAAGGGCATTTACAGCGCATTAAAACAACGTGCGCCGCGGCAGGAAAATTGTGTGCCGCGGCGAGAGGCTCTCAGGATGCATTCTGGAAAATCAAGAAAACAACGCGCGCCGCGGCGGGAAAAACCTGCGCCGCGGCGGGGAGGTTTCTGTTTTGAACCAACGAGCCAAAATTCAACACGCGCCGCGGCGGGAAAAACCTGTGCCGCGGCGGGAGGTGCCAAAATTGCCCAGAAACCCTAAAACGCGTATTCCACTTCTTTCTCCCTATAAATACAACATTATACCTCTCCCAAATACAAGTTTTCACACCCATCTTCCTCCCCACCTTAGCTGCTACTGCAGCAAGGGTTTTCCACCCAAAATCAACCCAAAATCAAGAGGAGACCCTCCATTGTTGAAGCTACTCCAAGGATTTGAGAAAGAGGATCAATCAAGTTCAAGGATTTGGAGCTAGAAGATTCATTGGGGTATTTTTAGTGTAATATCTTTTTCTTCTCTGATTTTGTGGTTTGCCTCCATGACTAAATTGATTGACACCAATTTAGTTATGGTTGGCTAATATATGTATTTGGGATGTTAGTATTGCTTCCAATGATTGGAAGAACAATTTTGTAATTTAATTATATATGATTTGGATTTATTTCTTGTTCATGTTCTTATTATTTTCTGATTGTGAATTAATGGTGGACCAAACCTTAGTTTGTAATTAGAAAGAATATTTTAGAATTAGGCATTAGAAACGCCATCTTTGCTTAATTGTGCATTATGAACAAGAGCCTAAATTGATTGCATTGATTTGTGTTAGTTTAGGTGGTTAGAATTATTTCCTTGAGCTAATTCCGATTGATTAGTTAATGATCCGGACCAAAGACGTTAATTAGTTGATCGTAGTGAAAATTGCCATTGATTTGGGATTTTCTAGGTTTAGCGGAAAAATCATTAAATCCAACTTTTAATTGAATGCTTAATTTGTTTTTGCCATGAATGGATAGCGAACTAATATTCCCATTTACATCCATCATCCTCCCCTTGGTTGTGATCACTTTTATTTTCATTTTATTTTAGTTTTCAATTTAATTCCGAATTTACGATCTGTTCTTCAATTGACAACTGTTAGAATGTTTAGGATTGTTTGTTCGACTAAATAAGAAAATAGATAACGTTTTAAAACCACAGCAATTCCTTTGAGAGACGATCTTGGGAGTATACTTGTCGCTTACTATAAGTGACTCGTGCACTTGCGAGCTTATATAAAATACAAAATTTGACTATCAAGTTTTTGTGCATCAAGTTTTTGCCATGATGGTTATATTGTGGTGCTTTGATTTCTTTGTTGTTTTTGTTAGTATATGAAAGGTACCGTTCATAGACTACATCAACATATTCAAAAGAGCACATAATCAGGCTGGATACTAATATCCAAGAGCTAGCAAATATGGAGGTATGTGGTATTTGTGGTTTACATGGACATGATGCTAATGTTTGCGCTTTTACAGGTGATTTCTATACCTCTACCAACCGAGATATCAATCTTAATGAGGAATGTCACCCACCTTGGAATGATCACCCACCTTGGAATGATTCCTACACTTATATTCCCGAGTTGGGAAATCACCAAAATTTTTATTGGGAAGCAAATACTAACACATCTTATGCCTCATACCCATATTTCAATCCTTATGACCTACCCATATTTCAATCCTTATGACCTACCCATTCACCCTAAGAAACCAACCTTGGAGGAGACCTTGAATACTTTTATTCAAGTTAGTGTAGAAAACCAAGAGAAACGTAATCAAAGGTTGGATTCCTTAGAAGACTCTATGATAAGGATTGAAATGCAAATTGGGCAACTAGCGGAACAACTTCTAGCACAAGAAGAGTTGCCCACTCAAATTGAGCAAATGAAGGATGACACAATCCTTCAAAGTGGTAAAAATTTTGAAAATATTTATTTTCCTGAAATTTCTAATGATTTACCACTTTGTGTAGAAAATTCAGATGGGGAGCAAGCAATTCTCAAAGAAGGTCAAGTTGAGGAAAATCAAATTCTACAACCTTCTAAGGAGAACAAGGAGGAATTCTCTGTACCTCCTTTACCACTCAAAGAACCTAAGACTTGTACGTCCCCAAATCCTTCTCCTTACTACTTCCACCAGAAAGTGTGTGCTGTGCTTCATAGGAAACAACTACCGAGATGGAAGGATACGCTTAATGACATACTAGCTCGAAAAATCGATATCACACACTTCAAGATTTTTGATGATGGTGGATAGGAGTGGATTAACAACGTCTTGCTAAGACGTTAAAGAAAGCGCTTGGTGGGAGGCAACCCACTATTTTAGGTAATATTTTTCTTTTTCTTATCATTTAGTTTATTTTTCTATTTGTTCCTTTTAAATGCTTTTCTGAACATGTGCGTAGTTGAAAACATTGAGGACAATGTTTAGTTTAGGTTTGGGGGTACAAATAGGTCGTCTAATAAAAACTTTTTGATATAAAACGATCATGCCTTCTTGTTAATTTAAAGTGAGTAATTGAATCTTTATACATGTTTTGTTTGATTTCTTGTACATATTCAAGGTTAGTTGTAAAAGTTGGTTTTTGTTCATAGTTCATACTTCATGCTTTTTAATATTGAAATTGAGATGAACCCAAATTTTGTGTTTAAGAATCAAATAGTGGAGACTACCTTGTGAGATGATTGTTGAGCCATTAACGTTTCATTCTGAGAGTTAATCATTATTCTACTCTTTTAAACACTTTTCTTATTATTTCAAATTGTTAGAAGATCTCTATAGGTTTTTGCATTGAATGTTAGGATTTTCAACATCTAATGAAGAATCATATGTTTAATTGTATTGCTTAGATTAAATGATTTGAGTAAAATTTGGAGTGTTTGCCTATCTCATCCATGTTTGACTTTAAAAGATATGAGGGAATTCCTATATCCATTCACAAAATACATATGTATTTGGGTCTTTGTATTAAAAAAAAAAAAAAAAAAAAAAGAGATAATAAGTTTCTTATGACCCTAAGTTCTTCAAGTATGAATGGTTAATACATAAAATAATAATAATAATAATAATAATAAAAAAAAAAGTTCCCTTAAAGTCAAAGCATTTTCATTCTAGGGCACACTTGAAATTTTTGCTTAAAGATTTTAATTGATGCATGAGATTAGTAATGTGATTTCTTCATAAATCCTATCATTTGATTCCTTTCATGAGATCAATGTTATACACTTTTTGAGCCTTTCTTGTTTAATCATATGCGAATCTATTAGCTCATTTCTTTATATAACTTCTATTCGCATATACTTTGTTGAGTGTTTGAACCCATAGGATCAGTGTGATATGAAGAGTGAATTTTTTATCTTGTGAGGAGTAGAGTTGAAACGAATTTAGATTCTTAACACTTGATTTGGGGGAATTAATATTGATATATATTTTTTTTAGTATTGGAGTATGCACTTGTGATGCGAAACTGATTTGCATGATGAATCCTTAATATGTTAAGATAATTGGATGAATTTATGTAGGAGTTTCGATTATAAACTAAGAATAAACTGAAGCATGAGAAATTTTGTTGAAATAAGTTTGTAGTTTTTATTTGTAGCATTGTTATTTGTCGTTTTAGTTTTTCTTTTAGTTGGATGTTTGTGGGAATCATCACTGAAAACCCTCACGAGACTTTAACTCGTCCACTAGGGCAACCTAGAGGTTTAAAGGCTTGTTGCATATGCTAAATGCAACCGTGACAATCTACGGAAGTGATTTAGGTTAGTATAGTTTAATTTTAGTTTTGCTAGAGGACTAGCAAAATGTAGGTTTGGGGGTATTTGATGAACACATTTTTGACCTATATTTTGTTATGTTTTTAAGCATTAATTTTATCTTTTATTTTATTATTTTCGTGTTTTGGAAGGTATTTCATTGTTTTGTAGGTCGAAGTCGGTTTGGGAAGAAATGTGGAAAAAGAGAGCAAAAGTGAAGCAAAGTGCTTAAAAATGTAAGCCTTACATTGGATGTCATTTATTATGTAAGGGGGACAAACAAAGGCTTAGCAACGTAAGCCTTACATCGAGAATCAACATACTATGTAAGGGCATTTACAGCGCATTAAAACAACGTGCGCCGCGGCGGGGAAATTGTGTGCCGCGGCGAGAGGCTCTCGGGATGCATTCTGGAAAATCAAGAAAACAACGCGCGCCGCGGCGGGAAAAACCTGCGCCGCGGCGGGTAGGTTTCTGTTTTGAACCAACGAGCCAAAATTCAACACGCGCCGCGGCGGGAAAAACCTGTGCCGCGGCGGGAGGTGCCAAAATTGCCCAGAAACCCTAAAACGCGTATTCCACTTCTTTCTCCCTATAAATACAACATTATACCTCTCCCAAATACAAGTTTTCACACCCATCTTCCTCCCCACCTTAGCTGCTACTGCAGCAAGGGTTTTCCACCCAAAATCAACCCAAAATCAAGAGGAGACCCTCCATTGTTGAAGCTACTCCAAGGATTTGAGAAAGAGGATCAATCAAGTTCAAGGATTTGGAGCTAGAAGATTCATTGGGGTATTTTTAGTGTAATATCTTTTTCTTCTCTGATTTTGTGGTTTGCCTCCATGACTAAATTGATTGACACCAATTTAGTTATGGTTGGCTAATATATGTATTTGGGATGTTAGTATTGCTTCCAATGATTGGAAGAACAATTTTGTAATTTAATTATATATGATTTGGATTTATTTCTTGTTCATGTTCTTATTATTTTCTGATTGTGAATTAATGGTGGACCAAACCTTAGTTTGTAATTAGAAAGAATATTTTAGAATTAGGCATTAGAAACGCCATCTTTGCTTAATTGTGCATTATGAACAAGAGCCTAAATTGATTGCATTGATTTGTGTTAGTTTAGGTGGTTAGAATTATTTCCTTGAGCTAATTCTGATTGATTAGTTAATGATCCGGACCAAAGACGTTAATTAGTTGATCGTAGTGAAAATTGCCATTGATTTGGGATTTTCTAGGTTTAGCGGAAAAATCATTAAATCCAACTTTTAATTGAATGCTTAATTTGTTTTTGCCATGAATGGATAGCGAACTAATATTCCCATTTACATCCATCATCCTCCCCTTGGTTGTGATCACTTTTATTTTCATTTTATTTTAGTTTTCAATTTAATTCCGAATTTACAATCTGTTCTTCAATTGACAACTGTTAGAATGTTTAGGATTGTTTGTTCGACTAAATAAGAAAATAGATAACGTTTTAAAACCACAGCAATTCCTTTGAGAGACGATCTTGGGAGTATACTTGTCGCTTACTATAAGTGACTTGTGCACTTGCGAGCTTATATAAAATACAAAATTTGACTATCAAGTTTTTGTGCATCACCTAGCACTTGACGGGTCCGAACTGATTCATAGTACAAATTACGTTCTCATGAAATACTTTCAATAATTTGCAATCTCTTGAACTTGCTTACAACAAAGAAGAAGCTGAAAGAGCCAAGAAGATGAAAAATAAATGAAAATGGAAAACAAAATCATAATTAACAAACACATACCTTTGCACTCAAGGTAAAATGGCGATGCTTTCATCGGTGTTGCCAGGAGGCCGTGCTTTCGTCGGGGTTGCCAGGAGCCGGTGCTTTGGTTAGGGTTGCCAGGAGCGGGGACGGCCGTTTTCAAATGTCAGGGCCTACGCTGAACTCGAGCTCGAGCGCTCTGTATTTCTTTTTTTTTTTTTTTAATTTGACTAACGGGAAGTATTTAGGGCTAGGGGCGCGGCATTTCTTTTTTTTTTTTTTTTAATTACCGGCTACCTTTTTGACGAATTGCTCGTGAGTCCACTTTTAACAAAAAAACAATAGGAGTCCTTAGGTGTAGTTTTGTCACTCATATGGTCTGTTTTAGGCAAATGCCCCACATTTAACACATTGTTCATATAAAATTATAAATATCTAAAATTTAACAAACTAAAATTGTAGAGAAAAAATGAAATAAATAGTAGACAAAAACATTAAACAAATTGAAATTAAAGCACAGAACATACCTTGTAGCAAAATAGGGACGATGACAGCAATGAACACAGACGGCTAGAGGAATGGCGACAGTGGACAATGACTACAATGGAGAATGATCGCTGTGGAACTCGGTACTTAACCTGCACAGAACGAAAACAAACTCACGATACTAGTGGATACTCGTGTTGCTAGAACTCAAGTTGCTAAACATGCAAAGGAAATGGAGACTCGGGTTGTTAGAACTTGAGATGGGAGAGGTTGTGGACGACAACGACAATGGAGAACACGGCTATGGAATTTGGACCTCAACTTGCATAGAATAGAGCCAAACTCGTGACAACAGTGGAGACTGCCCTTGCTAAAACTTGCAATGATAGTGGAGATTTGCATTACTAGAACTCGCGATGGCATTGGAGACCCACAACTTCGATGGTGAGGCAGCAATTTGTGGACACCAGATGGTAGTTTTGTAAGACTATGGTTTGTTGTGATATGGAAAGAAAATGAATGCCCCAGTATGCGTGAATAAGAATGAGAAGGAAAACACTTTTGTTATTCACTTAAAAAACTTTTTACTATGGTTGGTCGTTTCCTAACTATCATAAAAAATATTTATTGAAATTTTTTATGATTGTCATTATTAGAATGACTATTATAAAAAATATATATTCCTTATCTTGAAGAATGACCATAAAATTTTGAAAAATTTTGACAGTCATCATAACATTATCTACACATTTTAAATGACGGTCAGCTTAAAATAAAAAAACATGTTTATCGTCCTTAAAAACCATTTTTGGCATAGTATATGTAACATCAAAACCTCACTAATTCTCACATTTTTACACTCAACCCAGTGTTTTAAAACATGAGAGAGGCCCCCTTTGATGTCCTACATCATACACACATTAATTTTTAGACCCAACACTCAAAAGAAAAATTGACCAAAATGGATTAGGGAAGCTTGGAAACAATTGGGTAGAGCTTTTGCCCATCTTGGCCAAGAAAACAAGAGAAATGGGGTGGTATTTATAGAAAATAACATCCCTTGCCAACTTTCTCACTCGCCAACCACCTTGGCATGATCCATAGCCTACAAAGTTCATCGATCACCCCTTCAGTGATGTGTCTGGCAAGCCAACAAACTGGTTGACCTGACAAAATTTCTTAAACATCCTAAAATTGTTTAGGATCAATTCCAAAACCTCCAACACAAAAAGACAAATTTCTAACATATCTTATAGATATTCAAGTATGTATAATGTGTGATCAAACCAAAATGTGTCATATTTGAGTGTGTGATACTAAGCTAAATGTAATCAATCTTATAAAGGAACCAATAGATACACCAAGTAAAATACAAATATTGTTGCACACATGAGAATGCCAACACCAAAATGGCATAACTTACATCCATCATCTTTTATTCAACCATTAGTACCGTGTTTCCATTCTCTCAATATCCAAGCATAGACTTGATGTTATTTAGATAAGCTCATATGGTAAATGAGAATAGCTTAGAACACTGACATAAGTAAAAATTCCTTCCCAACCTTGGATAAACTCACTCATTCCATGCTCCAAGTCATGTCATACATCTTTCTTGGATCATTTGTAAAACCCAAATATTTTTCTTGACATTGGACTTCGTTAACACCTAACATCGAGAAAGTTTCTTCTGTACCACGAGAGTAATGCTCATTGTGAGACCCTGAACTGAATTTAATATTTAATATTTTAAGGAAATAATTAAAAATTTATTTATTAAATTTAGTTCTATTTTAAAATGTTTAAATATTTAATTGTGCTTTTCTTTAACAAGCAAAAATTAATGTTTTGAAGTTACAAATTTGATTTGTAAATAATATATAATAGTTTAAATAATTTCTTTAATTTTTATACAAATTTTTAGAAATCTGAGAAAATTGTGTGAAATTACCAAATTGTCCCTACTCCTTTAAACTTTTCAAAGCCAAGGGCAAAGGCAGTTTGGTCATTTAACCAACTAACCCTTTTAAACCCATTTTCCTTCTTCATCGTGAAACATTAGGGCTAGTGCAGCCGCAAGAGAAAGAGAGTGAGAAAGAGAGAGAGAGAGGAGGAGGGGGAGGAGAGGCGTTGCCGTCGTTCTCCCTGACGTTGTCCTTCACGCGAGCGTCTCGAAGGCCATCAAGGAAACTGTTTCTGCCGTCGTTCATGGCACCAATCGTCGACTTTTTTTTTTTTTTTAATCTTTTCCTCCATCGCGACACCGTCGTTTATCTCACTATCATCCTTTTCTCAACCACCATTTGACCACCACTCCTCTGCCACCATCAGCTTCCTCTTCCATCAAACACGAGTCCAACTGAGTCGAGTTCTTCCCCAACGCTTTCCTTTTCCATTCAACTCCAATTTTGTCTGTGTTCTGAAATATGTAAGATTTCCCTTTCAGATTAAATTAACTATATTTCAATTTCATTTAGAAAATTAGGTTTGTTGTTGTAGATATCCAAGTTAGTTCTTCTACTGTCTTGTGGTTTTTACTTTTGGAAGTTTTCAATTTCAAGTTGAATGGTAGATTTATGTGGTCTGCTCAATACTGTGTTTCATGGTTTAAAATTACGCTACGTCCTTTAGTATGCGGATTATAGAGTTAATTCTCAATATTTTTGAGTTGTATCATCTTAGTGATTTATTTAATTTTGTTAGTCACTTTTCAGTTTGGAGAAACCATTTATTTTCAAATGTTTAGATTTTCTTCATAAGTCAGCTTATAGTTTCAATCAATTATATTACTTTCAGTGATCTGAAACTTTATTAAAGTAAATTAATGGGTTTAATTGAATGAATATTTTCAATTTCAGACAGTTCTATTACTAAACCTTATATTCTTTTTTTAAAGGTTTTTGGGCCAAAGCTTCCAACTTTTTTTTTTTTTTTAAGCAAATGGGAGACTGGAATCAGTAGGTGCACCAAAACGCCCCATCAGAATGGAAAGCAATCCTTAGCACCCTCTTCCTTTTCCAACCACCCACAAATTTTATTAATTAAATTACAAGAATGTTAGATAACTTCGACTTTATATTTAATTAATAGAGTTCTACTTAGAAACGTGTTATGTTTTTTGGTTAACGATAAATCAAGTGAGAATCGTTAGTTACTTCTATATGAATGAGGTCTTATTGAGTGATTATATTGTTATGACAGATTTAAGTCATTATAGAAGCGTTAGAAGGGTGAGTTGATACTTAGATCAACAGTCCTATCAACGAGGATTCGAGGCGTTATCTTTATTAGGATTTATAGAGTGGGATAAGTGTGCCAACAAAACTTGTTAAGGTAGGGGTCATTACTCCACTTTTTCTTCATGCATTACTTTTATGAAAATATCATGCATCATCATAGATATTCGAATGACTGAAATTGATGTCATGTTTATAAATGTTTTATAAAAGTGTTGATAATGATGTTATAATTAAGATACCCGTTTGGAAACATTTTTATGTATATATGAGATTATGAAATACGGGTATTAAAATATTTTACATGGCATCTAAGTTTTTGTGCATACATCATGAAATTATTTTTGTGGGGAGTATTACATGTATAGATGTCATGCAGAGATATGGTACCCCACAGCTACTGGATGCAGCAGACTATTTTTCGATGGACTACAGGTACGCATTTCATTTCACATGTATCTCGGAGTTGTCCATACATGGGTCTTGGTATTAGACCGCACATGGGCCTCGGAGTTGGACCCCCCATTGTGTTTTGGAGTTGTCCGTCTTGGGTCTTGGTATTTGTTTCCGTCTATGGGTCTCAGAGTTGGACTGCCCATATGACGAGGACCCTTAAGGCGAGGACCCATGTACGTTGGAGTTGACCAATACATGTGCCATATGTATTTCAGAGTATGACCATACATGGGGTCGGAGGTGGACCCACGTGCATCTCGGAGGTTGACCGCGCACGTGGCCATGTATTTCGGAGTTGACCAATACATATGGATTTGGCATAGCATACATGAATATTTTATTTTAGACATTGCATATTTCATTATGATTGTATGAGCATGCATGGGGTACTTGGAATGTACACTCCACCCGATTTTGAAAGTACAGGTATGCCTGAGTTTAAAAATAAAATCTCCCCATTACTGTTATACTGATGATTTATTATTGGACATGCTTGAAATAATTTAAATGTAGCATGCATCATTGATTTTCATCGAGGACTGTACATGGAGTAAATCCCTACTGAGCTAGTTGTAGCTCACCCCGTTTCCCCTTTCTCTTTTTAGATTAGATACTGTTTCTTCGTTGTTGTGACATGTACTGGAGGTACATACTTCTAAGGAGTTCAATGAAAAGGTTTTTCCTTTACCCTTATTACTTTAATTAGTTATTCTGTATATTGAGTAGACAGGCTGAGATCAATCTGATTTGATATAAAATCAAATAATTGTAATTATTTGGATTATAAATTTTTTTGAAGGTTTTATTGTGTTTTTATAAATATTAAATTATTTCAAGGGTACCCAAATTATATTTAATTGTTTAATTTCATTTTAAATTGATATTTCATAACTAATGATTCTAAAATTAATAATTTTCTTTTAAATTTTATCTATTTTCTTAAAAATTCACGTACTCAAAATTTGGGGCGTGACACTCATACTAAAAGAAATCACATGCTTATCAAAATTAACATGATGACAAGTGGCATGCTCATAAATCCAAAGAAATATTTTAAACTCTTGACACTGCACCACACATGCATCACAGAAAATGAGGTAATTGTTAGCAAAAAAATAATTGGGACATAATAGGACCAGAATGTTAAACCCATACACCCTTAATAGTACCCACACTTTTAGCATGTCGTAATAGCAAAGCCAAACCCTCGCCACACAAAAGAAATAAATAACGCCCTGTTGGATCCCCCTTGACGGGTGAATGTTACCTACAATGGAACTATTTACATTAATAGAATAAGTCAATGGAGAAATGCACTGTCAAATTATATAGAATTACTTGTTTGGAAAACCCATACGATGCAGTGTATCAATAACACAGTCCCACTCCACCTTGACACAGGTCTTACTTAAAGCAACCCGTCCCATCCTACTTTTTGACTATCTCTATTAGGCCTCTATATGTTTCACCTACACTCGTAAGAGAAATGCAGCTGAAGGAAATAAGTTGTGATGGGGTTCATTACTATTTTTATTACCTTTTATGTTATCTTTTTGCGATGAGTTGTAATTTTTCACTATCTTGCAAGAATAGTATGTTAGCATTTGGAGACCATACGATTAGGGCATTAACCTTTTCACATGGGGGAAAAGGGTATATAAGTAAGTACGGTGTAGTGGAGAGTATTGAAGAGTTTTGTATGAGCATTAACTCTTGGGAGAGATTCTAAGCCTCTCTAAAGGTTGGTGGTGTGTCCTCATTTTAATTATAAAGAAGCATATTTTGGTTGTTTCCTACTATTTGGATTGAATTCTAATTTTGATACAACTACTTACTACATAAAAAAGGGTTAATCTCTAACAAATTGGTATCAGAGCAGGCAATTATGGGAGTATGGCCAAAATGGCAAATCAAAGGATAGAAGCCATGTAAGAGGTGATGGACATAGTGCAAGGAGAACAGGAGAAAATAGGGAGAGAAGTCGGGGAAATAAAGGAAGAAATACATAACTTAACTCAGTAACTGAGCCAACGATTCGAACAAATGTTGAAGTTACACGAAGAAGCTCAACAACATGCGTCATGCTCTTCGAGTAGAGCGAAGGAAGCAATTATGGTTAGTTCGGCTAGGAAAATCTCCATGGAGGATCGTAGAGTGCAGGAGACATTAGTAGCCTAGTGAACCCTAGACACAATTTTTGCTTTCGTAAGCTAGATATGCCTTTATTTGACAAAAATAAACCCAATGGGTGGGTTCTAAGGGCTGAACGATATTATGCCTTCCATCGTAAGAACAACGATGAGAAGCTTGAGGTGGTGGTGGTCAGCTTCGAGGGGGATGTGCTACTTTGGTATCAATGGGAGAATAAGAAGAAGAAGTTCACTTCTTAGGAGAAAATGAAGCTTATGATACTGAGATAGTTTCAAACTACTCAAAATGGCTCACTCTACGAGCAATGGCTAGCCTTGGAATAGGAAGGAATAGTGAAACAGTATCGAAGGAGATTCATTGAGCTTTCAGCCCCTTTAGAGAATATCACTGAGGAGATAGCTATGGGAAATTTTATTAATGGGTTGCAACCCGAAATCAAGGTGGAGCCCCACATATTAGGGACTAATACATTGGGCCGTTCAATGGACTTGGTCCAAATGATTAAGAAGAAGATAGTTTTGACTAATCGAGCTCTAAACAACCCACTTGAGCTAAAGCTGGGAATGGGCTATCGTAGCTCCACAAATCCCATAACTAATGTCTGTACCATTTCAAATAAAAGCTCAACGGTTATAAAGGCGACCAGAGAAATTAGGCGATTAATGGATTCAAGACTGCAAAAGAAGAGAGAATAGGGCCTATGCTATCATTGTGATGATAAATGGGCTCCTGGACATCATTGCAAAAGGAAGGAGCTGAGTGTACTCCTTACACATGATGAATATGAAGACCTTGAGGACAGTGGAGAAAAAGGATTAGAGGTAGCTAAGTTGGAGCCAGAAGTGGAAGTATCCTTGAATTTGGTGGTGGGGTTTACGACACCCAAAATTATGAAGATGAGAGGGTAGATTGGGGAACAAGAAGTAGTCACTTTGATTGACCCGCGAGTAACCCATAATTTTCTTTCTTCAACCTTAGCTGAGAAACTCAACCTTCCCATTGGCCAAACCAAAAGCTATGGTGTGACTATGTGATCAGGAAAATCCATATGAGGAGAAGGGATTTGCCGTGGAGTCATCTTACAGTTACAGAGTATTACTATTGTCGAGGATTTCCTACCACTCAGTCTAGGTAGTGATGGAATTCAATGGCTAGAGAAGTTGGGAATGACTCATGCTAATTGGAAGTTACAGAACATGAAGTTTACCATGGGTGACCAAACTGTCATTTTGAGAAGGAGTCGTCATTGGAAAAGTCTTGGGTTTCTCTAAGTCTATGATGAAGACTCTTAGGCAGGAAGGAATGGGAGTATTGGTGGAGTTGAACAATGTAGGGGCCAACCTGGATCAAGTGAATGAGGACTCTACATTTTTGGAGCCATTATTGCAAAGGTATAGTGCAATGTTTGAATTACCAAATAGCTTGCCAACAATAAGGGGAAAGGAACACGTAATAACACTTAAGGAAGAAAGTGAACCTATCAGTGTGAGGCCTTATTGTGCTACCCACATATACAAAAGGATGAAGTTGACAAAATAATACAAGAAATGTTGTTGGTTGGTATTATCCGAGCCAGTACTAGCCCTTTTTCCAGTCTAGTGCTGTTGGTAAAGAAGAAGGATGGGTCTTGGAGGTTTTGTGTTGACTATAGAGCCCTCAATAAGGTGATAGTTCTTGACAAATATCCTATTCCTATCATAGATGAGCTATTGGATGAATTGCACAATGCTCAGTTGTTCACCAAACTGGATCTCAAGTTAGGTTACCACCAAATTTGAGTGAAGGAAGAGGATATACTCAAAACTGCCTTCAGAACCCATGATGGACATACCCAAAAGGTTAATCTCTAACAATCTCATTGAATGGATACTCTCAAATTCCATAATTGAATTATCTATAATTTGTTGGCCAGGGGCAAAATCACTATACGCCTCATCAATCAAAGGTAACAACATCTTAAACCTATTAGCAATAACTTGGAAATATTTTTATACCATAGTGCATAAGCTAATTTGTTAGATTTTTATCACCTTCTTTTGTTTGTCACCTTAGGGGTTAAAATAACAATCTTGCTAATTTCACAATGTCAATGACACTATTTATAAAGGCAAGGGATGTAGAACATACCCCCTCTCCCTCAATGCTCCATTATTTTTGTTAAAAGAAGGTGAGAACACAATTAATGCCGGGAGCCTTAGTAGAATGCATACTACATTGACTGAACCTCATCAATAGTTAATGGCCTAAACAATTGAACTTGCTGTGGTGGGGACAACAAAGAACTCAAACAAGATAAAATTAGGTCAAAAGCAAGCTGTCCATAAGTAGTAAATAAGTCCTTATAATATTCACAAAACACAGCTTCAACATCCTTTTAAGAAGGCAATAAGGAACCCACATGAGAATTTTACAACCTAATTTATATTTCAGCATTAACTCCATGAAAACAATCACGGGTATTATGTAAATTCAAACACACTTATGGGTTTTAGAAGGGTTTAATTTTGAGTTTTAAAGTTCATTTCTTTTTTCTTATTGCCAGTCTTCAACTTGCCTTTTTTTCTGTTAGTATGAGAAGTACCCTCTGATTGATATTCATAATCCTTTCTACATAAAATCTCAAAGAAATGTTCAACAAACCTTAGAAAGTTCTTATCACTATCACATGAGCAACAATCATTTAAACATCCTTAATTAAACACGGGCTTGTTAATTCCTTGTAGAGTAACAATTCATTTAGATTCCTTGTCCTTTTTTAAGTGTTGGCTTCAAACGGGTTTGTTTAAAAATGTTGATGAATTTACAATCATCCTCGCACTCAAAGCTTGTTAAGGAGACCACAAACTTGTGTGCCAAATTCACGGCTTTGCAATATCTTCTAGTTTCATCTCTTACATTATGTGGGTGTAAAATAACCCATGTCACGTGGCACGATATTATTGTCATACTCAACAGTATGGCTCGTTGCCCAGCCTAGTGAACTCTGAGTAAGCAGGGAAGCTTAATTGTTAGATGAGTGACCCAAGAGATAATTAACTAACATATATCCCCTAATTATTTGATAAGAGATAATTATGAAGAGATAAGTCCGATGTTAGAGTATGTCTATTTTCATGGGTAAGTGACCTCCATTAGGTAAATCTTTATCTCCTATATATATGTACCTTATACACATTCACACAAAAGTGGAATCATATACTCATAAACACGACACATCTATATTTTCACTGTCTCCACTTCTTCTCCCTAAATCACGGAGAGAGACCATAGTCTCCTCTTTTATCTCCTTTACCCAAGCTAACTTAAGCATAGAAGGGCCAAAGGCCACCATACCCAATGTTGATCCAAGGTCCTAATGTGTTTTCTCTGTTTGCAGAACCACAACAAGGAGAAGTGTACCACCATTTTGATGTTGAAAGAAACAACATCAATATCTTGCGATGTCTGTAGGAAAGAAATGTGTTCTATTAGCTGACAATCAAAAAAGAGAATCATAAGAACGATTGTTATGTTCTCCCTCAGATCCAAAAATGTATCTAAGGAAAAAACCTATCTGAGTACCCCAAAGAAATTTAAGCGAGCGCCTGACGAAAAATCTCCCACAAAGACCTACCATTTGTTCTCTCGACAAAGATGAATCTTCTCACAAGTTATGGAACTCCAGTTCTATTAGGAAACCAAGGAACTACACCACATGCTCAACCATCCCACCTTAAGGCCTAACACGCTTGTTAGAGGAGAGCATGAGCTGACACTTGTCTAGAAGTGATGGAAAAAACACTCCAGGCCATCTTAGAGCACCTCTTCTAACCATGAACTCCAAAATTAGATCTAAAAAAAATGTGGGAAAAAAGGATATTATCATTGGAAACTATTACGTGTAAAATATATTGCAAAAAGGGGTTGTAGCTCCTATAGCCACCGCCACTAAACAATAGATCAAATTTTGACACCTCCAACAAGTGAAGCTTCCATGGATGCCGAACCAAAAAGCCCAGTCTCTCCCTAACAGTGGCTCAAGTCAAAAAGAGCCCTTTCCACTTTTTTTGTATGGTTGAGTGCTCCCTATTTGAATCAAAAAATTTGTGCAGCGTCTTAAAAATCCAAACCACCATTAGAAAGATCACGTTCCAATTAGTTTGTATCCAAAATTTGGTACCGAACGAACACATGGATGAAACATATGCTCCCCCATACGCCTCCCTTGAGAGTGGTGACTGCAAGCAACAAATTTTGCCCATAAAATTGAAAAATTGGCCTAGACCGTTCCAGTTTGCCGAACAAACTGTAGACAATTTCAACTTCGATTCAACTACTTATAGATTAGTTCTTGTAGAACCAAAATCTGTTCCTCAATTGTCTCAAATAGAAAATCCTAACGTGGTACTCTCGATGACTTTTACCACCCATAAAAATATCAACATACGAGAGGATATATGGAAACTTCTAGTCCATCCTTCCAAGATGAACGAAACAAAAATGAGTTACAAAATCTTGGTCCCTATAATTACAAAAGCTTTCCAATTTGTCATTCAGGCAAGTGACACCAATTGGAATATCGTACGAACTTTCACTACTCTCTACATCTCCCATAGGGAACTGAGGCCCGAATGACCTTGGCTATGAGGACCATTGAAACTTCAGTGACACAAAGGTCTGAATGCACCATCTGACACGTCATAAGCCCGATCACCACCGAATAGCCGACCACTACCATTTGCAAGAAACTCTCCAGATGAAAAATTGCCAAATGAATAGCTACCGTATAGAGAATTGCTTGATGGGGCATCACTAGACAATGACCCATCGAATAAAATATCTCTAAATGGCCCATCCTCGAATGACCAATCACCCAAAGGAGCCCACTCATCGAATGGACCTCACTCGCAGCACGACCTACTTTGGCCAAATGGATCTCCATTGCTAAATGACCCCTATGGGCTGGAGGAACCTCCATCCTCGTACTAAACCATAACTATTTGCATGTTGCCCTAGTCCATCTCTGCAAGTGCTCACAGTGTCCTAACGCTAACCTACACTAGTCCGAATGGCTTGTAGAAGAAGAGCACAGATCAGCTCTCATCTCTTGGAGATGGAGAATACACTTTAGGTCATCCTAGAGCATCTATAATAGCCACAGGCCCTCAAATTACCTATTATCAACAAGGGTTTCTTGCGGCATCTCCAATGTGCTAGGGCTTGTTAGCTCATATTCGTAGCCTAACAAGATTAACTTGTACGTTGTATAGTCCAGATCTCTGCCTAATAGGCTTCATAGTCCACACTAACGCCATTCAACACAACTTGATGCTTTACAAACAGTGATGTTCACATTATTGTTGCCCTACAAGCCACGAGATCTACACTTTAACATTTTAATCAAAATAGTCTAGGATGTCGCTTATTAGACTGCACTGAACGGGGTAGAGTGCACCCTAAGTGATCGCACTATCCCACATGACAGGTCATGAAGACCCAGTCTTGATCTCCTGAACATGGCCATCCAATCTGGTAGTCCAGGCCCTCGTTTTCCACCCTGGACCCTTTTAAGGAACACCTCTTCCTGTCCTAACAAGTGTATTGAGTTATCCATTGGGCCATAGACATGCATTGTGATTTTTACAACTAAAGCTTCTCTATCACAAGATGTTACAAAAAACTCAAAACGCTCTTGACATTATGGAAAAAACCATCCACAAATTTTGAAGAAATTCTCCTATGTTACAGAACAACATGTGCTTGGATGACTTGACTAATGTATGCAAGCCAAGCTGAGGGGCTGATAAATCAAGTGATCTAAAAACAACATATGGTTAGATGAAATCAACCTAAAGATAAAAAATAAGTCACAAGAACCTGACAAGATCCAAATAGAAAAGCAATCATATCAACACCTTATGTTCTTCCAACTATAAGTCGTCTACCAAGATGGACACGCATGCCACGAGACACAAGGCCAGCTAGAAAAAATTTTCCTAATAGAAAAATGGTCACCCAAAAAAACATGTTGTTAGCCATATAGAAGTTTCCTGGTAGAAATACAAACATGTACTTGCCAGATAAAGATTGCCAAACAAAAATATGGCCAACCAGATAGGATTGGCCAGAAAATATAGGCTCCTGTCGGATAGAGCCAGGTCGAACAAGTCTGAGCCTTATGCTAGTCAACCATGCTCCTTCCCCAACACAACGCCTCACTAAAGGTACTCATCCTACTTTCAGTCCTCCGTAAATGGGTTTTTCCAAACTTTTGCACCAACGAAATGTACCATGGTCCCTAATAGAGGGACAAACTTCTAAGGGCCCATGGTGTTACAAGCTGATGAGACCATGGAACACCATATGATAAAGTACTGCATCAAATGGATCTATAATCTTTAGCACTAGATGTTTAGAAAGTTTCCTTACAAAAAGAAGAAACTTCCAAACGTATGACACCACATTGCGCAAAAGTAATAGAATAAAGCATGCTCACATGCCAAAAGCCCAGAACAATATTCCAAATCCTCCTAAATTATAAAGGTTCATATAATGCCCAAAAAGCATGCCCCCAAGAGGTAAGCGCTAGCCATATAATAGAATTTGTACATAAGAGATGAGCGCTGGTCAAGAAGGCCTACAATAGAATTTCATAAAGGTCGTGTCTACACCTGATTGGGGCTATTGCCCTATATATCATTTCACCTTAAGAAGGACAGAAATAACATCCCACAATGATGGAAGAATAAGAAATGCTCCCCTATCAAGTATTTATTTTTTACAGGTACATAGAAAACAAGAAATCTCTAACAGACTCGAAAATCCGTAATGAGATTTCCATAGGGTAGCTTATCCTTTGAAAATTTTGTTAGGCATGACACCATATAATAATAGAGTTTTGACTCTATCTCATGGAGGATGGAGAACAACATATCTCTAGACCATGCTTCCCCCGCATACGGGCAGAGGGGTCGCCAAGCTAGTGTTCCACGAACGAGTGACATCCTTATGATAGGCTCTATGCCCTATAGATGGCTAGCATAGAGCACAACTTTATATATTGTCGAACCACGCTCCCTCCACATGCGGGTGGAAGGGTAGCCAAGCTAGCACGCCATGAATAGGCAGCACCCTTACAATAGGATTTGTACAATGCAGATGGCTTACATCAAATGAAACTTTACATATTGCTGGATGTCCACACTAAACTGCAAGTGCATGTGACAGATACAAATGATAAGTATTTAAAGATCAAGTTTTCATACCCACAAGGATTGGATTAATAAGGAGTTGATTACCGAATTATAATTAAACTAAACTATTTAGGATAACGATAATTGATAGGTAAAAATAACAAAAATAATAAAAATCTAATATTTATACTACTTAATCCAACACAACCACACTAACAAATTATGCACAAAAGAGTCATAGGAATCCACTATCCTCAATTTCCTACAAATGAATTAATTTACCATCTCAAGCAATTACCAACCAAATTATATGATCATTTGACTCTAACTTATGCATGCATTCCTCTCTCAAGTAAATTACACAATATAGTAATCTAACCTAATCACACTCTCATGCCAATTAGATTACTCTACTACTCACTATGAACGTCAATTATGGATCGCATCACAAGAATCTTACCTTTGAATCTAGAAACCATGTACGCTATTCAATCAAGACAAACAATTTAATATTCCTCTCAAAGCTACCTAATTGCCCCTATGGTAAAATTGTTAATTAAACAATTAATGGCATAAAATCTTAATTGAATAATATAATTTAATTTGCAATCATATTGGAATGGAGAAACAAACTAATTCATTATATAGATAAATTGAGTAGAAGAGGATCCTAACAAGTTTAACTATACATAATCATATTCAATAAAATCCCAAAATAATAAGAAAATACAAGATAATAGATAAAATTAAAAAGGATAGAGAAAAATAAAACGAATCTCCGCTTGTCACATAGGAAACTAATCTTTCCCTACTGTCACCCAGTTGTAACTAAACTCCAACATCTTAAATCTTGAATTCTTCTCTTGATTTGCCTCATTCTCTAAACAATTGCCACTTTCTCTAAATATTTAGGTTAGTGTAGAAAAGAGTTGAATGATTTGCTTGGTTGCTAAGAATAATATTTATAAGCTAAGTGTTGTAAGTTACAAACAATTTGTAGTCAACATAGGAAATAAGGGCCAAATAGGAAATTAGTCAAAATAGGAAATTGGAGATTCTGGCCATGTTTCATGCACACGTTAATAGCCATTGAGGCCTAGAAAAATGCTTGTTGTGACATAAGATGTTTGGACTGTCTAGCAATTTACACACTCAGAGGACGAAGGGGTAGCCAAGTTAGCACTCCATAGACGGAAAGCACCCTTACAATAGGCTCTGAACCCCATGGATGGCTTGCATTGAGCGCAAAGTTACATATTGCAGGACCGCACTCTCTTCAAATGTAGACCGAGGGATGGCCAAGCTAGCGAGACATATACAAGTTATACTTATATGATAAGTGATGTGTTAAAATGTGTACTCGCAAGTGTACGAATCACTCGTAGTGAAGTGATAAGCAACTTCCAAGGTCGGTCTCTCAAGGAATTGCAGTGGTCTTAAATAACTAGCTTTTTAATCTAAATGGAGTTCTAATGAAAATAAAACACTAATTAAATAGAGTTCTAGTGAAACTAAAACTCTAAGTAACTAGAATCCTAATGCTAATAAAACTGTAAAAAGAGTTTGTTTGGTTTTGGTAACGGGAACAATTATACGAAAATCACAAGAAATCAAGATGGCAATCAGACAATCGATTCAATCAAATAAAATATCAAAAGAGGATGTATGGACGTTTAGCTTGGTTAACCATGTTTGCATCGAAAAGGTATGGTGATATGCATGAACGTCCTATATGAATTAAACTACCGGCTTTCCTTTTAATTAAGAAACTCCTTTTGGTCGGGGTAGGTTTCTTTATTGATGAACTAATTAACCGCCTCTGGTCAGGGTAAATTAACTAGCTATCAAATTATGCGCAAGGAGAATATGCCAATCAAATTAATGCTATGACTAACTCACTAACTTGAAGCTTCGATTAAGTGTTTCGGAAAAGAGTTAAGGTGATGTTCCTCTAACTAAATTCTCAGATTTTTCAGTCTATCTACGAATATCAAATTGGTCCATGATTATTCATAATAAAACATCTAAACATGCTCTTAATCAAAAAGGTATTTCATTCATAAATCAATTTAATACACCATACACAATCCTAGCAAACATGGCAACACAAACTAAACATCCATAGTGAAACTAGCCGCTCATGTTCATATTGTTATTCATAGACAAATAAAATATGATCATACACTTTAACAAATGGAGAAGATAAAGTAATTCTATAACAACAAGGAAAACCTAAATCTTAATACCGCTTATGGATCGGTTGATCTACTCCTCCGTAAGCTTTATCTTCGATCGTCTTTGGCTTCCTTGAATCCTTAGAATGGTATCTCTCGCTTCGTTATAGTGTGGCAACACTCTCAAAGCTGATTGAATGTCGTGTTTGGGTCGCAAAATTGAGAAGAGAATGAGTTGTGTATGAATTGGAGTTCTTATTTCGAGTTGTGGTTGTAAGGGGGACTCTAAGGGGGTTTTTATAGATGTAAGGGTTTACACGAATCCTGTGTGCCATAGGAATAGGCGCGCCGCGGCATGCATTTTCCCCGCCGCGGCGCAACACAATTTCTGAAAAATATGCAAAAACCCGAGAGCTCCCCGCCGCGACATGCAATTCTCCCGCCGCGGCGCGCGATGCTTCATTGTTTTCCAGAATTCAACCCGAGAGCCTCACGCCGCGGCATGCAATTCTTCCGCCGCGGCGCGCGATGATTTCCTTCTTTTCACGTCCCCCCTTACATATGTGATGGCACTATATGTAAGGCTTACATATTTTGTCTTGATTAGCCCGTAACTTGTGATCCGAGCGCCGTAGGTGTCCCGTCTTTGCGTGATTTCATCATTTGACTCATTTGACGCTAAAAACACCTGAAATGCACTAAAATATACCCGTGACTCCGAATGGATAGATTTATGAAAATAATCGAAATAATAATCATAATAAATCTATATATCAATCAATTACGCACAATTAATCACGAAATATTAGTGCTTTTTGAGCACTCATCACAACCCCCAACCAGCTTCTTGCTAGTCTCTAGCAAGTGAAGCGACCTAAAATAAAATTAAAAACAAATGAAATAAACTAACCTAACCTAAATCACTTCCGTAGATTGTCACGGTTGCATTTAGCATATGCAACAAGCCTTTAAACCCCTAGGTGGCCCTAGTGGACGAGTTGTAGTCTCGTGAGGGTTTCCAGTGATGATACCCGCAAACATCGTATGACTCTCAAAACTAATAAAGACTCTAAACATACTTGAATCAACCCATGCATACGTCTCAAAAATTGTTAACAACAAATGACACACGAAATAGTTAAACATCACCTAAACTCAAAAACAGTCCAAACATCAAACTCATCATGGTAATCGAATTTTGAACAACCAATCAAACCACAAACCCGTTAGTTATACTATCTGACCGTGTCATGCATGATATTCATAGATTACATTTTAATGTCTCATAAATGTGCAAGTAAAATATGAAAGTGAATTTTTGCACTTATAAACTCCATATGCTCATTTTTCAAACTCATCTCCACTAATATAGAAACTAAACTACCTAGAATCAATAGGACTTCATTAAGCTTGTAAAGTTGTGGCTAGGTATGTGATAATGAAAGTACAAAAATGATGTTTTCATATGATAAGAGTACTTTTTATTTCACAAGCATATTTTCAACTTTTTTTTTTTTTTTTTTTTTCACCAAATGTTCTTTTCATCCTCCCTTAACTTCAAATGTCCTTTGGATCTTTTGCTTGATTTTCTTCTTTATTCTTGCTTATTATTTCGATCATCAAATTTTTTTTTTTTTTTTTTTTTTTTTTTTTTGAAGCAAGACAAATATAACATAATTGCTCATGAAAATCAAATATTACATCGAGTACTCTTATCACTAAGGGTAGTACAATGTATGTCAATGTTGAGTTCAAGGGTGTGCTATTGATAAAATATTTCGGGAAAGCATGAAAAGTTCAAACGGTCCAAAGATGGCCTAAATCATTTTCTAAGTGGCATTTGTTTCTATTATTTCGCTTCAACATGTTTTCAAATGAGTTCTAGAGATTGTTGAGACTTAAAACATATCATGAACATGCATACATTCCATAAATCAGAATAGTTAAACTAACCATGCAAACTACCACAAGTACCACAAAATTCTCAAATTAGATGAATCCAACATTTATGTGCTTCGTTGCTTAGGTAAAAATCTAACATCTCCCATATGTCATCGTCATTACAATCATGTTAATATCATAGATTTCCGGATTGAATCAAGTAGACACGACACTAACTAAAAACAATTCAAGTGACAAAGTTAAAAATTAAAAATTGGTCATATTTCATGCTCATGGAATATTCTTCCCACCCCCAACCTACTTTCTGCATTGTCCTCAATGTGAAAAAGAAGAACAAAAGAAATTAAGAAAAAGTGTAAGAAGTTACCCCCCTTTCGTATGAAATTGTGTCGTTACTCGCTATGCTCCGGTTCACTGTTCCTCGCTTCTCTCATGAAGAATGTATGAACATATATTGAACCTCAAAGTGTATGCACACAATTCACATTCAAACCCAATTTTTAATTATAACTAAGGCAATTGAAGACACAAAAACATCAAACAAAGTTAAACAATCCAAAATAAAATAAAAAGAAATAAAAGAATGTAAAACTAAATAAAAACAAAATAAAGAAAAGAAAAGAAGTTAATACTACCGAATGTGGTGGGTTGCCTCCCACCAAGCGCTTTCTTTAACGTCTTAGCAAGACGTTGCTAATTCTTTTCTATCCACCATCATCAAAGATTTTGAAGTGTGTGATATCAATTTTCCGAGCTAAGATGTCATTAAGCTTGTCCTTCCATCTCGGTAGTTGTTTTCCATGAAGCACAGCACACACTTTTTTGTGGAAGTGGTATAGAAAATAATTTGGAGATGTGCAAGTCTTAGGTGCCTTGTGTGGCATGGGAGGTGAAGATAATTCCTCCTTGTTCTCCTTAGAAGTTTGTAGAATTTGATATTCTTCGGCTTGACATTCTTTGAGAATTGCTTGCTCCCTACCTGTATTTTCTACACAAAGTGGTAAATCATCAAAAGTCTCAGGAAAATAAAAATTTTCAAAATTGTTACCACTTTGAAGGATTATGTCATCCTTCACTTGCTTAATTTGAGTGGGCAACTCTTCTTGTTTTTGAATTTGTTCCGCTAATTGCCCAACTTGCATTTCTATTCTGTTTATTGATGCCTCTATAGACTCCATCCTTTCACTAGTAGATTGTATGAAAATATTCAAGGTTTCCTCTAAGGTTGGCTTCCTAGGTTGATTAGAAACTCTACTTCCTTGTATGAAAGAATTCAAGCCCTCTTCGAAGGTGGCCCTAGATGGATATTGATGAAAACTTGAGCTTTGCATTTGGTATTGTGCATAAGGTGGGTCATATGGTTGAAAATTTGAGCTTTGCATGTTGTATTGGGCATACGGTGGGTCATATGAATTTGAGCTTTGCATGTTGTATTGGGCATAAGGTGGGGTAAAGTTTGCTTGCCATGAAGAATTATGGTGATTTCCCCACTCAGGATTATAGGTACTGAAATAAGGATCATTCCAAGGTGGGTGACATCTCTCATTAAAATCAAAGTTTGGATTAGGGGATGCATAGTAATCACCTGCAAAAGTGCAAACATTAGCATAATGCCCATATAAACCACAAATGCTACATACCTCTATGTCTGTCATATCATGCAGCTCTTCATTTGTATTGGCTCTTGGATTTCAGTATCCAGCCTGATTAGGTGCATTTTAAAATTTGTTGATGTTGTTGATGAACGGTACCTTTCAAAAACTAACAAAAACAACAGAGAAATCAAAGCACCACAGATTAAGCAATTAAAAACACTATTTTTTTGATTTTTTTATTTTCTGATTTTTTTTTGAATTTTTTTTTTTTTTTTTTTTTGAATAAAATAAAAATAAAAATAAAATAAATAAATAAATAAAAGATAACAAATAAAATAAATAAACAAATAAAAAAATTAAGAAACTCTAAAAAGTTAAAAAGAAAATTATTCAAAACGCCAATTCCCCGGCAACGGCGCCAAAAACTTGATGTGTTAAAATGTGTACTCGCAAGTGTACGAATCACTCGTAGTGAAGTGATAAGCAACTTCCAAGGTCGGTCTCTCAAGGAATTGCAGTGGTCTTAAATAACTAGCTTTTTAATCTAAATGGAGTTCTAATGAAAATAAAACACTAATTAAATAGAGTTCTAGTGAAACTAAAACTCTAAGTAACTAGAATCCTAATGCTAATAAAACTGTAAAAAGAGTTTGTTTGGTTTTGGTAACGGGAACAATTATACGAAAATCACAAGAAATCAAGATGGCAATCAGACAATCGATTCAATCAAATAAAATATCAAAAGAGGATGTATGGACGTTTAGCTTGGTTAACCATGTTTGCATCGAAAAGGTATGGTGATATGCATGAACGTCCTATATGAATTAAACTACCGGCTTTCCTTTTAATTAAGAAACTCCTTTTGGTCGGGGTAGGTTTCTTTATTGATGAACTAATTAACCGCCTCTGGTCAGGGTAAATTAACTAGCTATCAAATTATGCGCAAGGAGAATATGCCAATCAAATTAATGCTATGACTAACTCACTAACTTGAAGCTTCGATTAAGTGTTTCGGAAAAGAGTTAAGGTGATGTTCCTCTAACTAAATTCTCAGATTTTTCAGTCTATCTACGAATATCAAATTGGTCCATGATTATTCATAATAAAACATCTAAACATGCTCTTAATCAAAAAGGTATTTCATTCATAAATCAATTTAATACACCATACACAATCCTAGCAAACATGGCAACACAAACTAAACATCCATAGTGAAACTAGCCGCTCATGTTCATATTGTTATTCATAGACAAATAAAATATGATCATACACTTTAACAAATGGAGAAGATAAAGTAATTCTATAACAACAAGGAAAACCTAAATCTTAATACCGCTTATGGATCGGTTGATCTACTCCTCCGTAAGCTTTATCTTCGATCGTCTTTGGCTTCCTTGAATCCTTAGAATGGTATCTCTCGCTTCGTTATAGTGTGGCAACGCTCTCAAAGCTGATTGAATGTCGTGTTTGGGTCGCAAAATTGAGAAGAGAATGAGTTGTGTATGAATTGGAGTTCTTATTTCGAGTTGTGGTTGTAAGGGGGACTCTAAGGGGGTTTTTATAGATGTAAGGGTTTACACGAATCCTGTGTGCCATAGGAATAGGCGCGCCGCGGCATGCATTTTCCCCGCCGCGGCGCAACACAATTTCTGAAAAATATGCAAAAACCCGAGAGCTCCCCGCCGCGGCATGCAATTCTCCCGCCGCGGCGCGCGATGCTTCATTGTTTTCCAGAATTCAACCCGAGAGCCTCACGCCGCGGCATGCAATTCTTCCGCCGCGGCGCGCGATGATTTCCTTCTTTTCACGTCCCCCCTTACATATGTGATGGCACTATATGTAAGGCTTACATATTTTGTCTTGATTAGCCCGTAACTTGTGATCCGAGCGCCGTAGGTGTCCCGTCTTTGCGTGATTTCATCATTTGACTCATTTGACGCTAAAAACACCTGAAATGCACTAAAATATACCCGTGACTCCGAATGGATAGATTTATGAAAATAATCGAAATAATAATCATAATAAATCTATATATCAATCAATTACGCACAATTAATCACAAAATATTAGTGCTTTTTGAGCACTCATCAATAAGCTCTATATTGAGCATAGCTTTACATATCTCTAGACTGCTATCCCCTACATGAGGGAGGAGGGCCAGCCAAGTTAGCACACCACGGACTGACAGCACCCTAGTGATAAGTTATGCACCCATGCAGATGGCTTTCAACAAATATAGTTTTATATCTCCAAGTCTAAACTTCTCCCACATACGAAGTGGAAACAGCCAAAGCAAGTGCATCATAGGTGGGCAACACCCTTATAATAGGTTCTACATACTACATATGGCTCTCAATGAGTGTAGCTTTACAACTCTTAGTCTGAACCTCTCCCACATGTAGAGTGAAAATAGCCAAAGCTTTTATGCCATAGACAGACAATACCCTAGTAATAGGATCTATGCACCGCAGATGGTTCACAATAAAGCATTGCTTTACAGGCTCTCTATTGCTGAGGAATCATTCTAGGTTCTTTCACCCCACCATGTGCAAACAAAAAGTTTGACACAACTAAAGGACCATAGGTCTCGCCCAAGATGTTGAAAAGACATCGCAACATGAGCAAAAACAAAGAATGCGTATGCTCCTGCGAGAAAGATAATTTCCATCTCCAAAACTTAAAAAATTTTCCTAAGTTAAAAATTATATGCTTGGACTTCTTGACTAAGTTGCAAGCACCCCAAGTAAGGGGCTAATAGTACGAGGATCCCAACAAGTCACAAAGACTTAGAAAAACCTTTCCAAAAAGCTACATCATAGCTTGTACTTACACTACAAGACGTGAACTAATGCAACTAGACAAGTGTGTACGTGCATCCAAATAGGATTTAGCCAAGCCAAAGGCTAGCCTAGTAGAGTTAGTAGAATAGTGGCTAGATGAGCAAAGGGTTGTTGGATAGAAGTTGGCCGAACAAGATATGGCCAAATAGGAGTTGGCCGCACAAAGGCTGACTAGACATGATTTGGCCAGACGGGAGTTGGCATCATGGAAGATGGCCAAATGAGATAGCTAGACAAGGGTGGCTAGATAGAGCAAGCAGTATAGGTTTCCATCTAGGCTAGATCCTCTTAAACAAGTCCCACCTTCTGGCAAACCAACCACGCTTCATCCTGAACTGTTGCCTCTCTATGCTCATGCCCTCTCACCTTCCTCAACAAGAGAAAGTTTGTTCATTATTTGTGCCCTTTCAAGATGAAAGTTCAAATGCAAGACAACAATGAAAGTGCAAAGCCATTGTCAGACAAAAATAAAAGTGCAACACTTTCCTCTGAGACTAAAATCAATACACAGTGGTGAGAAGCACTCCCTTCCACATTTGGAAATATAATTGCTTAAAAGAAAATCTTAGAAAGCACCCCTCAATCACGAACTAAATGAGAATGAAAAGAAAGAAAATACAAAATTAGAAGCATAAAAAGTGCTAAGTCGTCTTTGGTCTCTAAGATCCATTAAAGATGTACTATTATCACTAAGAAAAATCTCCCAAACTCCCTCCATACTGGACACAAAATCCAGAGTTTTATTTTACAAGCCACGAAGTACACTTTCACCTACAGAGCCATAGAGCTCCGCCTATCATCTTTCCTAATCGTGCGATGATGTCTGTCCTTCCAAAGAATGGACACCTCCTGTAATGCACCTTTGTGCATCTCATACATCAAGTATCTTAGTAAGGGTTGAGCTACATGTCTACTTTTTGAAAAAAGTTTGAACACAAGTAAAAATACATAATCTATTAGGTAGACTGAGATACTAATCTTGCCAGAACTTGAGGAGATTAAGACATGATCCCTACTATAAGGATTTCTCCTAAAAGTCCATCTTTTAACTACATCAAGGACACTTCACTCAAATGAGTGATAGGAGTGCGTAAGTCATAAAAAGAATTACAAAGAAAAGCCTAAGTATTATAGAGTAGAATACCTCCAAAAGTGGTATTAGAACCCCCACACTTGGGAAATTCTCATGGAAAAATGAAGTCATCCTGCCACAAACCCAAAAGTACCATCACAGACAACTAAATGAATCACACTGACCGGGACCCCCATTTGGAATTTCACAAATAGGAGGTGCACTGGATGAACTACCCACCAAATAAAAAACCCAAGAAGAACACCACTAGATGGAAACTTTCCAGATAAAGCATCGCCAGACGGCTAACCATCGAACAAAGTGTTGCATCGTCAGACGACCAATGTCAAACAACACACCCTTGAATGGAAACCCAACTAATGGAACCTTGTTATTATCGACTTTCCACTCGGCCACCACTTTGTGTGGCCATTTGGTCCACATCTATTCTAGTGCATAGATATAATGGCCAAATCCACACTTGCACATATTTCCTCATGTCCTTTGCAATAGAGTTCAATTTGTACCTCCAATGATGAACTACCCACCCAATAAAAACCTAGGAAGAGCTCCATTGGATGGAAACTTTCCAGATAAACCATCGCTAGATGGCTAACCATCGAACAAAGTGTTGCATCGTCAGACGACCACATGCCAAACAACGCACCCTTGAATGGAAACCCACCTAATGGAACCTTGTTGTTGTCGACTTTCCACTCGGCCACCACTTTGTGTGGCCATTTGGTCCACATCTATTCTAGCGGGTACATATAATGGCCAAATCCACACTTGCACATCGGTACTCCCGTCCTTTACAATAGAGTTCAATTCGTACCTCCAATGATGAACTACCCACCAAATAAAAACCCAGGAAGAGCACCACTGGATGGAAACTTTCCAAATAAAGCATCACATCGCCAGACGGCTAACCATCGGACAAAGTGTTGCATCGTCAGATGACCACATGCCAAACAACGCACCTAATGGAACCTTGTTATTGCCGACTTTCCACTCGACCACCACTTTATGTGGCCATTTGGTCCACATCTATTGTAGTGCATACATATAACGGCCAAATCTACACTTGGACATCTGTTCTCCCGTCCTTTACAATAGAGTTAAATTCATACCTCCAATGCACAGTAGTGTAGGTACGATTACAAAATGATTATTAAGGACTTGGTGGTAGGAAAAATATCAAAGTACAACCTCCCATTTCTAAAATGTGGAGGTAAAGGCTCCGAAGGAATCCTCTATTGTAGGCATACCTCTACTGTGCAAAAGGTGAAAAAGCACCTTATAAGTCTAAAATTGACTTTTCTAAAAGCAACTTTAACTTCAACGTTTCTCCCTTACCTAAACTTCTATTGGAAATTCATAAGTAACATTAGAAACAAAAAACTACTGCTCATATTTTAACACTCGAAGGAAGTTTAGGCTTCGTAAATTGCATTGACAAAACATCATGTAAAAGTGGGCTACAAGCCTTCAATGTGATTGAAAGGATGAAGTGTTTGAATATCCATACAATGATAAACAGACCTCCTATGCCACGCATCTGGGCCTAGGAGGCTCATAAGGGCTAATGTTAGGTGTAAAATAATCCATGCCATGTGGCACGATATTATTGACCATACTCAATAGTAAAGCTCGCAAACCAGTCCAATGAGAGCTAAATCAACAGGTAAGTCCAACTGTTAGATGATCAACCCACTAGATAACTAACTGACAAATATCCACTAATTATCTAATAAAAGATAATTATAGAGATATAACTCTGATGTTAGATTATGTCTATCTCTATAAGTAAGTGATTGCCATTAGGTAAATCTTCCTCTTCTATATATATGCACCTTGTACACATTCACACAAAAGTGGAATCATATACTCATAAACATGACACACTTATATTCTAACCTTATCCACTTATTTTCCCTAAATCACAAAGAGAGTCCTTAGTCTCCTCTTTTATTTCTATTACTCGAACTGACTTAAGCATCGGAGAGCCAAAATCCACCACACCCCATTATGGTTCGAGGTCCTAATGTGTTTTCTTTGTTTCCCAGACCACATCAAGGAGAAGTGCACTCCCATTCTGATGTTGAGAAAAATGGCATCAACATATTAGTTTCAAAATGTTTTATGAATATATACCCAAAATCTAGGTAGGCTAAAAAGGATTTATGTATCTTTGAAAGTCTATGTTACTCTGATGTTATTTCTTGGAATATTATCCTTTCAGAGTTTTAGAAGAGTAGGGACACATTCAATTTTGCTCTTCGAATAAACTTGAATGGGGTTCTTTTTTATACAATTATACTACAATTCTTTTTTGTTTTTGTTTGTCAAAATGGATTGTATCAAAATGCTATAGAGATATTCCTGTTAGCAATTACTAAGTCTGAGCCAAATCATTACACTTTTGGTAATATCTTGAGTAGAATTCCTAATTCTCAGGAAATCTCTTTAGAACATTGTCAACGCTACCATTCTTGATAAAATTTTGAACAAAAAAGGACCCAATTGTCTCTAGTGCTCTTCCTAACATGTAGTGTCAAAGAGTTTTCCTTGAGGCACATCATAAAAGTTAATTTGCTTGAAAAGAATTTTCTCTCACATGTGAACTTAGGTAAAAAATTTCTCTCAATATTGAGTAGAATATTCACAAATTTCTATCAAGTGGCCGGCTATAAGGACAAGAAACCTGGGTGTTAAATGGTCTCCTATTTCGACACAAGTTGATCAGTAAACTAACTCCTAGTTTCACTCTACTTACAAAGTCGTCTTACACACAATCAAATTGTGTGCTTATGAGAATCATATTCCCTCACACTTTAGCTATTCATGCTAAAGTAGGTCGTCCTGCTCCTATTTGTGTGCTTTATTAAATCCAATTAAATTTAATTATTCTAATTTCTTAACTACTAAAATTTCCTTACTTGGCCCTTAACCTCCAAATGCCTACCAAAAATCTAAATTTTGAGTTTTAATTTTTTAAATTAATTAATATTATTATTTAGTCCAACTACATAATATATAATTAATTCCATGGATTAAATTTTGACAGTTCGCACTTGATACTAACAAACCAAGAGGGAGGTGAAAATGGCCACACTCTTGCTCACAGCAAAAATAAGAACATAAAAAATTATTGCCAAATCAACAAAATAAGCAAATAATAGAAAGCACTATGACATAATAAGAAAAGTAATGTAGAAGCTGATAGAGATATATGAAAATAGTAATAAAATAAAAAAGATTTTCTTTCAAAATCAAAACCTCATATGTTGGAATAGATAATGATTTGATTGTACTAACACAATATGCGATCAATCACAGCATAGCATGTAACATTGTAAAACCACATAAAATGAGCACCTATGTGGTAATGTCCACATGTTGCAATGGAAACCACTAGGAGTAAGAAATTCACTATTATGAAAATCAACAGTTTACAATTAAAGAAATAAAATGCAAATACCTCTATCTGTTGGAGCACTAAGCTCAGCTGCGCCTACTCTACCATACACATAGTCAACATAGCAACACGATCAAGTTGATCTAGCTCGTCCTTGGAGCTCCACCATCATGTGATGTGGTATAATTATCAACGACACAGTATAGTGAAAGAAACCTCTACTCCTATGCTTATGAACCTAGATACAATTACTACATTTTGGTTTTAATTTTGATTACTTAAACCCTACCAAATGAGCTTTCTCAATATACTTTTAAAGTGTATCACTTATACATTCAACTAGAAAAATAATTTAAAAAATGTTTTTTTACTTTTGCAAAAGATTACCCTATTTTTTCTAATTACTAAACAATTAAAAGAATGGGGTATTTATAGATAATTTCTCATCTTTTGGTTGCATCACAAACTTCCCTCACCAACTACAAGCAGGGCCTGATCACCAATTCAACAATGATAATATCCGCAAATGGATCTTGTTAGGTGCCACTAGAAGAAACCTTGCTGCAAGCAGCCTCAGTGGACCAAGTGAGGTCAATGAGCCTCATTGAGGCCTCGAAGAGCAACCCAAAAGTTTAGTTTTTTCATTTTAAAAATGTTAATTTTCCACAAATGATCTAAAAACAAACACACACAAACTACATGCCAAATCCCCAAAGTGATTTGTGTATTATGCAAACATATACAAAATGTGTCCCACGTGTGTGTGTGATATATTGAACCGCCAGTAATCTACCATACATAGGAGCAAACAAATTAAATAAAATGAAGATTTCATGTTTTGCTTATGATAATTCCAACAAAAACCAATAGGACTTGTAATCTTCCCCATGGCTTTTTGTGGAACAATACTACATAACTTTAAAATGTGCATGACATCAATACACAATAAATTCATGCAAGATGTACCTAGGGAATTCATTCTTGTAAATGAACTCAGACACATAACCTAGAACCTCCAACACATTAGAATCTAGTGCATTCTTCTTGTCGTGCTTCATCCATCTTGATGGTTCACTCCATGTTGCATGTCTATACCCTCCAAACAACTTCGTTTGAGCTCCAAAACTCCAAGTTTGTAGCTACTCTTGTATCCTGTACACACAAAGCAACACATTCCATGAAAAGAAACATGTAAAAATATGTTACTCTAACCAAATTCTAACAAGTCATCCTACAAAGGTCAACTATGATAGGCTAAACGCAATGAAACATGCAACAGAGAAACACAACTCCCTTTGAACACATGCTACACTCCCCCTAAGTGTATCATATCAGGCAATCATAGATGTAGTGCAAAATACGCACTCCATCACCATACAACAAGCATGTTGTACACACAAACCTCTCCTCTTTTGACTCAAAAAGTCAAAGGAACACCCTATAAATCAAAACAATGAAAACGAATCATGCATAACTCAAAACAAATTATAACCACTAAACAAAAACCAAAGAAGCACACTTTTTATTATTATTAATAAATTGTATTTACAAGTACAAAACTAAGAGTTCAACAACTAAAACAAAAAGTACAAGATAAAAAAAAATTAAATAGGGAGTCTCCACCCTCCTTATTATCTAGCACAACTTCACTATGCATTCTCGTCTCTCTACATCCACAAGAGTGAGTAGCACCACCAAAAAAGCTACCAAGGAAAGAACCAGTAATGAGGTTAACATCCAAGTAGTTACCTCAAGAATGAATAAGGAATGATGAAAGTAAGGGTTAACAAAAACATTAGCAATGTCATTCACCACTAAGATGACAAAAAGGAGAATAAGGAGAACCAAAATACAAATTTTCAATTCTATGCAATCTATTTGCTATACTAGTTCCATTTTAAGAATTAAGGCTAGCATACTCATAAGGAAAACAAGTGCGAAGAATGTTCCCTAACTCAAATAGAACAACATGAAAGATAGGGTTCTCAACATTAAGAAGAGACAAAATTATAATAATGTTTGCCTTTGAAATAGGGATAGGTAGTTCTTCAAAAGGGAAGGAGATAGAGAACTCCCTAGTAATAGTTTGAGTGCTAGAATTCTAGAACTCTTGAACAATGGTAGGATGATAGAAATTATAATAGAATAAAGAGATAACCATGAAAAGTAGGCAAACCTTTCTCAAAAAATAGGGAAGTCGTCTATTTGAACAACTCTCTATGGGACAAAATTTGCTCCTCAAGATTGGGAACTTCTTTAATTTCTTCACCACCTTTAGTAGGAATATGAGGGTTTGGGTTCTAGCTAGATCTTTTTGTGGCCATTTAAAATAGTGGTAAGGGATGAAGTGGTCAAAAAGCTTTTTAGAAAGCTAGTTTGTAGGAGAGACAAGAAGGTTAACTGTTTAGGTGAAAAGGATGAAGGCACCTCACTATTTCCTTGTTGAGGGGTAAGCAAGTCCTTGAAGAGTGTTAAAACACTCACTTAATGAGCACTCAATTAGCAAGAGGTTGGAAAGGGTGAGAGAGAGAGTGATGAGGAGGAGAAAGAAAACAAAAAATAAATTATAAAATAATTGCAAACAAAATAAAATAGACAAAATACAATAAGGAAAAAAAAAGCAAATAATGTAAATAAATAACATATAAACATAAAAATAAAAATAAAAACAACCCGACACATTAATCACAAATATTACAAGCATAAAGAGAAGAGAAGGAAACATTCTCATACACTAATCATCTTAGATTGATGATAAAACAATATTCATCTTTTTATTAAAAAAACTTTTGAGAGGAAGCACTACCACCATGTAACTAATGGTTCACATTCTTTTGAAAGGTGTGGAATACTTGTTTCTCTTTTGACTTGAAACTCTTAAAAAACCAACAAAAGTATCACCATACAATACTATGGCCATACTGATGACTAGGAAACCTATTATAAAGAGGTTTTTGGACCTTTTAAAGTTATGGCATTGATGCAAAATTCATCCAGATTGAAACTATTCTTGGGAGCACAATATTTATAACCTGAGTAATCAAAGTTGGAGTGTTAACTCTAAGAAAATAAAGTTATCATTGTACTTTTTGGCTTAATATTATTTGTTTTTATTTAAAAAAAAATGGTGTGATTTTGAGCTTAAAATGATGAATGTTAATTTAATAGGGAACAAGGAGAACATGAAAATTTTATGGTATTTTTAGTTTTTTTTTTTGGATTCTTATGTGTAGGTGGATATACATAGAAATATCTAGAAGTCCAATTAGAGCTTTCCATGTGTTAAGCCAATGTTTATCCAGCATTTACCGAATCCTTTACCTCTTATATGTTAAGCATACGTTCTTTCCTAAAATTCATAGTCCCACTTAGCCTTTGACATGTCAGTCATGCAATGCCCCAATCAATATGAGCCCTGTTAGTCACGCGATCCATAATAGCTCACTTTGCCAAATTATAGTGTGTCAAGAGTCCAGTGTTGATTTGCTTTACCTACAACATGTTGCCTATCCATTGGATGAATGTCGCCTAATCTTTTATCTAATGTTGATCGAAAGGTTCAAAATTGTCCCTGTTTTTTCCTAGTTATTTATCATTTTTAGCTCCTATTTTTGGGGATTGGAGGCTAGATAGGGAAGGACACTCTCTACACACTCAACAGAGGTTCTAGAAAGAGAGAGAGCATAAAAAGGCCATCTTAGAGCAAAGGAGCCACCTTTGGGTATGCGAGCTTGAATATTCTAATTGGGTTTCTTCCCTTATTCTTTTGTTGTTCTTTTGTATTTTACGTGTGTATTTTTCTAGATGTTGCTTGTAAATGTTTATGGAGTAGTTTTTGTCTCTAGAATTCTAATAAAACCCATTTATTTAATCTTAGATGCCACATTTATATGCTGATGAGATTTTATTTTACTTTATGCTTATTATCCCTAAAATCACTAATTAGGTTGATTTGATGAAAAATGTGTGCATTTGAAACGGTGATATGTGTTATAACTATGACTAAAATAACATGTTTGCATAAGGATAGAAACACCTATGTAGAATGTGTCTCATACCATAATGACCAGACATATGGGTTATTATTTTAAGAGTAAAACTTTCATGACCATAAACATGTGGGTTGTAATTAAATTAGGGAGTTTTGCTAACAATCATATGTAGCAATTTTGGATATAGTTGTTATGTGAAGACTAACTATAATTCCATATTTCTTGTATTCAATTTTACATTTTAAATATGTTTGAACAAATTAAGTATCTAAGTGAGTAAATTGGGAAAAATTGTAATCCTAAGAACTCATTATTTTAGCTTTTCCATTATTTTTATTCTTATAGTAAATTAAATTAGATTTATTTTATTTTATTTTATTTTGAACAATTTTTCCTTAGTCTACATAGTATTGTGTGTGACCTAAGTTTGGTATTTAATTACTAAATAATCAATCATCATAGGTTTGATACTCATTTTTTGAATAATTATTAGAGTTACATGACTCATGCACTTGTGACTTTCATGTCAAAGAGTGAGGAGAAGATCTCATAGAGCTGCTTTGAGAACATCTAGGATAATGTCTGGCAAAGTGGCTAGCAATACCACATAGATAACAAGAATTTACAATGGAGTGAGAGTGAATGTGCCTTTGACTCCTAGGAGCTATGTGAGGAGAAGAAGGAGAATGAGCACTAACTTTAACTCTCACATGTGGGTGAGTAGCTAGTTTTTCATAGTGGAAATTGATGTGTCCACGTTCACCACACTCTTGACAAGTAGGAAGGAGGCGTGTAGGTAGAGGAAATAGACTATCATCAGTGCGACGGGAGGAAGAAGTAGGAGGTGAAACTTTTTTTTCACTAGAATAGTCTAGTTGGGGAGCAACATGATTATTACCACTAGTAGTGGCCTCAATGGTCTTCATCTTCGGGTCAGGAACTATTGGCTTGATGAAAAGTGGAACTATACAAGGAGTGGTACTCTCATCCACATATCCCAAACCTCTCTTGTCTCCTTGGGTCTTATTGTTACTTGGAACTTTACGTCTGAGTATCCAACATTAGCTTCTTAACAATCTCTTTTAAGTGTTCCAATTATTTTCTAGTTCTAACTGTTTAAGTATCAAGCTTTAATAATGTCATCCTTTTCTCTTATGGATGCTTATAGTAAACAAGCATAGCACTCCTGTCTTTGAGATGAGCTTGAAGACTTTCCTGCTCTACATCCATTTCAGAGAGAATATATCCAAGATACTCTCTATTATTTTCAAGGAAAATCACCTTATTACCTAGAATGGTGATTTCTATTTCTCTTCAAGGTTCTCTACAACCTTTTTCCAGCTTAACATGCTATCTCAAGAGCTCATTGTAGGTATCCATTAGCTCATCCTCCTCATCATAGGCATCAATGTACCTAGAGATCTTAGTAGTAGAAGAAGTCTCCTCAGTAGGTTTGGAAGCTACAAAGTCAATAAAATTATTATCATCTTCTTCAGTACTACTATTACTATTGTCCAAAATCGAAACTTCAGCTTTCATGGCTCTCTTGTCAGTCTTGTTTTGTTTGCTATAGTAATTACCAGAAATATGGGCTTACTACACTCAAAGTATTGAATTTGATTAAAGTGGTTTCTACTATAACATATTTCTTTTTCCTAATCAGAGTCTTTAATCTTCTATGTTGGTCTTGAGTATCTTCTACTACAAGCTCTCCATTTTGGATTTTCTAAAAGAGTTTTACTTGCTCTTGAAGAACTTAGTGATATGTTGGCCAACAATGCCATCTCTTCTTCAATAGTGCTTCAACTTTCATCACTAACAAAAGAAATTTTCTCCTTACTGCTCATGCTCTTAATCAACTTTAAGGTCATGATCTTTCACTTAACAACAATAGCCCTTAGTTTCTTCGATAGTAGATGGTGGGTTCATAGGTCGCTTAATTACCACTAGCTCATGGATATTAACAGATTCAATTTTGAAAGTAGTTTCTCTTGCAATTAGCTTGTCCCAAAAGGGTTCAAGGATGCTAGATAAAACCTTTTTCCACCTACTTTTCTTCATCAATAGGTCATCCTAAATTATTGGAAATGTTGATCACATTAGAGAATTTGGCATAAAAATGGTCAAAATTTTCATCTTCTTTCATTTGGAGTAACTCAAACTCCTTATTTAGGAAACTCCTATCCATTATGAACTTCAAATAAAACACGGTCTCCTTGTGACCAAAGGAAGTAACATAATTAAGACTTTCAATAAGCATAGTTTATGCCATTGAAAAGTTGAGGCCTTCTTACATTACCTCCTTTACTAGAATCCATCCTAGTGAAAGTGTGTGTATGAAAAAAGAACGCAAGAACAATGATCAACACAAAAGTGGTAAAATCCAACAAAGTGTACTTGTTTTGATACATATTATAAGTAAGAACTAGGATCTAACAGATTAAGAGGGAGGTCAAAATGGACAACACAATGACTTCTAAAAATCTCGCTAACAGTAAAAACAGAGCACACAGCAATACAGCCAAATAAACAAAATATAAAATAATAGAGAAGTAAAGACTTAATAAGAAAAGAAATATAGAAGCAAATAAAGATATGTGAAAGAAGTAAAGAAAGAAAGCTTTCCAATCAAAATCATCACCTCGTATGTGGACACATATACGATAATATGTGGGAAATGCAAGGTTGTCACACCCTTAAATACAGGCACGTGAATTTTGAGAAGAGAAATATATTCAAAAAGAAAATAATTAATTAAAAAAAATGTTAATGAAAAATCCACTAAATCAAAAGATAATTCAGGTGCTCTTAAAAGATTTTATTATTTATTATATACATTGAAATTCTAAGATTAATATAAAAATAACCATAAATCTAGACAAAACAACTAATAAAAAGAAGAAAGGTTTTAAGATAAAAACCTTGTCTATTGGAAACCTCACATGATCATGTCCGGTGTCTACGTCACCAATTTTTACTTTGTTTAGCTATATTACTCCGAAAAGGTAGGAAACGAGGGGTAAGTTATGACTAGCCCAGTAGGAGTCTACTCCATTAACAGTTTACAACAAAATAAAAAGATGCATGTCTTTAAATTTTAAAAATATCTTATGTGCAAGTCTAATAAAATATCATCATCAACACATCTATAGTAGGGGGAGTTCATTTATAAAACTTGGGCATACCTATACTTTCTCACTTCTAAAATAGCTTGGAATGTACATTCTAGGTATCCCATGTATTCTTATACATTGTACTAAAATATGCAATGTCAATATAAATCCACATGCATGCAATTCCAAATCCATAAATATTGGTCAACTCTGAAATTCATGGCCACATATGCAGTCAACTATGAGGGTTATTGGTCACGCTAAACTGCAAGTACACGAGTCAGTATTTAAGTAATAAGTAATTTTAATAACAAGGATTGTCGTACCCATGAGGATTGGATTAATAGGTATTTAAGTACCAAACTAAAATCACAGTAAACTATTTAGGCTAAGGAAATATGGGAAAAAATAATATAAATAACAAAAACATAATGTTTACACTACTGAATTTAGCACAACCTCACTAAAACATTAAGCACACAAAGTCATAGGAATCAATCATCCCAAATAATTGCCAAACAAATTATATGATCAATTGACTCTATCTTATGCATGCATTTCTCTCTCAAGTAAACTGCACACAATATAATAATCTAACCTAATTACACTCTCATGCCAATTAGATTATACTACTAATCATTAAGAACGATAATTATAGATCACATACACAAAAATCGTACATCTTAGCCTAGAAACCATGTATGCTATTCAATCAAGACAAAAAAATAAATACTTTTCTCAAAGTTATCTAATTACTTCTATATATAATTGTTAATTAGAAAATTAATTGTAAGTAGATTAGATTGAATAATATAATTAAATTTGGAGTCACAATAGAATGGAAGATAAAACTAATTTGTTATATAAAAAGACCGAGTTCAAGAGTATCCTAACAATAAGTTTAGCTTCATAAACATATGCAATAACATCAAATACAAGATAATAGATTAACACAAAAGGGGTAGAGAAGATAGAATGAATCTTCGTTGTCACTCTGGAAATAAATCTCTACCAAACTGTTACTTTGATGGAACTAAACTCCAACATCTTCAATCTTGAATCCTCCTCTTGATTTGCCTCATACTCTAAACTACTGCCTCTTTCTCTAAGTATTTAGGTTAGTGGTGGAATGTGGTGAATCCAATTGCTTGGCTACTAGAATTTATATTTATAGGCTTAGAGTTTTAGGTCATATGCAATTGTAGTCCAAGTATGAGTCATAGTGCAAATAGGAGACTTGTCCAAGTGGGAATGCTGGAAATTGGGCACTTCATGTAGAGAAAACATTGGGCACCGCGACCTAAAATAGTGTGTGTCATGGCTTAAGGCTCTTAGATCACCAGTGAAAATGCGCGAGCCACTTTTTCATCGCTTATTAGTTGCAGTGCTACCTTTTCAAGGCCTAGTTGCCAGAGTCTCAGATTACTAGTGTAAAAACATGAGTCGTGGTGCCAATAATTCTCCATCTCGGCATTAGGCTCCCTATGCTTATTTGAGTTCCTTTTTGCTCATTTTTCCTCTATTTGTTATTGTTACCTATATTGACACAATCGAACAAATATTAAACCCTTTTAACTATTTTAAGTACGAAACAAGACAAATCATGAGCATAAAAGTAGCTAAATAACTCTACTTTTGTAGAGTTATCACACTCCCAAACTTAACTCTTTGCTTGTCCTCAAGCAAAGCCAAAGTTGAACAATGAAGAATAAAACACTAACCAACATGGGTAGAATATTTATAAACACATATCCTTTAATACATGCATATCCAATAAAAATTATTCCCCTAAAAGGTTATGCAATCATATTGTAAAGTAGTTCACGTGTCATTAATCAACTTTCCATCAATACAAGTGTATGCAAGATCTTTGATGAAGTGATCTATATGTGTGTGCAATGCACATAATGTCATTCAATGCATTCATGAAATTAACTTATATGAGCATGCCAATAGATTATGTCTTAGAACAATTTTGAGTCTACTTTTCATACCTCTCTCCATTAATATAAAAATGCATTTAGCTAAATATCAAAAGGACTTTGCATGCTTGTAATGTTAGGCTTAGGTAGAGGAAGATAAATGACATTTAAGCTCATTCCACACCTTAGCTTGATTTTCTTAGTCATCATGTAACATGTAAGACGCAATTGAGCTTTCATTTGATGTTTTAGTACATCCTATCTTATTATTTTTCATTATTTTATTGCACATTCTTTTGCAACATCAGAACACCCCTACAATTATTTTTTGAATTAATTCTTTTTATTTTTTATTTATAGGGATATTGGTGTTAATGTTTTTTTATTATATTTTTATAGGGTGCACCATACTTCACCTTACTTTATAGCACAATACATGATTATATTTTCACATAAGCTAAGAATGCAAGGTTAAAGGTAATACACATTTTCAGTTAGGGTCACATGTGGTTTAAAGACATGAAAGATATTTCATTAAGTTCAAATGGGTGACTAAGGATATAAATCATGGTTAGCTTGATAGGTTCAATTGATTCAAATAAAAGAATAAATTACTTCTAAAGCCAAATACTATTTAGGATTTTACCTCAAGGGATGATAAAATAAATTCTAAAATATGGAAGACATCAACACATGGCATAACTCACACCAAATTTTCTCCGAATAAGAGCACCAAAATTAATCATGGCATGTGCATAAAAATGAATCAATTCAATCAAAAATTTACAAACATACACAATATTCATATAGACATCTCAATGAATAAGCTAAATTCTTTTTTCTAGTCATGACAACCAATTCTATCATTGGGTTCATAGATTTCATATCAAGCATATATGCATTTAGATTCCATATGTTCATCAATTTCTACCCAATTGTTATTAAACTATCCTAAAAAATTTAAAAATGGTGAGTAATCGCAAAAGAAAAGAATGGATTTCCCTCCCTTATACTTGAATTGCATATTGTCCTCAATGTGCAAAACACAAAGAGAAACAAAGATAACAAAAAAAGGGTAAAGAAAAACTCCCTCAATGATGTCATAGTCTTCACAACTTGATATATCTATATAGGCATCATTGTCATCCTCTTGCTTTATCCACCTAAAACAAAAACAAAGAAAACTAAAAAAGATTAGTGTAAAACATAAACAAAACATTTAATTATTTGGGTTGCCTCCTAAGAAGCATCACAATTTAGGTCATTGACTTGACAATCACTATCTATCAAGGTAAATAATAAACATAGTATTCCATAAATAACCATTTGGAGGTTTTTATGGTTGTTTGGCCAAGTTCATCAAGATTTTCAATTGGGTTCCAAACACTCTTCCTCTTTGTAGGAGTATCTTGATCCTTCTTTAAGAAATATAACTCTCAAACACCAAAATCTTGCTTGAAAGCCAATTCAAATGGGTCGGTTGGAGCTTCCATGATGAACTTGTACTCTTCAAGCTCATTGCCAAAACTAAATCATAGCACATACTTGCATCAAAGGAGAGGTCCATAGTTCTTATGATCTTGAAGGTTACTAACCCACTTAAATTCCTCATGGTGAGCTCACTTTTTTCTACATTGAATTTAAGTATCCCGATTGCTTTGAGTTGTATCTCCTATTCCTTAGGAGTCTCTTTTTTCTCTTGTTGAGCTACTACATGCTCCTCAATTGTGTCATTGTATTCATCTTCTACCACATGCTTAGATCCTCCATGTCCTTCATTACCTCATGTACTTCACCCAAATTAAATGTTTCCTCAAGGTTGAGCTCTTTGTCTACTATATGTAGGTTTATGTTGTTGTCACTAAACAAAGAGGCATGTAATTGGGTAAGGCTATAAGATAAAGATTGTGGTTCATAGGCATAGTCCATTGCGTATGTTGGCCATGTAGAAGATGTTTCCTCTTGATTGTCGCTCCAAGAGTCGTAAGATTGACTCCCCCAATCTAAATTTTGACAATATGAGTGTGATGGTTCATATTGGTGTAGAACTTGCTATAGGTGTGCTTTCCTCCATTCCATATGTATGAATGCAATGGATGTTGTATGGGTTGTATAGATATGTAGGATATCAACTTGAAAATATCAAAATGTTTTTGTATAGAGATCTTTCTTATAGTACTAGCTTGTTGAATGTATGCTATGAGGTTGGTTGCCTCCTCAATTATCATCCTTGCATCCATAAGCTTTTAAAGCTTAAACAAATCCATCACATATCTCTAAATACAAACCAACAGAAAAAATTACACAACAAAAGATAAATAAAATAACTACTAAAATAAAAATAAATTATCTTAGTAAAAAGAAAAAGTTAATAAAATAGTACAAAATGAAATAAATAACTAAAAGCAAATAAAAATTATTTTTGTATTTTCTAATTTTTTTAATGCCTAAATTAGTTTTGGTAAACCTAATAATGATATCAAACCACAAATTAATGCCAATCTCCGATAATGGTCCCAAAAACTTGGTCACGCTAAATCACAAGTTCACAGATCAGTGTGCAAGTAATAAGTACTTTTAAGAACAAGGGTTGTCGTACCTACGAGGATTGGATTAATAGGTATTTGAGTACCAAACTACAATTATACTAAATTATTTAGGCTAAGGAAAGATAGGTAAAAATAATAAAAATAACAAAAGCCTAATATTTACAATACTGGATCCAACACAACCACACTAACACATTAAGCACAAAAAGTCATAATAATCCATCATCCCAAATAATTGCCAAATATGTTATATGATCAATTAACTCTACCTTATGCATGCATTTCTCTCTACAATAAACTGCACACAATATAATAATCAAACTTAATCACACTCTTCTGCCAATTAGATTATACTACTAATTATTAAGAATGTCAATTATAGATCAAATACACAAGAATCGTATATTTCAACCTAGAAATCATATATGTTATTCAATCTAGACAAAAAAATAGATACTTCTCTCAAAGCTACCAAATTGCCCCTACGTATAATTGTTAATTAGACAATTAATTGCAAGTATATCAGATTGAATAATATAACTAAATTTGGAATCAAAATAGAATGGAAGAACAAACTAATTTATTATATAAAAATAATGAGTTCAAGAGGATCCTAACAACAAATTTAGCTTCATAAACATATGCAATAACATCTCAAAACAATGAGTAAAATACAAGAGAACAGATTAACACAAAAGCGGTAAAGAAATATAAAATCAATCTTCATTGTCACTTCAAAAATCAATCTCCACCAACTGTCACTTTGGTGGAACTAAACTCCAACACCTTCAATTTTGAATCCTCCTTTTGATTTGCCTCATGCTCTAAACTATTGCCTCTTTCTTTAAATATTTAGGTTAGTGGTAGAATGTGGTGAATCCACTTGCTTAGATGCAAGAAGTTGTATTTATAAGCTTAGAGTTGTAGGTCACATGCAGTTGTAGTCCAAGTAGGAGTCATAGTACAAATAGTAGACATGCTAGAAATTTGGCATTTCACATAAAGAAAACATGGCATGCTGTTGCTCAAGGCTCTCAAATCACTAGTGGAAATGTGCATGCTGTGGTGCCACTTTTTCACCCTCTAGGAGCCAAGGTCTCGAATTTCTAGTATAAAATCGCGAGCCACTACACTAGGTTCCCTATGCTAATTTGAGTTCCTTTTTGCTCGTTTTTCCTCTGTTTGCTATTGTTTAGCTACATTGACACAATTGAACAAATATTAATCCATTTTAACTATTATAAGTATAAAACAGGACAAATAGTGAGCTTAAAAGTGTCTAAATAACTCTACTTTTGTAAAGTTTTCTGTTATACTTTGAGATACATATGACATACGTATTGGTAAACTTCGAGGCACAGGGACAGTCAACTCTGACGCACATAGGGGTCCAACTCCAAGGCTCATGTGTGGACAAACTCCAAGATACATGTGAAAATGCATACCTTTGGTCCGTAAATTCGTCTACTACATCCAATATCCCCAGGGGCCTATATCTCCATAAGACTAACTAGGAAATACTCCCCACAAAAATCTTATCATGATGTATGCATAAAATCTCAATTGTTATGTACAACTTTTAGTTACTCGTCTTTATATTAAAATTTCCATATATGCATATAAAAGTATTTCCATTGGGTATTTTTATTATAACATCGTTCAAGAACATTTTTTTATTAAAACATGTACAAACATGGCATCTATTTTCATAGTTCATAACACATAATGATACATGTATTTTCTATAAAACAATGCATGAAATAAAAAGTGGAGTAAAATCGTACCTCAAATTATGTTCATCTTGTGTCTCTACTCCTTTGACTGAGTCCAATCTCTTTTTTGGGTAAAACATATAAACATTTATTTTTAACAATCAATAGTAATCCATTACTCTAAACAAATTGGAAGGATTGCTTTATTGATTAACCACTTTAAAATGCTATCATTTTTTCGATCCAATACTTCATTTTCTTCATTACACGATACGCCATAACAGTTTATACCCGACCTGGCTATTCCAAAAATACTCGAAAGTATCAAAATTTAGAGAGAAAAAGGGGTGAAATTTGAGTGTAACAGAAAAATGGCTGATGAACACTATTTTGACTTATATTTTGTTATATTTTAAGCATTCATTTTATGTTTTATTTTATTATTTTCGTGTTTTGGAAGGTATTTATGTGTTTTGTAGGTCTTTTGACTCTTAGGAGAATATTATACTTAAATGAATCAAAGAGAGTAAAATTGGAGTAGGAAGAGCTTAGCAATGTAAGCCTTACATTGAAGACCATTCATTATGTAAAGGGTACATACAAGGAAAGCACAACAATATGTGTGCCGTGGCAACTAAGTCTCGGGTTTCTATACTGGGGATGAAATTCAACGTGCGTTGCAGTGAGGAAATTTATGTGCCACGGCAGTGAACTCCCTGTTTCTACTATAGGAGTCTATTTTTAGCCTTGCACCGTGGTAAAAGAAATTGTGTGTCACGGCATGCATACCAAATATTGGCCATAAACCCTAATTTGCGTGTGTTTCTTCACTACCCTATAAATACCACACCATGCCTCTCCCAAACACAAGTTTTCATAGACAATTTCCTCCTTATCTCAACTGCTATAGCAGCTGGGGTTTCACCCAAAATCAAGAGAAGAACCTCCATTTGTGAAGCTACTCATGGGATTTGAGAAAGGGGATCAACCAACTTCAAAGATTTGAAGCTAGGAGATCAATTGGGGTATTTTTATTGTAATATTTCTTTATTTTCTTTGATTTTGTGTTTGCCTCTCATGACTAAATTGATTGGCAGCAATTTAGTTATGATTGGCTAATTTGTGTATTTAGGATATTAGTATTGCTTCCAATGATTAGAAGAATAATTTGGTAATTTAATTATATATGAGTTTTGGATTTATTTCTTTTTTATGTTCTTAATATTTCTCATTATGAATTAATGATGGGCCAAATCTTGACTTGTAGTTGGAGAAAATATGTTAGAATTCGGCATTAGAAATTCCATCTTTGCTTGATTGTGCATTATGAACAAGTGCCTAATTTGATTGTAATGATTTGTGTTAGATTAGATGATTATAATATTTTCTTGAACTAATTGCAATTAATCAATTAACGGTTCGAATCAAAGAAGTTAATTAATTGATTGTAGTGAGAATTGCCATTAATTTATGATTTTCTACGTTTAGCAGAAACATCATTAAATTTAATTTTTAATTGAATTGCTTAATTTGTTCTTTCCACGAATGGATAGCGAACCAAGATTTCCATATACTTCCATAATCCTCCCCTTGGGTGTGATTTCTTTTAGTTGCACTTTATTTTAGTTATTGAATTAATTTAGAATTCACATTCTTTTCTGCAATTGACAATTATTAGAATGCTTAGGATTATTTATTCAACTAAATAAGAAAATAGGTAACATTTTAAAACCACCGCAATTTCTTGAGACGATCTTAAGAGTATACTTGTCACTCATTACAAGTGATTTATGCACTTGCGAGTTTTTATAAATACAAATTTTGACTATCAAGTCATTGTGCATCAATGCCCAATACCCCTTATTTATAGGCAAAATGAGACCTTATCGGTTGCCTCACTAGTATCCTCGTCATGGCCTCGCTGGATATCTGACAAGACTCTGCAAGAGGCCAGCAATTGAACTGAAGGCCATCACTGTTTCCTCGTTGTATTCCGCTACCCTTGCCACCTATTCATTGATCCCTCGTTAGTAGCTTCACTGGATGGCCAACGAGCATCCAACAAGTACTTCTGCGAGCTTCAGTGAGCTCCTTAAGAAGTTCCTTAAATTCCTGGTAACTTGATTTTTCACATAAAATTTCTATTTACACCCATTCCTCAATTTATAGTACACAATTTACTTCATAAAACTCATAATCCAAAATTTATAAACAAAACTTAATTTACAAAATTTCACAAAAATTATAACTAAGACTGGGGGTCTCACAATCCTACCCTCTTAAAGAAATTTTATACTCGAATTTTAAAATAATCACTTAACTCCATAATAGGATACTCATTCACACTTCAAGTAAATTCGTAGGTAGTGTCCTTTGCATTACAATATTACCATTAACACTTCCCTTGATTACTTTGATTACTTACACAACTCTCAATTATAGTCACTAGCTCTTCCTTTAATTAAATTTCATCTTGTAGAATAACTCTATCTTTCTCACTATGCTGTCATAAATATTCTAACATAACTGCAAAGTTCACATAAAAAAACACTTAATATACAAGTGGTAATTCAAACGATGACTCCAAATATCTTCAAGATGTTCACAAAAAGATATGATAAATCGCAATGATAACTTTTCCTTGGCTCCAAAATGACTAAATCATTCCCAAGATTATACTTTGAGAATATAAACATTTACGTCAACATCCAAAAGTTGATGTTTTATGTTTCTTAATCCTTGTACTCCACAATAGTAATCCATCATGATATTCATTCTTTTCCTCAAGTTTCTAACTTCATGGTCGATTATTGCCATTGGTGCTTCTTCATATGATGCCTCTGCTTGCAATAGTAACTATGTATACTGCTCTAGCCCCTTTGACCCTTCCGTAGAGTAGATACGTCATAAACTTTGTGAACTCCTGACAATTCCAGGGGTAACACTAATTGATATGCCACATTTGCAAGTACTTTAACAATTCAATATCCTCTAATATAATAAAATACTAATTTCCCCTTCAATTCTAAAATGAGTCACTCCTTGTCAAGGTTGATCCTTAAGAGAAAATAAATTTGTCAATTTTGAAATTCAAAAGGCATTGTCGATGATCACCATAACTTTTATATCATTTAGAGTAGCTTGAAGTTATCTTGCACAATTCAGATCATTAATCACACTAATCCTATGGGTTCAAACACTCAACAAAGTATATACAAAAAGAAGTTATGTAAAAAAAATGAGCTAGTGGTTCGCATATGATTAAACAAGAAAGGCTCAAAAAGTGTTTAACATGGATCTCACGAAAGGAATCAAATGTTAGGATTTATGAAGAAATCAAATCACTATTATCATGCATCAATTAAAATCATTAAGCAAAAACTTCAAGTGTATGCCCTAGAATGAATGAAAATGCATTCACTTCAAGGGAATTTTTTTTTTAAAATCACTTTTGTAATAACCATTTCGCCACTTAAGGAACTTTAAGGTCAATATTTCTGTTTTTTTTTATGACCATGTACATGTGTATTTTGTAAATGGAAAATTATGGTTCTCTTTGTGTGCGAAAATCCCCACATTTCTTTCAAAGTTATGCATGAATGAAATAGGCATACACTTTAAATTCTACTCAAATCATTTATTCTAAGCAATACCATTAAATATATTGAGTCTTCATTAGATGTTCAAAATTCTAACACTCAATGCAAAAACCTATAGAAACTAGGGGTGGGAATCGTGTCGTGTTAGATGTGTTCGTGTAGTGTTCGTTTCATCTTAAGTGTCGGTACTGGGTTCATTTCGTGTTATTCGTGTCTAGTTTTCATGTCAATTGACACATGAAAAAATTTACTTGACCTTTTTTCGTATTGTTTATTTATAATAGTAAGAAATAACAAAACCTTTAAGAACATGAAAAAATTATTGATCAATTTTTACTAAAAAAATTCGTGTTGTGTTGTGTTGTGTTCGGGTCGTGTCAGAAATTGCCACCCCTAATAGAAACCATCTAATAATTTGAAATGATACGAAAAGTATTTAAAGGAGTAGAAAAATAATTATCTCTTAGAATGAAACATTAAAGGCTCAATAATCATCTCACAAGGTAGTCTCCACTATTGGACTCATAAACAAAAGATTCGGGTTTACCTTACTTTCAACATCAAAAGCATGAAATAAAGATTGCAAATTAAAACCAACCTTTACCACAAACCTTAAACATGTTTAAAAATTAGACAAACAATGCATAAAGATTCGATTATTCATCAAAAATTGACCAAAAGCATGATAATTTTGTTACAAAAAGTTTTTATTGGATCAATTTGCACCCCCCAAACCTAAACTACACATTGTCCTCAAGGTTTTCAATTACGCAACAGTTCAAAAAAGTGTTTAGACAGGGCAAATGGAAAACTAACTAAATTAAAAGAAGGGATAGATATTACCTAAAATGGTAGATTGCCTCCCACCAAGCACCTAGTTTAACGTCTTAGCAAGACGATGTTTGGATTTAATGTGCATGCACTTCATTACACTTCACATCCCTATTGTGAATGACTCCTTCCAAGTAAGGCTTCACACAATGTCCACGCATTTTGAAAGTTTTTTGAGTCTTCGAATTTATCAATTCAACAGCTCCGTGGGGAAAAACTTCAACAATTTGGTACAGCCCACTCCATCTTGATCGAAGCTTTCCTAGAAAAAGTTTAAAACGAGAGTTAAATAAAAGAAATTTCATTCTAGGATAGAGAGATTTACTAATGAGCCCTTTGTCATGTTAACACTTGGTACATTCTTTGTAAATCTTGGTATTCTCTTAAGCCTCATTTTGAATCTCCTCAAGCTCATCAAGGTGAAGCAAGTGTTTCTCTCCCGCTTGATGATAATCCATGTTCAATTGCTTGATTGCCCAATAGATCTTGTGATCAAGCTCAATGGGCAAGTGACATGCTTTTCCATAAATCAACCGATATGGGTTCATCCCAATAAGTGTCTTGTACGCCGTATGGTAAGCCCATAATGCGTCATTTAGCTTTGAAGCCCAATCCTCTCTCGAAGGTGGCACCGTACGTTCCAAAATACCCTTAATTTGTTGATTACTCACTTCAACTTGTCCGAATGTTTGTGGATGATATGGAGTAGCCACTTTATGAGTGATGTTATACTTGCTCAACAACCCATCAAAAAGCTTATTACAGAAGTGGCTCCCTCCATCACTGATTATCACCCTTGATGTCCCAAACCTGCTAAATATTATATTCTTCCAAAACTTAACAACATAGTTAGCATCATTAGTTTTAGTGGGTATAGCTTCTACCCACTTGAACACGTAATCAACAGTAACCAAAATGTACTCAAATCCAGAAGAAGAGAGAAAAGGACCCATGAAGTCAATCCCCATTACATCAGATAACTCAATAATTAAATTATATGTTAGAGGCATTTCATTATGTCTACCTATGTTACTAGTCCTCTGACATCGATCACAACGCATGCAAAAATCATAAGCATCTTTAAGCAGAGTAGGCCAATAAAAACCAGATTCGAGTACCTTAATGGCAGTTTTCTTACCACCAAAATGGCCTCCACAGTGAAGCTCATGACAAAAGGTCAAAATGCTCGCATGCTCCTCTTCTGGCTAAGGGTGGCTGATGAGTGCTCGAAAAGCACTAATATTTCGTGATTAATTATGCTTGATTGATTGATATATAGATTTATTATGACTATTATTTCGATTATTTTCATAAATCTATCCATTCGGAGTCACGGGTATATTTTAGTACATTTCAGGTGTTTTTAGCGTCAAATGATTCAAATGATGAAAACACGCGAAGACGGAACACCTACGGCGCTCGGATCACGAGTTACGGACTAATCAAGACGAATATGTAAGCCTTACATATAGTGCCATCACATATGTAAGGGGGGACGTGAAAAGAAGGAAAGCATTGCGCGCCGCGGCGAGAGAATTGCATGCCGCGGCGTGAGGCTCTCGGGTTTGATCCTGAAAACATAGAAGCATTGCGCGCCGCGGCGAGGGAATTGTATGCCGCGGCGGGGAGCTCTCGGGTTTTTGCATATTTTCCAAATTTTGTGTTGCGCCGCGGCGGGTAAAATGCATGCCGCGGCGCGCCTATTCCTATTGCACATAGGATTTGCAGAATCCCTTACATCTATAAATACCCCCCTTAGACCCCCTTTACAAAAGAGAACTCGAATTGATACACAACTCTTACACTTTACAATTTTGCAACCAAACAAGAGATTCAATCAACTTTGGGAGTTTTGCTACACAAAAACAAAGCAAGAGAAACCATTCTAAGGATCCAAAGAAGCCGTCGACAATCGAAGATAAAGCTTACGGAGAAGTACGTCAACCAATCCATAAGCGGTATTTAGATCTAGGTTTTCTTTGGTGTTGTAGAATTCTATTTTTCTTCTTCTTTTGTTGGAGTGTATGTTCATATTTTATTTGTCTATGAATATTAATATGAACATGTCTGGCTAGTTTTATTATGGATGTTTAGTTTGTGTTGCCATGTTTGCTAGAACTGTGTATGGTGGATTCTATTGATTTAATATAAACGAATTACTTTTTGATTAAGAGCATGTTTAGATATTTGATTATGAATAATCATGGGCCCATTTGATGTTCGTAGTTAGATTGAAAAATCTGAGAATTTAGTTATAGGAACGTCACCTTAACTTTATTCCGAAACACTTAATCGAAGCTTCAAGTTAGTGACTTAGTCATAGCATTAATTTGATTGGCATGTTTTCCTTGCGCATAATTTGATTACTATTTGATTTACCCCCGCCAAAGGCAATTAATTAGTTAATCAATAAAGAGACCTACCCCCGCCAAAAGGAGTCTCGTAATTAAAAGGAAAGCCGGTAGTTTAGTTTATATAGGACGTTCATGTTATCTCACCATACCTTTTCGATGCAAGCATGGTCAACCAAGCTAAACGTCCATACATTCTCCATTGATCTTCAAATATATCTGAATTGATTGTTTAATTGCGATTTTGTTTTCGTTTAATTGCTCGTACTTTGTTCCCGTTACAAATCAAACACCTTTTTACAGTTTTACTAGCTTTAGGATTCTAGTTACTTAGAGTTTTAGTTTTACTAGAACTCTATTTAATTAGTCTTTTATTTTCATTAGAACTCTATTTAGATTAAAAAGTTAGTTATTTAAAACCACTGCAATTCCTTGAGAGACCGACCTTGGAAGTTGCTTATCACTTTACTACGAGTGATTCGTACACTTGCGAGTACACATTTTAACACATCAAGTTTTTGGCGCCGTTGCCGGGGAATTGGCGTTTTAAATAATTTTCTTTTTAACTTTTTAGAGTTTCTGATTTATTTTTGTTTGTTTATTTATTTTATTTATTTTAGTTATTTTTTTTATTCTAAAAATACAAAAAAAAATCAAAAAATCAAAAAATAGTGTTTTTATTTGCTTAATCTGTGGTGCTTTGATTTCTCTGTTGTTTTTGTTAGTTCTTGAAAGGTACCGTTCATAGACAACATCAACAAATTTTAAAATGCACCTAATCAGGCTGGATACTGAAATCCATGAGCCAATACAAAGCCTTTTGAAGAGCTGCATGATATGACAGATATGGAGGTATGTGGCATTTGTGGTTTATATGGGCATTATGCTAATGTTTGCACTTTTGCAGGTGATTACTATGCATCCACTAATTCAAACTTTGATCGTAATGAGGGATGTCACCCACCTTGGAATGATCCTTATTTTAGTACCTATAATCCTGAGTGGGAAAATCACCGTAATTCTTCATGGCAAGCAAACTTTACCCCACCTTATGCCCAATACAACATGCAAAGCTCTAATTTTCAACCATATGACCCACCTTATGCACAATACCAAATGCAAAGCTCAAGTTTTCCTACATATCCATCTAGGGCCACCTTGGAAGAGAGCTTAAATTCTTTCATACAAGGAAGTAAAGTTTCTAATCAACCTAGGAAGCCAACCTTAGAGGAAACCTTGAATATTTTCATACAATCTACTAGTGAAAGGATGGAGTCTATAGAGGCATCAATAAACAGAATAGAAATGCAAGTTGGGCAATTAGCGGAACAAATTCAAAAACAAGAAGAGTTGCCCACTCAAATTGAGCAAGTGAAGGATGACATAATCCTTCAAAGTGGTAACAATTTTGAAAATTTTTATTTTCCTGAGACTTTTGATGATTTACCACTTTGTGTAGAAAATACAGGTAGGGAGCAAGCAATTCTCAAAGAATGTCAAGCCGAAGAATATCAAATTCTACAAACTTCTATGGAGAACAAGGAGGAATTATCTTCACCTCCCATGCCACACAAGGCACTTAAGACATGCACATACCCAAATTCTTTTCCATACCATTTTCACGAAAAAGTGTGTGCTATGCTTCTTAGGAAACAATTACCGAGATGGAAGGACAAGCTTAATGACATACTAGCTCGAAAAATTAATATCATACACTTCAAAATCTTTGATGACGGTGGATAGAAACGAGAGAAGCCACGTCTTGCTAAGACATTAAACTAAGCCCTTAATGGGAGGCACCCATTCGGTATTGTATTTCTTTCGTTGTCTTTATTTCTTTTATTTCTTTTTTTTATTTATTTTCTTTTATTTTCCTTTATTTTTATTTTTATTTTATTTATTTTGGATTGTTTAACTTTGTTTGATGTTTTTGTGTCTTCAATTGCCTTAGTTATAATTAAAAATTGGGTTTGAATGTGAATTGTGTGCATACACTTTGAGGTTCAATATATGTTCATACATTCTTCATGAGAAAAGCGAGGAACAGTGAACCGGAGCATAACGAGTAATGCCACAATCTCACACGAAAGGGGGGTAACTTCTCACACTTTTTCTTATTTCTTTTGTTCTTCTTTTTCAACATTGAGGACAATGCAGAAATTAGGTTGGGGGTGGGAAGAATATTCCATGAGCATGAAATATGACAAATTTTAAATTTTTAACTTTAGTCACTTGAATGTGTTTTAGGTTAGTGTCGTGTCTACTTGATTCAATCCGGAAATCTATGATATTAACATGATTGTAATGAAGATGACATATGAGAGATGTTAGATTTTTACCTAAGCAACGAAGCACACAAATGTTGGATTCATCTAATTTGAGAATTTTGTGGTACTTGTGGTAGTTTGCATGGTTAGTATAACTATTCTGATTTGTGGAATGTATGCATGTTCATGATATGTTTTAAGTCTCAACAATCTCTAGAACTCATTTGAAAACACGTTGAAGCGAAATAATAGAAACAAACACCACTTAGAAAATGATTTAGGCCATCTTTGGACCGTTTGAACTTTTCATGCTTCCCCGCAATATTTTATCAATAGCACACCCTTGAACTCAACATTGACATACATTGAACTACCCTTAGTGATAAGAGTACTTAATGTAATATTTGATTTTCATGAGCAATTATGTTGTGTTTATCTTGCTTCATCATAAAAAAAAAAAAAAAAATGATGATGATTGAAACAGTAAGCAAGAATAAAAAAAAAAAAAGAAAATCAAGCAAAAGATCCAAAGGACATTTGAATTGAAGGGAGGATGGAAAAGAACACTTGGTAGAAAAAGTTGAAAATATGTTTGTGAAATAAAAAGTACTCTTATCATATGAAAACATCATTTTTGTACTTTCATGATCACACACCTAGCCACAACTTTACAAGCTTAATGAAGTCCTATTGATTCTAGGTAGTTTAGTTTTTATATTAGTGGAGATGAGTTTGAAAAATGAGCATATGGAGTTTATAAGTGCAAAAATTCACTTTCATATTTTACTTGCACATTTATGAGACATTGAAATGTAATCTATGAATATCATGCATGACACGGTCAGATAGTATAACTAACGGGTTTGTGGTGTGATTGGTTGTTCAAAATTCGATTACCATGATGAGTTTGATGTTTGGACTGTTTTTGAGCTTAGGTGATGTTTAACTATTTCATGTATTATTTGTTGTTAACAATTTTTGAGACGTATGCATGGATTGATTCAAGTATTGTTAGAGTCTTTATTTGTGTCAGTTACGATGTTTGCGGGTATCATCACTGGAAACCCTCACGAGACTATAACTCGTCCACTAGGGCCACCTAGGGGTTTAAAGGCTTGTTGCATACGCTAAATGCAACCGTGACAATCTACGGAAGTGATTTAGGTTAGGTTAGTTTATTTTCATTTGTTTTTAATTTTATTTTAGGTCGCTTCACTTGCTAGAGACTAGCAAGAAGCTGGTTGGGGGTTGTGATGAGTGCTCGAAAAGCACTAATATTTCGTGATTAATTATGCTTGATTGATTGATATATAGATTTATTATGACTATTATTTCGATTATTTTCATAAATCTATCCATTCGGAGTCACGGGTATATTTTAGTACATTTCAGGTGTTTTTAGCGTCAAATGATTCAAATGATGAAAACACGCGAAGACGGAACACCTACGGCGCTCGGATCACGAGTTACGGACTAATCAAGACGAATATGTAAGCCTTACATATAGTGCCATCACATATGTAAGGGGGGACGTGAAAAGAAGGAAAGCATTGCGCGCCGCGGCGAGAGAATTGCATGCCGCGGCGTGAGGCTCTCGGGTTTGATCCTGAAAACATAGAAGCATTGCGCGCCGCGGCGAGGGAATTGTATGCCGCGGCGGGGAGCTCTCGGGTTTTTGCATATTTTCCAAATTTTGTGTTGCGCCGCGGCGGGTAAAATGCATGCCGCGGCGCGCCTATTCCTATTGCACATAGGATTTGCAGAATCCCTTACATCTATAAATACCCCCCTTAGACCCCCTTTACAAAAGAGAACTCGAATTGATACACAACTCTTACACTTTACAATTTTGCAACCAAACAAGAGATTCAATCAACTTTGGGAGTTTTGCTACACAAAAACAAAGCAAGAGAAACCATTCTAAGGATCCAAAGAAGCCGTCGACAATCGAAGATAAAGCTTACGGAGAAGTACGTCAACCAATCCATAAGCGGTATTTAGATCTAGGTTTTCTTTGGTGTTGTAGAATTCTATTTTTCTTCTTCTTTTGTTGGAGTGTATGTTCATATTTTATTTGTCTATGAATATTAATATGAACATGTCTGGCTAGTTTTATTATGGATGTTTAGTTTGTGTTGCCATGTTTGCTAGAACTGTGTATGGTGGATTCTATTGATTTAATATAAACGAATTACTTTTTGATTAAGAGCATGTTTAGATATTTGATTATGAATAATCATGGGCCCATTTGATGTTCGTAGTTAGATTGAAAAATCTGAGAATTTAGTTATAGGAACGTCACCTTAACTTTATTCCGAAACACTTAATCGAAGCTTCAAGTTAGTGACTTAGTCATAGCATTAATTTGATTGGCATGTTTTCCTTGCGCATAATTTGATTACTATTTGATTTACCCCCGCCAAAGGCAATTAATTAGTTAATCAATAAAGAGACCTACCCCCGCCAAAAGGAGTCTCGTAATTAAAAGGAAAGCCGGTAGTTTAGTTTATATAGGACGTTCATGTTATCTCACCATACCTTTTCGATGCAAGCATGGTCAACCAAGCTAAACGTCCATACATTCTCCATTGATCTTCAAATATATCTGAATTGATTGTTTAATTGCGATTTTGTTTTCGTTTAATTGCTCGTACTTTGTTCCCGTTACAAATCAAACACCTTTTTACAGTTTTACTAGCTTTAGGATTCTAGTTACTTAGAGTTTTAGTTTTACTAGAACTCTATTTAATTAGTCTTTTATTTTCATTAGAACTCTATTTAGATTAAAAAGTTAGTTATTTAAAACCACTGCAATTCCTTGAGAGACCGACCTTGGAAGTTGCTTATCACTTTACTACGAGTGATTCGTACACTTGCGAGTACACATTTTAACACATCAGTGGCAATCGTGTCGTGTAAGTCGTGTTTGTGTTGTGTTTGTTCGTGTTATTCAGGTCGAGATTTCTTGTTAGTTGACGCATAAAAAAATTTACTTGAATTTTTTCGTGTTGCCTATTTAAAATAGTAAGAAATAACAAAACCTTTAAGAACATGAAAAAATTATTGATCAATTCTTACTAAAAAAAATTTGTATGGTGTCGTGTTCGGATCATGTTATCGGGTCGTGTCAGAAATTACCACCCCTACTTCTGGCACACACCTCCGGATGACTTGGTCTTGGAAAATTTTGAACAAATACGGGTCATCCCAAAAGTATTGCCTGTAAACATGAAGAAATCTTTTCTTTTCCTGAAAATAAATGTTAGGCCTCAACAAACACTAGCAAGATAATTTACAATGTTCGCATACCAAGGGTTTGGATCTATAGAAAATATCTATTCATCAGGAAAAGTCTCAATAATATCAATTTCTTTGTCACTCTCAATAGTGTCAAAGTCATAATTGACCTAGATAGATGATCAGCTACAACATTTTTAGTTCCTTTTTTATCCTTGATCTCTAAGTCAAATTCTTGTAAAAGCAAAACCTACCGAATTAATCTTGGCTTAGCATTCGGTTTACTTAATAAATACTGAAAAGCCTCATGGTCTGAATGCACTATAACTTTAGATCCTACCAAATAAGATCTAAATTTGTCTAAAGAAAATACAAAAGTCAAAAATTCTTTTTCAGTGGTTGAGTAGTTAAGTTGTGCGTCATTAAGAGTTTTACTAGCATAGTAAATGACATGCATACAATTATCTACTCTTTGTCTTAAAATAGCCCGAATAGCAAATTTTGAAGTATCACACATAATCTCAAATGGTAAAGACCAATCAGGTGCCATGATAATAGGCGCATAAGTCAATTTCTCTTTTAAAGCAGTAAAGCAATCATCATCAAAGATAAAAGAAACATCCTTAGCTAACAGATTACATAAAGGGTGACTTATTTTAGAAAAATCTTTAATAAATCTCCTATAGAAACCCGCATGACCTAAGAAACTCCCAATTCCCTTAACATTAATGGGAGGTGGCAATTTAGCTATTAAATCAATTTTAGCTTTATCTACCTCAATCCCCCTACTAGAAATGACATATCCTAATACGATGCCTTATTTGACCATAAAATGACTCTTTTCCCAATTAAGGGTCAAATTACTTTCAATGCAACATTCAAGTACGAGAGTCAAGTTATTCAAACAATCATCAAATGAATTTTCAAAAACCTAAAAAATCATCCATAAATACCTCAATACATTTTTCCACCATATCCGAGAATATCGACATCATGCATCGTTGGAATGTGGCAAGGGCATTGCAAAGACCAAATGGCATCCTCCTAAAGGCAAATGTCCCAAATGGGCATGTGAATGTAGTCTTCTCCTGATCGAAGCAATGGGTACTTGGTAATAACCTAAAAGACCATCCAGGAAACAATAAAAATCATGCCCTGCTAGACGTTCTAAATTTGATCAATAAAAGGAAGAGGAAAATGATCTTTCTTTGTGTACAAATTAATTTTACGAAAATTGATGCACATCCTCCAACCCGTAATCATCCTAGTAGGTACTAACTCATTCTTATCATTTTCAACCACGATGATCCTAGATTTCTTAGGCACCACATCTACCGGACTAACCCATTTGCTATCTAAAATAGGATAAATAACACCCACTTCCAAGAGTTTCAAAATTTCAGTTTTCACACCTCTTGCTTAATAGGGTTAAGTCTCCCTTGGGCTTCCCTTACTGGTTTGGTATTATCCTCTAGAATGATCTTATGCATACACATAGTAGGACTAATACCTCTAATGTCTCTAATGCTCCACCTTATAGCTTTCCTATACTTCTTAAGTACCTTCACTAGCTCTCTTTCTTGGGTTTGGGTCAAGGTAGATGAAATAATGACCATATAGGTATCCCCCTCTCCCAAAAACACATACTTAAGATGTTTAGGTAACTCTTTCAATTCAAGCTTAGGTGGAGTATTGTCTTCCCTAGATGGGGTCTTAGGTAACTCTAAGGGTACACTAGGTTATTTTAAAGGTTCGGCACGATCCAACAATTCAATGTATCACTTAGTTTCTTCATCCAAATCCTCCTCTAATATATAAACTATTAAAACATACTCAATTTTGTCTTCAATCTCATCCTACAAAAAGGTATTAGAACAAGAGTATCAATATGATCAATGTAACAACATTCATCAATAGCAAAAACAAAAGGTAAAGGAGAAGATTCAAATACTCTAAAATGAATAGTTTCTCCCAAAACTGTCATAGTCAAGCTTCCACTATAGACATCTGTAATAGTCTTAGTAGTACCATGAATGGTCTACCGAGAAGAATAGTATGTTCCTTGTCCATAGATGGATTTTCATGCATATCCAACACAATAAAATCAACAGGTATAATCAGCTTATCTACTTGTACAAGCAAATCCTCAACCATCCAATTTGGATATTTGATAGATCTATCAGCTAATGATAGACTGCAATTACTTGCATATCAATAACCCTATCCATGTAGTATTGGACAAATAAGGGATCGTTAGGGACCGAGGACTGAAGGGACACCTAAAATAAGTGTTAGCATAATAAATATTCATAAATATACAACGTGTACAAGAATTTATGGGGTTTTAGAATCAGTTTTTAACTAAAAGCAAAACAAAAATTATATACAAGTGATCATCTCCATTCACACAACCATAGATAACCAAGCATTCAATCAGATTGTCATGACTAATAGCAACGAATTTCATCCCATAAGCATGCATAAGAATCGAATCCTTGAGAATAAGGGCGTTGCCCTCAAATACCCAACATATTCTTCTAAATTCTCTAAGATATAGGAAACGTCCATTACCTAGATATTTTACCTGACTTAAACATAGCAGAAACGTCTAACCATATGAAAATCAAAGTAGATCATTAAGCTTTCATAACTATAATTCGAATACAAGCTAAGACTATGGGTGTCAAACCATAAATAATTACCTTGCAATCCTCACACACACTTTTACAAGGTTCACCTTTTGATTAGAACCTCATAAGGATCGCCCTATGAGAATCCTAATAGACAATATGATACTTTTCATCACCACATAGAAAACGGTCATACGTAGTACTACTAACTATCAATGATATATAAACCCTATATGTTTCGAACCATATAAGACTACATATCTAAATTAGAGTGAAAATTCTTACACATAATCATAGTTCATGAATTCATAACTACATATCATTAACAATAAAATTAAATGCTTTAATCAAATATGAAAATAAACAAGACATATAGCAAATAAATCATATTTCCAATCCAAAACAAATAACTTCAATACAATAACAAAAATAATTAAAAACAATAAACATAAATATTACACTTTTGAAGCTTGAGAAGTCTTGATGATGATCCTTACGTCCTTGATAAATCTTGATAATAATCTTTTACTCTAAGGTTAATGCAAATGAAGAGATGATTTTGAGAGGTGGAGCCTTGCTCCTTATATAGGAGAATTGGTTGGCTATCTTCTCTTCTTTTTCCAATGTGGGACTCATTATACCTCTTTATAGGATAAATTTCTGCAAATCTTTGCTCTAATTTGGATGTGGGACTTGGTGTGCTCTTTTGAATTGAATTCAAAATCCAAGTTTTCGGACAGATTGAACCTTGATTACTAAAACGGGAATATCTCAGCCATCAAAATAGATATGATCAAGTTCTTGGAGGTTCTGGAAACTAGACATGTAGGGCTTTCCAATGACACCTCATTGATGATTTTTGGACTTTTGAGTTGTCTGGTAGAACCCCGTGAAGTTGGACTACGAAATCTGTCAAAATTCCGATGTCCTTCAAATTTGAGTTTTATTTTGATTGTCTCTTGGCCTCCACTCTTTCTTTTTCAAGTGTAACAAGCCCTAAACTCTCCAATTTGATGATGATAATGCAGATTCCCTACAAAAGAATTAAGACTTTATAAGAAAAGAAAAGTTACATTAAACAAGAAAAGCTCAAAAACTTCATTTTTGCTCATTTTTACACACCAATGCTATCTAGGGACTCATTTCAACAAACTAAGTTAAAAGTAACACAAATAAGATCAAAGTGTAACCAAATAAGTAAGAAAATACATTAAAAATGTCACATAAAGTGTTCCTATCAGCTAATTGAAGGGACATGGTTGAAGGTTTCAATTCCCCTAAACCTAGTTGCAAATAAATTGAATATGGCATTAAATTTATACTTGCTCCAAAATCTAGCATAGCGTTTACCACTTTCTTATTTCCCAAAGTGATGTCAATGTTAAAACTTCCAAGATCCTTTATTTTTGGTGGTAAATTTTGTTAAAGGATTGAACTTGAGATTTCAAACACAATAATTCTCTCATTCAATCCATACTTTCTCTTCCTAGTATTTAAATCTTTGAAAAATTTAGCATAGGAAGGCACATTCCTAATCACATTCAGCAAAGGAAAATTAATTTGAACCTTAGAAATAATATTAAACAAGTTAGAGAATTGTTTATCCTATTTATCGTCCTTGAGACGGTGTAGAAATGGTATAGGTGGTCGGTAAGGCTCCGATGTTTTGTGCAATTGCGGGATGGTAGATGACTCTCCAATTGCATCTTTGGAAGATTCATCATTCTTGGCATTGGACTCATCACTCCCTTTTGGTATTGCACTATCTCCTTCTATTTTCCTGCACTAAATGGTAAATCATTAGAAATTTTAGTTAAATTTTTATTGACTACCTTACCACTTCGAAGGACTGTGACTGCCTTTGCTTGCTCGGGTTGGCTAGGTAACTTCCCTTTTTCTTGCCTTTGGAGATGCTCTACTAATTGGCCAACTTGGCCTTCAACCCTTTTCGAGAAAGCCTCCAATGAGTCCAACTATTGAGTAATTTTTATTGGATTGTCCCGACTCACTTGAATGAAAGCATTCAAGTTATCCTCTAAACTCGGCTTGTTTGGTAGAGTGAGTTGCAAGTTGTTGTTGGGAGGATTGTTCTGAAAATGATTCTGAGCATAGGTGGGATTGTTGTTTCCCTTCCAAGAAAAATTTGGATGGTTTCTCCAACCCGAATTGTATGTATTTGCATAAGGATTGTTCCTTTCTCTCGGTTGGTATCCTTCCATTGCATTGGCTTGCTCGTGGCTTGTACCTACATTAGAATCACAAACAAATGGACAAGTATTAGCACCATGTCCATAGGTACTACAAATATTGCATACCTCTTGAGTTGGTGTGTTCTAAGAAGTGAGGAGTGCAATTTGCTTGGTTAGCTCCGCAATTTGTATTACCATCTCATTTTACCAGACCTACCTCATTAACTCCAACTCTCCTTCCTCTAAAACTCTTTTGTTGGGAATTAGCACCCAAAATCTCATACAAGTCGTCTGTCTTTATTGCTGTCTTTTCTCCCACCATAGCTCCTCCGGCGGCATTGTCCATAATGAATTGACACTATTGTGTCAATTCGTCATAGAAGGTTTTGGAGTTGCAATGGAAAATGATGGTGTGGGCACTGAATTAAAAGCAACCTTAAGTGATCCCATGCCTCATGAAATGGCTCTCCATCCATTTGTGAGAATGTTAAAATTTTTATCCTTAGGTCGGTAGTCTTTTGGTGGGAATACAATTTTTCCATGAATTTGTTGTACACTACTTTCCAAGTTGAAAGAGAACCAGGTGGAAGAGTCATAAGCCATGACTTGGCTTTGTCTTTGAGTGTGTATGGGAAACATCTCATCCTCAATTGATCTTCATTAAGCCCCTGTAGCGGAAAAGTCTACACAGTAGCATAAAAATCACAAATAAATGTTAGTGGATCTTTATTCAAAATCCCATAAAAAGAAGGCAACATGGAATAATAAATATTTTTAAGTTCGTAGTTTCTAGCCACTTCTTCTAATTGGATACAAGAAGTAGCAGTGCCAATGATTGGCCTTGGATACTCCTTCATCGCCATCTCTTTAGGTGGAGGTAGAGGATCTCCCATAATTGGTGGTTGCCCTTCCTCCAGAATGTTGGTGTTAAATTGTCTCAAATGTACTCGCCTCTTGTTAACGTTGTCTATGAACAGTACTAATGGATATCTGAGGGATCTCCTACCTTGCATACACAATCAAAAACAACACAAAATCAAAGTACCAGACACTATATTACTCCAAACAAGTAACAAAAACACAAAAAAACGAAGAAAATCACAAAAAACTAACAAATTAAGAAAGTAAACTAAAAAGAAAACAAATAAAAAATTTTAAAAATGTCAATTTTTTGGCAACAGTGTCAAAAACTTGATGGGCAAATTATAATACTCTCAAGTATATGAATCACTCGTAGCAAGTGATAAATAACTCCGAGGTTGATCTCTCAAGAAATTGCAGTGATTTTTATGTGTCAATTGTTTCCTAAAAATTATTCGCAAAAGTTAATCCTAAATACTCTAAAAAAGTTTGTTGATGGAACGAATATTAAAACTGTAAAATTTCTCACAAGAATTAAATAGACGAGCAAAAATTTAGCCGAATTGATATGAGAGAAAAGCGTGAAAAAATAGCTAGCTAACCAATTGTAGATAGAATATTTTACTAGAGTTTCACAATTAAGCAAGAAAAGTTAGATTTATTGACTTTTTCTAATAAACCCTAGAAATTCCCAAATCAATGGAGAATTTCTCTTAATTCATTAATTAACCTCTTTGATCCAAAACGTTAATTAATCAATTAGCATAAACCCTTAGGAAATCAAATTAGCCACCTAATCTAAGAGAAATCAATGTACTTCAATTAGGTTTTTGTTCAAGATTTCTAAATTAAGCAAAGATGATATTTCTAATACTTAATTCTAATTTATTCTCTAATGTTCATAAATCAACATGATCAAGATTAATTAAGAATAAAGATATCAACAGATTGAACAAGACATAAATTACTTTAATCCAAATTAAATCATGGAAGCATCACTAAATCCCACACAATTAGTTTAGCTACTCATAATAAAATCTAAATCAATATTTTCTATTACTAATAGCATTCTTAAAATCTAAGAGAGAAAAGAAATTACAATAATAGAGATACTCCTATTTTCACTCTTGTAATGTCCTTCTTGGAGGTGGATGGTCACCTCTTCTAATTTGGTTCTTGAAGGAGCTTTAATGGAGCATCAATAGAGGTTTCTCTCTCTAGAAAATGGAGGAGTGTGGATGGTGGTTTTCGGCTACTGTTCACCAGTGAATTTTGCAAGGATTTTTGTGATGTATTTATAGGTTAGGTTAGGAATGTGGAGGAGTGTGTAAAAATATGGGCGTGTAAGTGTAAAACAGGTGCGTGGGCTGCAGCATGCATTGATTTCTTGGTTTCCATAATTCAACTTGAGAGTTCCCCGCCGCAACACACATTTTCTTCTACCGCAGCACAACTCATTATCCATGCCTTGTAAGGGTCCTTACACAGTTGCTGATTTCTAAAGTAGGCCTTATGTTCTTTTGCTCTAGTTTATCCCCCCCTTACATAGTAAATGGAATACAATGTAAGGGTTACATTTTTTCAACTCTTTTTGAACACTTAATTCCACTTTTTATCTTACATTGCTTGCACCTAGAAAACATGAAAATACCCTCCAAATCAAAGTAATACCAAAATAAATACTTAAAAACTAACAAATAATAGACTCAAAATAGTTTTCATCAATTATCACAAAATGATATTGTCTTGCATTTACAATAAAAACATAATTAACATTTTAGATGCAAGTAATGTAATAGTAAATGTAAATATGTTCATAACCTATAAATGTAAATGTAAGTAAGATGTAAACATATCTTGTAGTGTGACTTGCTCCAAGTTGGTCCCTTCTCTACCAAATAATTATATGACTTCTCACTTTTTCCTTTCAAGTTGTCAATGCAATGTTCATACTCAGTAACAGTTGTTGCCCTCGCTGCTGACCAAAAATAATCCAATAATTTTTCTCCTTTGTTATACCTCTTAAAATTATGTTCAAAATGTCTAACACATCATCACCCTCATTATAATACATGGCTATTTTCATCTACCCCAAATCTTTAAACAAGAGTCTCACAAGCCACATCCAAGTGTCAATTTATTCTACTACAACAATTGCATATGATAAAGGATAAATCCCTTTGTCTCAATCCACACCAACAGTACCTAAAAGCATGCCTACATTTTTCCCTTTAAGGTGACAATCATCTAGTCAATGTGTCTTCTACACCCACTCAAAAACCCCTCTTTAACTACACTCTATATATATATATATATGCATGCATGTATATATGCATACATACACAATCATCTATGCATGCATGTATGTATGTATGTATGTATATCCTTTTGAATCTGTAATGCAAAATAAGAATAAAGATTAGATGAATATATTAACAGTATAAATGCATAATTATTTTACATTTCCACACCATTATCTTCTTTTGAGCTCACTATTTCAAATGTGGTTCTAGGATTGGTTTCTTTTAAAACTTTTAGCATATGTTTTCAGCTTTGCATATTGATCATCATGCTTTCCATGAATCAAATCCTTTGCCTTTTTCACATGATTTATAGTTATCTCCACAATGTACTTTTGTCTAATCATAGGTTGAAACCTTTTGTACTTTGCTTGTGGTTTATTTACAAAGAAATCCAACATATCTTCATCAATATATGAGCTCTCGATGATGTTCATCAGCGCATGGTTCCTACTGCAGCTACGATAAGACTCATCATGGCATGCTTGAATCATAAATGCATTTGTACCCGATTGCTTTCTAGCATGCATCTCCCACTTACATCATTCTTGCACATTACATCGATTCTAAGTACATTATTCTTTTTTAAAATCATATTTCTACTATGTCTTGCCCCATAACTTCTAAAAGCATGTCTCATGACAATACGTCAGAAAATACCAAGCCAAGACTTAATTCAATTGTTTCCTTACTAATGTCACTCTTCTCTAAAACTTGAATATCATCTTCACTGATTTCATCATCTTCCACCTCATTTCTCTAACCATTATTTTCATTAACCTTAACCTCAATTTCATTTACACATCACATTTCAGTCCACTAATCATCACATCCCATACCAGTTTCCTCCTCTTCATGTTCACTTTCAATAGCATCATTTGCACGAATTACATCTACATAAACTTAGATTGTCTTGTCTCCAATTGGTATAAGCTTAGTCATTTTTTTGCTTCATTATTTGTGTTTATGATGTGCAAACCTCTATTACCTCTAGTACCATGAATCTTATAGTAAAACTTCACCTCTTTATTGTTCAAACTCAAATTCACGACAACTTTTTGAAAATATTCAAGTCCATTTTTTCTATATTACAGTAATCTAAGTAATCAATCCTTCCTTTGATATAAATCAGATTATCATCTATCTCCTTAAAGTGACCATCAACTTGTAGCCTCGCTGTAAAATACTTGTCCATTGGATCTAAAATGCATAGAAAAAACAAATTTCATTAACTACAAAATAAAGCAAATGACATTGAATATTATTAAAGGAAAATTTTCACTTATTAATAATACAGGGGACCACTAATATTGAAAAATAAATAAAAATCTAATTAATACTACAAGTTGAAAAATAAATCAATATAAAAATATGAGATGGTTCAAAGGGACCACTCGATTCTGAAAAGGGAAGCACCTTTAACCACATACATGTGCTCTTGACAAAAGAAGCATTTTTTCACGAACAAAAATCTAAGGTGGTTTAAAGGGACCACTCTGTTTTGAAAAAGGAAGCACATCCACACCCATAAATGTGCTCATGCAGACAAAAGAAGCACTTTTTCACAGACAATGAATAATCTAGGGAAATTTTCTTAAATGAACCATTTAAAGTGGAAAACTTCACTTTAGGACCCCCAATTTTTTTTATTAAAAACAGGCCATTCGCCGATCATTTACCCGGTTATTTAAAAAAAATTAAAAGGATCAACACAGAGCCGAGGGAGCCATCGTGACCCTCGTGAGTTCCCTTCAAATCTCTCTCTGGTTTCTCTTCGTCATCTCAGATTTGTGTAATAAACCACCCCAAACGAGCTCAATCCTCCATAGACAGCTGTTGTGGAGGGAAAATACTCCACCATCGACGATACAGAACTCTTCCAATGAGCGCACAAAAGTTCATTTTTCTTCTTTCTTTATTATCTTTGTCTTGTCTACAAACCACCTCAAACCTCCATAGACAGTCGTTGTTGAGGAAAATTACTCGACCACCAACGACAAGGAATAATTGACACACGAGCGTACCATTAGTCCTTTACCACAGAATAATCAGGCAAGAATCATCTCTTCCTCTGTTTGTGGTTTATTTTTTTCTAAGTTATTTTTCTTGCTTGTTCATGTATATTTAATGTCACTAAATCCTCCTCTAGCCCTAGAGATTTATATGGCCTTAGTTAGTGAAAATGTTGGTGAAGCACAAAATCATTGTTAATTGTTTGCTATAAGAGTGTTAGCTGCTACAAGAGTGTTGGCTGCTACAAGAGTGTTGAATTGAAACAAAATTGTCTTTGTGAATACGTTAATCACAATAGGGTATCGATGTTAGATATATTATGTTGTAGCTTTGTTTTAATTGTTATTTTATTACCTTTATTTTTTGGGTTTTTGTCTAATTTTTGTTAGATATTCATCATAGTAGTCATTTAGCCAATTATCCTTGAAAGTTACATGTAAATATGTGACGTACTCATTCCATTAAGTCTTAAACGAATGTCTTTATACTTGTTTATTGTGCTATGGGTACATTTGTAACTATTGAAATATTTTGGGTATATTTGTTACAATGTCGATTTACACACTACACGAGTTTATGACTAGGTACATATTTCACATTTGTTGTTCTTAAGGCTACTTGTAGTTAAAGTTGGAATCAATAGGAAGATAGGTTTGTGCCTTTTTTTGTATGCCTAATATTGTAACATATGATATGATGTTCACCAAAATGAAAAATTGTTTTAATCATTTTGATCCATAGATAGTGTAATACATATCCAATCAAGGAGATCGAATTGTGATATATATACACTTTTTCTGTACAAATATATGATATGATGTTCACCAAAATGAAAAATTGATTTAATTTTTTTGTCCCTTTCTGTCAAATGTATTATGTGATTGTACTTATGTTGTAAATATAATGTTTTATATTTCTTTAATTTTGAATCCCTTATTTTATTTTCTTTAAACTTCATTGAACGAAAGTATTATTGACACACTTTGTTCTTAATCATGTTCCCTATTGTTGTAAAAGATTTTAATGTTTTTATGTTTTTTTTTCAATTAATGCTATATGCATTAAGTGAGAACTCATTAGAGATAGAATCATAATTACACTCTTTGTACACTATGTAATTTATACTTGCAGTTTAAAATTGTGTTTTGTACAATAGTTTGACTAGATTTTGTATTAAGAATATACATATTTTGCAGGTTTGTTTAAGCCACTTGAATGGTTGCTGCATTTATCATTATATTTTGATTTGGTGAAACTTTAAAACTTATTTATATGTTAATTAGTTTAAGTGTCAGTTTTTGGATAACAAATTGTACACAAATGTTACAAGTGATTAAATTACACATGTTATATAATTTTTTTTTTAAATTGTGCCTTAATTTATTTTTTTTAAAATTGAATATTTGTTTCATGAATTTTTAATATGTATTTTTTTAATAGAAAATGGCATATGAAAATATTGAAAGATTTCCATGTGTTCAACGCGGAGACTACTTTATTGGGAAGATTTCGAACGTTTCTAGAATGAAAGAAATTGAAACAATAAAGTCAAAATTAGAAATGTTCGGTTTGAAGAGGGAGTTTGAGGATTCATGCTTTGGATTTTTATTGACAATGCACTAAATTGAGTTCACAGGACCTTTGGTGCACCACCTTTTGATGATGCAAGATAGGAAACAAAGTAGCAAGGAATTTACAATTGTTTTCAATGGACGGGCCTATCGATTTGGTTATGAAGAATTTTCACTAATAATCGGTATGATGTTTACTGGTAATGATAACATTCCTACCGCCGAAAGTCGGTTGAAATATGAATATTTCAGAAGGGATAATATAATTACAAGATCCAAGTTAATCCAAGTATACAAAAGGTTAACGAAGAATACAGATAGAGATGATGTTCTTCAATTGTCACTTATTGTCGCATTAGAGATGATATTGCTGGGGGAGCAGAAGGCCCAAAAGATTAATTTTGCATATTTGTGCCTTATTGAAGATTTTGATAGATTTAACAACTTCCCATGGGGAAGGTGGTTTATGATTTCACCATACAAAGGATGAAAAACAGTATGGTTAATAGGGTAACAAAGGACTTTAATGCGTTAGAAAAAAAAAAGAAGTAGAAATTAAAGAGAAGATAAAAGAAGTTGATGTTGAGGTTGAGGAGAATGCAGAAGATAAGCAATTGAGTAAATCATATCCATCAACATCGTATAATGTCTATGGTTTTTCATTGGCATTACAAGTATGGGCCTACGAAGCCATACTGCTCTTGTTGGTGATCTCGTTTGCAAACGTGCATTAGATTTGATGCCTAGGATTTTGAATTGGGAAAACAAGAAGCCTGGTTGCTAGTTCAGATTCAAATACTTGGACAGTACTTACTTCAGTAATGATGATGTAAATATGGATGTTTTAGTTAATTATAATTCTTAGTAATTTATTCTTTGAAGTTATTAAGTTATTGTATATATTCTATGTATAACTAAATTTTAAATGTATTGTAGCTTTTGGTTCTACAAGTGTTGGTTCCTACTGACAAAGAAAAGGATAGTTTGTACTATCAATCAAGTCTGGCTGCTAAAAGAGGAATGCCTGAAGAGTTTTATGGTGAGGTTTTTCCTAATGTTGGAAAAACTGAGACGAAGGGGAAGGAAAAGCTATTTGATCAATGTGAACCCTCTTCATCCACCACACCCATTCATAAGCTATAATTAATATCATTGATGTATGTATTTTGGACTTCATGATAATTTAGTGGGATAAAATAGTGCTCCTAAGCATAACATATTTATCTCAATTATTATTTTGGAATTATTCAAAACCATATCCAATTTTTTCTTTGTAGGTTATGGAGGAATTGTTGGTTGTTAAACAAGATGTTAAAGAAATTAAGCAAATGTTGGCAAAAATCTGTGATGTTTTGCATAAGGGAAACATAAATGTCCCTTTGGAAGGTGATGGTGTCTTTCATAGAGACACCCCACTAAGGACAGATTTTTGTGATGACGTGGACGCCGAAATTTGCGTCCACGTTGGGTCTGATATATGTCAAAACTCCGATGAAGATCTTATTGTTGGTAGTGAAGAAGATGTACAAAATTTGGATGCTGACCCAATAGATGATAAGGATCAAAATTATGAAGGGGTCAGTGGAGAAGAACAACACCTTGCCATGCCTGAAGGTGTTGCTAAGAATAATGATACTTCTAGTAATATTACCGATCATGTGGAGACCTCGACAATTGGTAATTTTGGAGATGACAAAAGTCTTCATGTTTTTTTCTTAGAGGAAGAATTACAAAAAAGGAATCTAGCAGTAGATGGATATGAAATAGAAAATGCTAGTGAGAGACAATCAGAGGACCTCCATAAAAATGATCCAAATTCTTGTATCATTGTTTCAGGTCCAACAGAAACAAAGAAATACTACACAAGAAAGCACAGATCTGTTGGCCCACTTCTGAAATCACCTTATGAAGAGTACAAGAAAAGTAGAAGAAAGAGAAAGGCATCAAACATAGACCAACCCTTAGAGGATATTCTTCATCCAAGCTCTCATGAATATTATAATGTCCACAAAGAACCACAATTAGAAAAATACCTTCATTTCGTATCTTGGCTGCATAAATCATCGTCTAGTATGGTGTACGTTATGAAATTTTATCCCAACATTTATCACACACCATGTTACAATATTATATTTTGCATCTTTATTTTTATTTGGTTCAATTTATGTTTTATTAATTAAGAAATTTTGTTTACATCACTTTAGGGACAACATCAGTATTGGTTGCCCAAGTAAAGAAAGAGCAAATGCTATATGGTTTCACTGTCTTTTAAAAAATAAAAGGAACATATTTAATTCAGTGAGTAATACTATCCACTTGCATGAGATGATATTTAAAATTCTTTATATTACACAATTATTAATACAAATAATTATTTCAATTTAATTGAGTTTGTATATGTACATTGCAGGACATTGACTATGGTTTATGGTTACTAAGGAAAAAATTCCATATGTACCCTCGGAAGTTTCGTCTTGAGAAGAAATGGTCAACAATGGATTCCTATTTTTTTGTAAGTTATTTACAAATAATCATTTTTGTTTGTTATTTTGATTGATTTTGTTTGAAATTAATAACATATTACTTTATTTAGTCTGTTAATCTGGGTTACATTATTTTAAATCAAATTTTATTATCATAGAATGATAATACTACAATCTTTATATAGCATCGTCTATTAGGTCACTTCGACCAATGGACTAAGTCACAATCTATTCAAAAAACCCTTCGATTGGTTCTCAAATAGAGCTTTAACAAACTATGTTTTAGGAGCAATACCAGAATTTGGAATACCTTGGTATGAGTTACACACTTTGTATGGGGTTGTATGTTTCAATGATCACTGGATTGTATTAGAGTTCAACCTAAATGATCAAGAAATACATGTCTACGACTCTCTTACAAAACATATTCGAGATGCAGCATTAAATAAATATATGTCCAACATCTGTTCTCTATTTCCTGATTTTATTGGACATTGTGGGTTTTATGAAAGTAGGAGGCATTGTACAAACTTTAAATTGACCACACCTTGGAAGATTTTTTGGAATGTAAGAGAGAAAGTTCCCGTGCAGCAAGCATCGTAAGTCCTGCTTATCATATAACCAATAAATTTTAATTTTAAATAATTGGTATAATTAATTATTAATAAAGTAGTAATTATTTTATTTTGTAGTGGAGGTTGTGGTATTTATTCTTTAAAGTTTGTTGAATTTTGCACAACAGGCAATTCCATCTGCAATATTCAAGAAGAAGACATCACTTTATCTAGGAAAAATATGGGCTACGAGTTATTTTATTCTATAGACAATGAATTACTAATGTAATATTAAGATGTAATGATTAAGTACTACATATCAATGTATATAAGACTTTATATCTTCATCTAATATGTATGTCATCTAGTATGTATCTAACATATATAGTGTTTGTGCTATTCTATTTTTATAAGTTGATTTCCTTTATAGGTTACTATACGTTCACTGTTGTGATCCAGCATTAGTATGGTTCTGTAAATTCTGGAACAGGTCACAGAAGAAAGAATGTGTGAGAAAGGCATTAGCTCTGCTCTTGGTTGATGATCCTGGGAATTCAGCATATGCTGATATGGAAAGGGAGCTGACTGGGGTATTCTCCTTCAGCTATTGCAGATACATGCATCTCATTTTTATGCATTGTGTCACTAGCAAATAACAATTTTTTAATTTTTTTTAATGGAACAATTTGTTATTTCTACTCTTAAAATTTCCATGTGAGAAAAACACTATATAATTCACCTATTAAATAACTTGTATTTCAAGCGCAAATTGCATGGAGCATTTGTACTTCTTCATTGCGTGGCTAGGATTACCAACATCCCCAATTTTTATGGGCAAAATGCATATGAATCTACACAAGTATTTTCCTTGAATTTCTTATGTCAATTTTTGCTGTTACATGATGTTTTATTTGTGCTAATTTTCCACTGCTTACATCATAATAGATGCCTATGTTTGCTTCCCTTTCTTTCCAGATTGATGAATGGCTGGAATATGCTCATTATTTGTCAATTGCAGATGTAGCAATCTGGTCAAATCTTGCAGGTAAGCTGCTCACCTATGGCCTACCTTGTTATTCATTTCATATGATGAAGCACAGTTGCTGGTTACCTTTCTCTTGAGTTATTCTAAGTAGTAGTGCTTTTGGTCAATGTGCTCTTGAGTTATTCTAACCACATGTGTTTGGGTCATTAGTCTCACATGGAATGAAATTCTTTAATTTTTGTAAATTTATTTTATTTGATGAATTCAAAATGCATTTTTCTCATCTTCCTCATGTTGAAACCTAACTGATCAATTTTTCTTTTACTGTTTCAGGGAGCTTCGAAGACTTGGGTAACTTTCATTGGTGGAGTTTGATTATCTAATCACAAAGAAGAAGGTATGTGAAAATAACTTATTTTTTATAAAATTCAAAAAAAGTCGTGCCTTGCAATAAAAAAGTTACCAAAGTCTTGACCAAAAAATAAAAAATAAAAATACTAAGCATGCTATTCAGTGATTGTTTATGTTATAAACCTTAATGTTGGTCTGCAGCTAATCTATTATTGACATGAACATGGATGTCACTCTGATTCATACATGGACCTGTAACTACTTTTTGGGAACATTTATGCTTATATGTGGAAGATGTGATTCTTGTTTCAATGAATCCGTGTAATATTTAATATTCTAAAGGGAAATGACAAGTTGCAAATAGATGTTCTGTGAGTTGTTCATTTCATTTTAGTGCCCGATCAGAAGGGACATTTGGACTAGAGTAGTATATGTGGATATTAATTGAACCTTCAAGCAAAGTTTTCTAAATGAAAATCAATTACCCATTTTCAGCTGAATTCATTAGAAGTTAATGCGTATGAACTTTGTTGGTGCTATTTATTTATGGTGCAGCTAGAAGAAGATGAGGATTTCCTTGACGTGCTTAATCCATGTACTAAAAGAGAGACTGCAGCTGTTGGCGATTCCAACATGCGGAATCTGAAGCATGGAGAGATATTGCACTATGCGTTTGGCTGCTCATAGCATCTCGCATATTAAGTTGTTGATTGTTTTATTCTACAAGATGTGGCTGTGGAGCAACCTAAAATGGACTTTTGAAAAGGAGATAATATAATTGTACGGCATTGATTGAACAACAGTTGGGACGGGCTTACATGGTCATTTACTTAAATTCTATTTGGTTTTTCAAAGTAAGTTATAGTCTCTCCAAAGTTAAGATCATCTTAAATCTTAAGTTGTAATATATTATTGAACAATAATTATGTAGGTTTTAGTTTTATACCGTAACAAGATAGACATGTAAAATATCAATCAATTTTTTTTTTTTGTTGAGATTATTACCACTATAGACGAAAATATCTGAATATAAAAATTATGATGCCTCATTTGAGTTGTGGGGGTTTTACAAATTAGTATCAAAACCTTATGTGTTAAATTTGAAGTAGCCAAGTTCTGTATCTTTACACGCTTGTGAGTAAAACTAGCGTCAATCACAGGCCTAATAAGGTAATGCTTTTGAACTTTTAGAACTTGAAACATTTCCTAAGATGTTGGAGATTACATGTCAAGTTCAAAATTAGGATATATAGACTCGTTTCAATGAAAGGAGGATTGTTTTGGATAACAATCTAAATGAACATTCATTCCAACAAAATTAATCTTTTATAAGTGATTGAGACATTCATTCCAACAAAATTAATATTTTACATATAGGAACTTTTTTTTTTTTTTATACAAGTATAGAGACCCATTTGATTTTAGTTGTTGGTCTTCTAGCCTTTTAAATTTTTTATATTTCTTGATCACACTTTTATTTATTTTTTACATACAAGCGTCAGTTAGACAAACCATTATTTTATACTAGAGTAATTCTACACAAATTAAGATCTTGTTCTTAATGTGGTTGAATTATAATGAGGAATGTAATATTAACAATTTCCAATAAGGTATTGTTTACTCCATCTCTCTCCTTTTTATTTTTTATGAAAAGGTATTGCTTACTTTTTGGTTCTCACTATCCTATTTTAGGTTGGACATGCGTTTTTAATGAGATGTTTCTTTTTAATTAATTTTATTAGCATTAGTATGGTCAGTGCCGAATGTATTACATCTTTTGGGCTTATGAGTGCACAATGTAGTACTTGATTTTTGGTCTATGATGTTTCATGACATGAATCTAATCACTCACCCTTATAGGGTATATTGTTTCTGCTTCCAATATCATGTAACAGCGTCGATGACACTAACAAAAATTAGCTGGTATAACCAAACAACAAAAATTTGTCAAAAGTACATTTTAACCTTGAATGTTATTGCATTAACATTGAAGATGATACTTGTTAGAACCATAAAGAACTACAACAACTTGTCTCCTCTGATAGCATGATAACGTTTATATGCTCGCAAATATTGTAATTATTGTTTAACAAACAATACATATAAATATCTAATAGTTGGAAAAATGTTATAAATATATATTTTAATATTCAAATTCGCAAGATTACTCAACATAAACAACCTCAGATCGATCAATTAAGTTCTTCAAATGTCATAGGTAAACACCAATCATGAATTCTCTCCTACACAAAAAAAGTACAAGCTCTGATTAATAAACAAGTAGTATGTTATTTGAATATATGAACCTATAATTAAGTGATAATCTTCATTAACTATTTACTAAGCAATAAAATGTTAGTCAATGATAATGTTTGATTATTATAAAAAAAATATACTAAGATCACGTGATACTTGCATGAAGTATTCTTGTTCAAATAGTATTTGCTAGTATGGGATCCACAATCATTTGCAATATTTCATTGAACGTTGCACGGTTATGTCCAGGACATCGACATCTGCTACAAAGAGTGATCTTCCTAATATCCTCACCACGAGATCGAATTCGCCTTTTTCTTGGCTTACCACTTTTTACCTTTGTTTAGGTGGTTCATTAACAAGCTCTGCAATTTCCTTAGGGACTTCCCATTCACCATGGTCACTTGCGGGAAAAATTGCCTCAGAATAACCAAGAATGTAACACTCTGCTGTATACTTCTTATCAATTAATGAGTAAACATCAATATCTTCAAATCTTGCTGCAGCAATGGCATGACTACATGGAATCCTATGGATATCAAATTCCTTACATGTACAAATCTTATTTAGCAAGTCCACTTCATCACTTTTGTCTCCATGGATTACCTAGTTATAATAATTTTGTTTAAATACACATTTGTAACGGACAATATAACATTAAATTAAGCATAATTATTTATATCCATTATGCAATATATTTATAATTAAGGTACCGAAAATAATATAATGAAGGAAAGTATCTGAAATATGTAAGCATTTATCCTAATAACTCTGTATCTTAATGACTTTGTCCTGTTTTTACATTTGATCGATTCGGCATCTTCTGTAAGGTATTGATCTCCCCATTTTAAGGCCTTTTGACTACGATTCACAAACAATTCTTGGAGCTTAGCACGATAATACTCGGCAAGCATGGTAATCGGCATCTCACGAGCAGCCCTCATTATGTTATTAAATGACTTAGATATATTTGTAGTCATTATCCCATATCTCATTCCCAGACAATGATGCCTAGACCATTTTTCCTTTCCTAGATTATTCAAATAGTTGGTAATGGCAGGATCTATCATATTCAAATCTAACATATACTTATCAAATTCTCTTCTTGTGTATGCCCTTGCACAACAACAAAATAAGGGGATTATGTCAGGATTTTTGAACCTATTATTTAGGTTCAATTCCATGTGGAATGCACAAAAACCATGAAACGCATTAGGAAATACTTTAAGAACTGCTTGTATAATGCTTGGATGCCTATTTGAAATAATAACAAGATCTATTATGACACCTATTGCACCACTCAACTTTGACAGGAACCATTCCCAAGATTCGTTGTTCTCTGAATCTCCAATACCCATTGCGATTGGGTATGTATTGCTATTCCCATCTGACGTTGCTACCACAAATAACGTACCAGTATATCTACCAAACAAGAAAGCTCCATCAATTGTAACAACATGTCTCATACATGAACCGAAACCTCTCAGAGAAGGTCCTAAAGCCATAAAGAAGTATTTAAATCTTCCTTCAGTATCTACTTCAATATGAGTGACAGTTCCTGGATTTTTAGTTGTTAGTATGTGACAATAAGATGGTAACTTCATGAATGACTCTTCCGCAGTGCCTCTTATTAAATTCAAAGTTTTTTTCCTTTGACCTATACGCTGTGGTATATCCAATTTCAATCCCAAATTCCTCTCAACAATCCTCAATAATGTCTTTTGGCTTATAAACTCGACCAGGACTTAACAATTTCAATTTCATCGTATTAGCAAGGACTTTTGGAGTTGTTGTTCGGTTTTTAACCATGTACTGGTTTGGATCACAATTATGAACGTTGTTAAAAATAGTAACCATGAAACGTTCTAAACCCTGCACCTTTGTTGCTCTAATTTTCCAACTACATCTTTTATGAGCACATTTTATGACTACAAGGTCACTTTTGCTTTTGCTGCTTCTTGTTTCAAATTGATTTCTTATTGCATATATGCCAATTTTTGTAACAAGATGAGACTTAGAATCAAACACTCTTCCAACTCTTAATCCATTTTCGTGATAATTTGGAACAAACATACTTCTGCTCGAGCATGAACACTGATTTTGCATTGCGCCTGTCAAGGATGGGAGGGCATGTGTATCTAGTAGGTTCACTAATCGGGGTGATGACTCATATATTGAATGTCCTTCAGCACATAAATGAGGTACTATATTTCTTTCATTATTTGATCTATCTAAACTGTTTTGTACATCATGAAATCCATGATCATTTCTTTCTATAGAAGGTAACCTTTCCATGTTTTCATGTTGTTCACAATTGATGAAGTCAACCAATGAATTATCCAAATGAACTAAATCTAGCCCTTGACAATTGCTAATATTAATTGTTGAATCAATGTTGTGGACTTTATTCAAAGTATTACCTCCATCCTCTGTTAGACCATGATCAATATAATGATTTTAACTATCCACGCGTTATTAGATCCACCGACACCATTACTTGACTTGCAAGTTGATTGTACAGTGTCTATCACATGAATTGAAATATACATTATAGCCTTACTCTATTTGTCTTCAATGTGCATGTTCATAAATTCTTCCAAATCTTCATCATCACATATACGAATAGTAGGAAGTTAAAGATCATTCTTGAAGAAGTATTTAATGGACAATCCATATTTGTATTTACCAATCCTTAATTTCCTATTCAATTTCTCCTCCAAACCCTGTAAATCATCTCCTTGTCATAACCTTACAACAACACCTTCTCCACCAATGTACTCCTCCCTACTTCCTTTCATTACCCACTCACCACCATGTATGATGAGTGCACTAACTCCCTCCATATAGCAACCTGTATAAGCAATTTTAAAGACAATCAATTAAAGATAGTTTGAACAAATGATATGAATATATGCATATATGCATCTTGAATAGATAAGGTCGATATGAAGTCGAGATATAGCAGAAAGAAGTCCATATACGGTAGAAAGAAGTCCATATACGGCAGAAATAAGTGGATATGCATACTATTATACATCAGCATGAAATATGATATTGTTTTGCCCCCAACGCAGAACTATAAGGACTAAATAAATGAAATGAACCTTGAAATTGGTATAATTTAGTAGTTAATTTCAATAAACTATAATGCAACATTTCATGTACTTATATGCATATTAAACAGAATGGGTGAAAATAAGCTCTCATGAGATCGATATGAAGTTGTTATCAGGTCCATATCGTACACTATGCTTCCAGTTAAGTGGATAATAGTAAGTAGGCTACTCCATGTGCTTATATGCATGTTAAACAGACAAGGTTAATAAGCAATTATTGTACACTACATCTACACTTAACTGAAAAATAGTAATTAGTTTACTTCATGTGCTTATATGCATGTTAAACAGACAAGATCGATATGAGGTCGATAAGCAATAAATTTTACACTGCATCTATACTTAAGGTGGATAATAGTAGGTAGGTTACTCTATGTGCTTATATACATGTTAAGCAGACAAGGTCGAACTAAGGTCGATATGAGGTCGATAAGCACAAAATTATACACTACATCTACACTTAAGTGGATCAGAGCAATATTGTTATTCCATGTGCTTATATGCATGTTAAATAGACAAGGTCGATATGAGATCAATATGAGGTCGATAAGCAATAAATTTTACACTACATGTATACTTAAGGTGAGTAATAGTAGGTAGGTTACTCTATGTGCTTATATGCATGTTAAGCATATGAGGTCGATATGAAATTGATAAGCAAATAATTGTACACTACATCTACACTTAAGTGGATCATATTAATATTGTTATTACATGTGCTTATATTGTTATTCCATGTGCTTATATGTATTTTAAACTATTTCATGTGCTTATATGCATGTTAAACATATATGGTCGATAAGCAAATAATTGTACACTACATCTGCACTTAATGGATCTTTCTTAAAATGGAAAAGCAAACTTTAAGGAACTTAAAATCTAACACAAGTCTTGCAAAACCAAACCCACCACCTATAGACTTCATTCATTCTATAGAGTTCCATTTTTGAATAATAAAAGGTAAAAACTATAGTCTTCTTTCTCTACATCATACTCAACCCACCTATAACTAATGAAAATACCTTTTAATATTAACAAATCACATGATCACTTCATTCATTCTAATAATTTTCCCTAAATTGATATTTCAATTTGAATAATCATAGCATAATACCACATTTAATGAGTGCAAAAACTAGTCACCACATCACTGTCTCACATATAATTAAAATTGAATACAACACATATACACAACTATCTAATATACATGTACGTACTTATGGTAATACTTGGTTCAAACTGTGCTAATTGGGTGAGTGAGATGACCAAGACAAAGAGAATAACTATATCAGCAGCACCCTAGTGGTTGGTGGACAACGAACTCTGAGGTGGCGGTTTCCAATAGAAGATGTGGTGCTTTCGTCACAAGAGGATGAATACGAACAAATTTGGGGAAATGATTCGAGCTGGTGGTTTAGGTGGTCGTATCGTGGGAAGAGGAGGTATGAAATCAAGACTCAAGAAAGTAAGAGCCTTAGGGTGCCAGGAGCTATTGGTTTGGGGTTCTTAGGATTCTGAAATTAAAACTGAAGAAGAAGAAACAACGCAAGAAGAACCTGATGGGGGAGAAATGCTTTTCGGCATTTCTGTTTTTTCTTTTTCTTTTCTTTTCTTTTTTTTCTTTTCTTTTTTTATTTCCTCACCTAAGATAACCGGTCAAGAAACCGAGTAATAGCCCCTTAATAAAAAATCAAACAGGGGTCCTTAAGTGATGTTTTGCCACTTAAGTAGACCCTTCAAGACAATCGCCCAATAATCTAAGTCTAAACAAACCACAACCAAACACATGAAAATGACAAGAATCTTTGAATAGGGATTTGATTTTTGCCATAAATTAGCCATTCATTTTTGCCTTTTAGTGGCTGGGTTGGAAGAAGTTCAAGCATATGGTCGCCGAATGTCTAAGGCAAAATAAGAGTATACACATCTCTTATTCTATTATAATTTTTTTTTTCACTTTTACCCTTTTCTAAAAATATATTATTATAATTGTCACAAAGAAATAATACTATTTTATTTCAAAATTGTACTATTTTTTACTTTTTGTCATTTTTAACTCCTTTTACGGTAACAATAGTATAAAAGGAACATATTTTTTTTATTCTAAAGAATTTTTGGTCACTTAAGTCTTAATTTACAAAACCTTTGCAACCACTTTCCCTATTTTATAATTAGAACTTGTTGGGAAGAAAACCCAAAAAAAAAAAAAAAAAAAGTGAACAGGAGATTAAAAAGGGAAAATAATTAACATGAAAAATTTCACCCCAAGGTAAGAATTTTGTAGGTACAAAAATATAACCTCAAGATAAGAATCTAGTCTACCTATGATTTCATCTAGATTTTTTTCATAATTTTAGTTACTGTTTCACATTGAGATTACATTAATATGTGTTTAAAATTGTAAAAATACAGTCTTAAAGAATGTGGAGGGCATTCATTATAACAATGTAATATTTAATAACAATGAATAATGATAAAATCCGTAAGTCTCATTCAATATAACAATTTTTTTTTTTTTTTCCTTTTTTAAGATTCACTTAAAAAAATTTAAGGTTATATGCTGTAATGACTCCATATTTATTAAAATTCAGATATGACCCCTCTACTTGATTTTTTTTACATATTGTGACAAAAATACCCTTAATTTTATTGATTAATTGTAATAAATTTTGATTGGACGCATGTTCAACTAGACTACTTAGAATTGGAAAGTTATCCAACTGACCATATTTTGAATAGCCAACAACCCCACTAGTTGGAGCCGAGCTAAACACATATTTAACTAAACTATCCAAAATTAAACGACTGTCCAACTGACCAAATTTTGACCGACCAATGGCCCCACTTGCCGGAGCTAAGTTGGACACATATCCAACTAAACTATCCAAAATTGGACATCTTGAGACAAAAACTAAACAATAGAGAAGTCAAGAATCCTTAACAATATATACTAAGGATAAAAATATAATTTCAAATAAAAATTACAAATTGGGAGTTATCATAGATTACAAATATTAAATAGGGCCTATTCCAGCCTATTTTCCAAAAATATTTATCATATGATAAATAATTATAAAATAAGTAAGTTATCATTAAACATTAAATCTGCACCTTAAAACTTAAGAATTAAATCCTAAAACTGACTAAATTACCTTAAATTACACGTGACTGAGCATGTTGCTCACTTTTCATTCCTATACTGGTTCCAACTATGATAAATAATATAAATATCAACAGAAGAGTATATGCTTCTCAAAAAATATAAAATAAATAAAAAGAGAATCTGCAATGTAGTGATGCATTTCAGTAAATAATTTTTTTATCAATAAGGTATTTTTCAAATAATTCCTTGTTACATTATAATAATAATGATGAATGATAATATTGGTTAATGATTACAAAATTGAATATGTACCCGTCATAATAATGAATCAAAAACCATATACATTTTTTATTGCACCCGGCAACCCTGTTCTTGAGCTCTGAGATAAATCAGTCCACGTCTAATTCTCTGCTACGTAGGAAAACACATATAACACACAAAATAAGCAAATTAATTAACCACCAAATACTCTTGGATTAAAAATTAATACCAACCAAAGATAAAAAGAAAGATCCAAGTATTTTTTTTTCTTTCATGTTTATTATTCATTTTAGGCTAAACTACAGGTCCTAAACTATCACTAGATTCACACAGTTTCAAAAAATTTAAAATGTATAACTTTTAAAATTTCACATATATGTCCTTAAACTTTTAAATCATATATGATTTTGTGTCAAACTTTTAAAACTTTACACATAAGTCTTAGTGCTTATTTTTTATTCAAAATATTTTTTTATTAAAAATTTAGAAATTTATATGTGAAATTTTAAAAGTTTGAAATATTTGAATCCTATATGTGAATCAAATAAAAATTTGAAAATCTATCTGTGAATCAAGAAAAGTCGGGAGCTATGTACTTTAGCAATTATTTTACTAATTTATATATATATATATATAATTTTTTTCTATCTCTTATCTTTGAATTTGGTCAAATTTTTTCTATGGCTTATCGATTCAAGCTTTTAACATTTTTTTCAGTAGCAAACAAAAATACGTGGAATGAAATATGGAAAAATCTCCATTTCACATAGAAAAACAAAATGGAATTCCGAATGCAATAGATGTTAGTATACTAATATCCAACATTATATCTTCACCCTTTCAGCAAAGATTCAAAGTAGCAAAATTGATTGTTGCAAGTCTAAAGAACAATATTTTGACATTCTATAAGAATAAACGACACTTATAACATGTTTCAAGTCTTGCAACAGCAATTCACAATTGTTTTGACAAAAAATTTGACATTCTATGAGGATAAATGACACTTGTAACATGTTTCAAGTCTTGCATCAAACAATTGTTTTGACAAAAATTGCATATATAATGTAAGGCTTTGTAATTAGTGGTCCAATTTTGATCAAAATCCAATTGTTTTCTCACATTGCCATCTATTAGTCCATCTTTGATTCTAACAAAGAAAGCGTGCTAATCATTGCACCTATCATATGACTGAACTAAAAAAAACTAATGGATTCAAGACAATCAAAGTTTTGTTTTCATGTGTCCATTGCCTTGTTCGGGAAATGAGCCTTACTCTAAACATAAATTACAAAAATAATACCTCTATAATTTATAATAACAAAAAATAACACCCCTAAAACTTATAATAACAAAAAATATCACCCAATAATATTTAACAGGTATAATTGGACTAAGTTCAAACATTGAAAGAATCTAAATAACTGCATTCAACATGAATTGCATCTAATTGAACGGTATTCAATGCGAAATAATGAGCTGAACTTTTTTTAGAACAAAAAAAATATGAGTTGTACATAAAAGATGATGCTATTTTTTTTGTTACAAGTTTGAAGGGTGTTATTTTTGTTGTTTTCTCCATTAAAGATGACCACATTAGTAGACCTAACAATTTTCCACACAAAACGCAAATAATAAACTCTACCTCTTTTGTATCTCTGATGCGTAGTAGATCCAATCTTTCTTCAGGACTGCGATTTGATATTGTAGTAAGCTGCAGCCAAGCAAAAATTTATACCAGTTCAAAACATGAATATCTTCTCGATATTTGATGTAAAAAAAAAAGACATTTCTGCCCACCACCTCTTAAACTTTTACCCACACATGCGAGAGAGAGAGAGAGAGAGAGACCGAGAGGAGGAGGAGGAAAAAGAAGTCACTATAGTTTACCCAGAAGCTGAAGCGTTCTGAATCCAGTGGTGTAGGCCTCATCGATTCTATATTATGAAGTTTCTCAAGTTTTCTTGGATCTGTAAACAAAATATGTCATACAAGAAAAGAACCTAACAGCTTGTTAAGCAGTAGAAATAAAGATGAACAATAGCAAGTTTTGTATTCAATTCAAAGTAGAAAACCATGATAGTTGATGTTCAATAAAATTTTCATTCTAATTTTTTTAATTTTGTAGCTTAAACATGGCTAAACGACCAATTTGGTCCTGACCTTACACATCTAGTCTAAATTATTGTAGTGGTTTCTTGATCACAAATTATGAGTAATAATCCCTTAGTAATAAATAATATATTAATTATTACAATGTATATTCAACCGAAGCAGGACACTCATGGAAGACAAGAGTACAAGATCATTGACATCAACGAAGGAGTTCACAATTTGCTACTATGGTGATTTTTTTGGTTTAAACCAAGGTGTTATGCTTGTATGACTTCTCTAGTCTAAAATTTAAGGGTTTTTAATAGGGAAGGGAAGTTGTCTAATTACAGAGCATTTTGGGGACCTTCAAACTTCTATGAACCATCTCTAGTTTTGTCCCTAATATTCAATTTGTTATTTGCTTTGCTGCTGAAAACGTCACATCAGACACGTAACTGTTTCCATCTATGTTTTACCTCCGTCATTGACCATCAATTATAACTTCAAAAAAAAAAAATGTTGTAATTGAAAGTGTGATCAACTTATGTACCCACTTTTCTAGCAAAAAATGTGTTTGTGCTAAAAAGCAAGTAATATGGTAATTTTCATTAATTTTAAAATTTTGTTGATAATAATAGGTGTAACCAACCTCAAAAGATAGAACGAAATATATACTCATAATTTAATGGCTAAATTATACCATTAGTACTTAAACTTTAGCTAAATTTACACTTATCCTCAAATTTTTAAGTTCTACAATTTAGTCTCCAATTCTTTTAAATTTCACAAGTAGGTCCATAAATTTTTAAAACCTACAACTTAACCCCCCAATTTTCAAAAATTCACACATAGGTTCTAAAATTTTGATTCAAAAACAATTATTTTAGTACTCAAGATAGGACCTACGTGTGAAATTTTAAAAGTTTGGAGACTAAATTATAGATTTTAAAAGTTTAGGAACTTATGTATGAAATTTTAAAAAATCTAGAATTTAAAAGTTTGAGTACCTAAGTATAAACTTAGTTAAAATTTTGGAACCAAGAAGTAGGTAAGCTTAATTTAATAATAATAGTCGGAAACTGAACTCTCATTAATAGAGATAAAAGATGCAACATGGTTTAGAAATGAATACAGAAAATGACAGACAATTCAATATTCCTGTCCTCGGGGTCTTACCATACTGTGCTGCTTGTTTTGCCCGAGTTATCCATGACAAAGTGTATTCCGCTGCATTATTTGTTAGCTCCTGTAACTGGAAGCACACAGAAATTAACACATAAGAGTGCAATCAAATACAAGGCTTTCATGACTTTGGCCAGAAGGCAGTTTTTGTGCCTCTATCTGCAATGGCACCAACAGATGACACTCTTCTGCATTCCAAGATTAAGGAACGATTATATAACTACCTTTTGCCTAGGTGGCAAACATTCAAGAAGAGAAGATGAAATTTACTTGATCGAAAACTCTAGATTTGCCAGCAAACTCTAGGCAATTAGAGTTAACTGATTGAAGGTAACTACTATTGTAATTTTAAAATAATGAAATTTGCATGGCAGAGGTCCAAGTGGTGCTCCTAAACTCTTAGACACGTTCGGTTCACAAAATAAGAATTATTAATCAAAAAAAATTTGACAATTCTTGGGAATAGGAATAGGAAATAGAAATTACAATTCATATTCCTTTATTAGGTGGTCATCACGGAATAAGCATAACGAATTTATATTCCTATGTTCGGTTTATTACAGCATCAAAAGGAATACAGATAATTCTTTACTAGTTTTACCGAAATACCTTTTCTAAACAATTATATATATAAATAAAAACTTAAAAAATATTACATGCAATCAAAATTAATCTAACTTTTTTTATTAATAAACTGATATTAGCTTTCAATCCTTTATTTGAAACATTATTTTTCTTTATTTGAAGCATACAATTTTCTAACAAAATAAAAACATTACTACAATTTAAGAAATGCTTCAGAGCATTACAAAAATAGAGTGACAAAGAAAACATAGAAGAAACAATAAACAAATACAAGAAAAGTGATTAGAAAACAAAGAAATAAAGCTAAAAAATAAAAAACAAATTAATAGAGCTAAAATACCAATTATATATGGCTGTAGCAAATATTATGAAAGACTTGAATTGAGCGTAAAAAGGGAAACCCTAACGTGTGGGAGCTTCCTAATAGAAGTAAGATTTATATACGTTTTGATATTAAAAGGTTCTTTTAGTCATATACGAGAAGAATATATATTCTTTATCCATAAAAAATTGGAGTTCCTATGCAATTCTAATTTCTAACCTTATAACTTGCAAAAAAAAGAATAGGAATATTAATTTCACTCCTGGGTCTAACACCACCAATCGAACGCACCCTAAGAACTTTATGCTGTTTGTTAGTTATTGTTGGGGGATTAGCCGAGTTGTAGAGAGATAATGTAGAGAGATTTCAATAAATGTTTTGTGATGTGGCTCTAGGCCTTTTTTTGATCATGTATATATAGGGTACAATGTACAAGTGTCTTTAATATATGGGGTCCACGTAGGCCCTGCGTACAATTATTAAAGACAAACTATAGAATATAACAATTACATGTATATTGAACTGAAGAATTCCGGTCTGATGATATGTTGAAATCCTTGAAAAAAGAGTAAATCAATTACAATTATGGAAATGATTATAGCAAAATAGAAAATAATTTGGTATTAATTAGTAGAGATTATTGTATTAAATTAGCATCCTTTTTTAGTCTTCTAATTGTATTCTATATTGGATCAATCTGTACAATTTAAAAATATAGCAATACAATATTTTCAATTCTCCGTTGTCTATTTTTATATAGTATCAGAGTAGATTGTTGTAAAACCTAATCATGGCTGATTTAACCTTGAATAGTCAAGAGTCAACAACCAGCTAAGAAAACACCCATACCAAAACAAACACCACTATTCCTATCATGAATTTCAATAATCTGGATATCTTATCTTTACATATTACAATAGAGAAACTAAATGGAAAAAACTACAAAGAATGGTCTCAGTCAATCAAATTCGTTATAAACGGGAAAAGAAAAAATAGGGTACCTGACAAGAGAAACACGAAAACCTACCTCAACCAACTTAGTTGCGACACAACAGTGGAGCTCTAAGAACTCAATGGTGATTGCGTGGTTAGTCAATTCCATGCTTCTAGTAATCGGAAAGACAAACCTTTTTCTACCAACCGCAAAAGAGGTCTGGGAAGCTGTCAAAGAAACCTATTCAGACGGTGAGAATTCTTCCCAAATTTTCGAAATAAAAGCCAGATTATGGCAAATGAGACAAGGAGAAAGGTAAGTTACCGATTACTACATGGAAATGTTTTCCCTCTAGCAAGAGTTGGACTTATGTTCAAAAGAGGAATGAGAATGTGCTGGAGATAGTACACGCTATCGAAAAAAGTTAGAAACAGAGAGGACTTTCGAGTTCTTGGCCGGACTAAATTGCGACCTTGATGATGTCCATGGAAGCATCGTGAGCCATCGTCCACTGCCTACTGTTCAAGAAGCATTCACCATCGTCCGGTGAGAGGAGAGTCGGCGACGAGTCTTGCTAGGTGATGGTTCCCTTGTCGGCGTTGGTCTTTGCAACTCCTCCATGTGCAAGGCTTTAGCACTAAGAGTTGGAACTTGCAATGAGAGGGCTGGAAAAATAAGTGTGAGAGATGGGCCTATTGAGCCGAGAGACAACTCAAATTTTTATGGGCCTGGATCTTTAATAAACTCAGCACATGGAAACCAAATTGAAATTGGACCTTCAACAAATTTGACCCATGGGTCCTGTGAAAACCGGGTAGGAAATGGCTCAAATTCACAAAGAAAAAGAATTTTTTGTAAACATTGTCGAAAACCCAAACATACTAAAGATACACGTTGGAAAATTCATGGTAAACCTATGGATTGGAAACCGAGACAAAAAAAATCTCGAAGTTATTAGGCTTCAATTGACCACTAGACATGAAAAGCTTTCAATCCAAAACAACTTGATCAAATTTACAACTCTTTTCCAATTTTCAAAGTTCTGAGCAGTCATCTACAAATTCATCATTTGCCTCTTTAGCCCCACAAAAGTAATTACTTAAGTGCTCTTCTAACCACTTCTCAGACCAAAATACCGTGGATTATTAATTCTGGTGCGTCATATCATATGACAGATACTTATTATTTATTTACAACTTACCATGTGCTGGAAATGTTAAAGTTAGAATTGTGAATGGCTCTCTCTCCTCTATTGTCGAAAAAGGGAGCATTCAAATTTCTAATTTTATAACACTCAATTTTGTCCTGCATGTGCCAAACTTGTCATGCAATCTACTCTCTATTAGTCAATTGACAAAACCATCTCAATGTTCTGCTAAATTTTTTCCATCTTATTGTGTTTTCAGGACCTATCATTGGAGACGACGATTGGTAGTGCTAAAGAGTGATGGTTTGTACTACTTTGTTGAAGATAAAGCAAGTGAGTGTTGTTAAATTGCTACTTGTGATTATGATTATGTTTCTGTTCCTAGGGATAGCGAAATTTTATTATGGCATTATAAAATGGGACATCCCAATTTTCAATATTTAAAACATTTGTTTTCTTCAATGTTCTTAAATAATAAAATAGTCAATTTTCAGAGTAAAATTTGTGAGTATAAAAAGCATCAGCTACTTTTCAAAAAATCACTTATAAACCTTCAAAATCCTTTACCCTCGGTACAAAATAGTAGAGAGACCTTTATATTTGCTCCTTTTTCATGTATATATGAAATAGAATTATTACACAATATAATATAGGGATTTAGGAGTACTAAGAAAGGAAAGAAAATAAATATAAAATTATACATAGATTTCTAAGAAACAATTAATCATATAATTACATAGAATATAAGGAAACAATTAATCATATAATTATAAAATATATGCCTATTTAAACAAAGAAACAATCTGACTAAATCATGAAATAAGGAAACAATTAATCATATAATTATAAAATATATGCCTATTTAAACAAAGAAACAATCTGACTAAATCATGAAATAAGGAAACAATCTGACTAAATCATCTTGATTTGATTAAATTCTCTAGAACCTTTCAAAACTCCCACTCAAGTTCATCTAAAAAATCTTTCATAGCCAGCTTGCTAGTCAACTTTTTGAACTGCCCTTTTTGTAGTCCCTTGGTGAGTATATCAGCAACTTGTTCTACTGTAGGAATGTAGAGCGTGCAGACCAAACTAGAATCCAATTTTTCTTTTATAAAATGTTTGTCCACTTCAATGTGTTTAGTCCGGTCATGAAGTACTGGATTATGTGTTATTGCAATGGCAGCTTTGTTGTCACAAAGAACTTTCATAGGTAGAGGATTCCTCACCTTTAATTCTTTTAATCCAAAGAGCTTCGCAAATCCTAGAGCTACAGCTTTTGCATTACTTCTAACTACCACAACTGTTTTTTGCTACACCAAGTGACTAAATTTCCTCCAATGAAGGTGCAGTAATCAAAAGTAAATCTCTTATTAGTTACGTTACCAGCCCAATCAACATCTGTATAGACTTCTACTTCCAGATGCTCATTTTTCTTGAACAAAAGACCCTCACCCGGAGATCCTTTAAGGTATCTAAGAACTCTAGATACTGCTTCAAAGTGTTCTTGTCCCGGAGCATGCATAAACTGGCTGATTAAACTAATAGCAAAGGCTATGTCCGGTCATGTGTGTGAGAGGTAGATTAATCTACCTACAGGTCGCTGAAATCAATCTATGTTGATCACATCTTCACTTTTAACTAGGCGTAACTTCATATTAGGATCAATAGGTGTCTCTGTTGCCTTACATTTGAGTAGACCAGTCCTTCAAGCAAGTCCAAAACAAACTTGCGTTGAGATACAACAATCTTGTCTTTTGATCTAGCAAACTCCATACCCAAAAAACACTTTAAATTCCCTAAGTCTTTGATTACAAAATCATGGCAAGGACCTTTTTTAAACTACAAATCTCCAAAAGATCATCATCAGTTAAAATTATATCGTCTACAAATACAATCAAAATAGCTATTTTGCCTTTGCTAGAATGTTTATAGAACATTGTGTGATCTACCTGACCTTGTAGGTAGCCATGTCCCTTTACCACATTCCTAAAGAACTCAAACCATGCTCCAAGGGACTATTTAAAACCATATAAAGACTTTTGCAATTTACACAACTTTTGGCTTCCATGATTTCCCTCAAAACTTGGTGGTAAGTCCATAAAGACTTCTACTAGTTCCCCATGTAAGAATGCATTTTTAACATCTAACTGGTGCAAATTCCAGCTAAAGAAAGGAGAACTCGAATAGTATTTATACGTTTCTTGATAGTCAATTCCATAGGTTTGTGTGAACTCTTTTGCTACAAGCCTTACCTTATACCTCTCTACACTTCCATCGGCATTGCATTTAACCGTGAACACCCACTTACAACCCACAATTCTCTTTTCTTTTGGTAACTGGACAATCTCACATGTACCATTCTTCTTTAGAGCATTCATTTCCTCTAAAACTGCTAACTTCCAATCTGGATGTTCTAGAGCTTCTTTTATGGTTCTAGGAATTGGTATTTGAGATATTTTTGAGGTAAGGGCTTTGTGTTTACTAGACAGGTTTTGATAAGATACATATTTAACAATAGGATGTTTAGTACAGAATCGGGTTCCTTTCCTAAAGGCTATAGGTAAGTAAAGATCTGGAAACAAAATACTACAATGCGTAGGTGAAGAGTTGTTACTTGAATTTTCTATGGACTCAAAACTTAGAGGCAATGATTGAGATTGTACCAAGTTAATAGGAGGGTCTTTACTATTGTGATGAAACCTTTGTCTAGTATAAACACAGAGCTCTGGTTGACTTTTATCCTGTAGTATTTCTCCCCCAGTTTCAGGTATATTAATACTTGGTTCCTATAGTCCATAATTTCCCATATTTCATTTTCATTACTAGAAATATTAGTTTCCTGAGTTTGAGTTGAAATACCAAGATTAGGATGATTAAGATTAGGCATGGGTGTAGAAGTGTACCACATTTGATCTTCACTAATTTCTTTTTCCACCTGAAAAGTATTTTGGCCAAAAAAGGGTTGTTTTCAAGGAATATAATATCCATACTAACATAAAATTTCTTGGTTTGAGAATTAAAACATTTATTGCCCTTTTGATTTGGAGCATAGCCCAAGAAAACACAGTTTTCAAATCTGGGATCTAGTTTGGATCGAAGATGATTGGGTATGTCAACAAATATAGTGCATCCAAAAACTCTTTAGTTAATGTTTGAAATAATCTTACTAGACGGATATACCATTTTATGAGAGTACGGGGAATTTATAATTTAACACAAAGGTAGGCATCATAATAATCAAATAACATGCTATAAGAACCGCATATCCCAACAAAAAGTTTGGAACATTCATAGAAAACATAATTACTCTACTTACTTCAAGTAAATGGCAGTTTTTCCGTTCTGCTATCCCATTTTGTTGTGGCGTATCTCGGCAAGTGAAAGTGTGTATAATACTCTTTTCTTTGGAAAAAACTCCAAGATAATTGTTAAAATATTATGTACCATTATCTATGTGGAGAAGGCTTATTTTTGTTTGAAATTGATTTTCAATCATGTTGTAAAAAAATTTAAACAAACCTATTTCAGATTTTTCTTTCAGTAAGTAAACCCAACAAAATCTTGTGTGACCATCTATGAAAGTCACAAACCATTTTTTTCCAATTACAGTGGTGATTTTGGATGGTCTACAAACATCACTATGAATTAAGTAAAAGGGTTTTGAAGCTTTTAAATCAATGATTTGTATGAAATCCGGTGACTCTTTGATAAATAATAACTTTCACACTAAAAAGTAGCACAATCAATATCTTTAAATAAATCTTTAAATAAATCTGGAAACAAATACTTCAAGGAAAGCTAGGATTTCCTAGTCTAAGGTGCCAAAGCATTATTTTATCCCTACTAGAGTTTAAACTAATACTACTGCTCAAACCTTGAGCTTGTTTATTTCCGAAAACACAGCCATCCAAATAGTAAAGACCTTATAAATTAGCACTGCCAATCATCGTCCCCAAGATCTTGTCCTAGATTGCACAATGAGAATCAAAGAAAATAACATTGCAATTAGAATCCTTGGTTAATTTACTAACAGATAGCAAATACCAGGAAAGTTTAGGAACATGTAACACATCTTTAAGCTCCATGGTTTTAGAGAGTTTTATTGACCTTTTACCAGCTATGGAAGATAACTTCCATCAGCTATTCTTACCTTTTACTCCGATGGTAAGAACATTCTCATCTTTTTTCAATCACATACTCTTCAATAACTCCAAAGGAACAATTTTTTTTTTTTACTTTTCTTTACAAATTTGTGTCATTTTTACTTTCTATAGGATTCGTTCAAGAATAACCATGATTGGTAAAGAAATGAGAAATTCATTAATATCACAAGGGTTGAAAGAAATTGGAGAATTACTGAACACGAGCCATAGGTCGGAATCAGCTGAGATCTCAAGTTCTGAAGAAAGCTTGAGCTTAGATTCCTTTTCAAATGCTTCGAAAGACACCCACAACAAGGAAGACACTGGGCCCTCTTCAAGTAGGCCAAATCTTTTTCGCACGCGCAAAAAAGCACACCTATTACACTCCCCGTACCGATCAATATTGCAGTTTCTCGAGTAGGAAGTAAAAAATCAAGAGCTAGAAAAGGAACCGCTAAACCATCAAATCAAACTTAAGATTGGAGAGCATTGCCTAAACCTAAGTTAAGGAGGAAGATATCATCAGGTTAAGGGTGACATATGATATTACTGAAAATGTGCTCATTGATATTCCCAGTCTGATAGCCACAAATAGTGATTCTCCTCCAAAAGGATGGGCCGTATTTCATTAGAAACCTTTGTGGCTTGGACTTCGTTTTCTTCTTCCTAAAGTAATAAGAAATTTTCTACTGCAAACACTAAGTTCCCCTGGTCAACTTCTTCCTAACTGTTAGAGTTATCTTTTATGTATTACCTTACCATGATCTGTAAAGAACTTGGGATAGCCATGGAGCTACTCGAAATTAATGAAGCATATGCTTTAAAAATGAATCCTTCTTAACCAAAGAGGGTTTACTTGTCCATTGAACAAGATAGAGGAATCAATGTCATGCTCCTAGACAATGAAAGAAACTGGAAACAATTTTTCTTGTCTCTAGTCGGTGGGAGTATAAAGAAGGTGAACAGCTGATTCCAACTGTTTGGGGAGACGTGAAAAATATTTTAAAGAATTTCTATTTCTACATTTCAAGCTTGAGCTCGGACACTAAAGAAATATTACTAGTAATCCAGAACTACCTTCATGTTCCTACACTGTAAAAAGCTTTATTTTCTTCTTCCTGCCTGATATCGGTTGTATTAATTAAGCCAAACTCAACTCCAAGACACATATTGCTAGAAAAACAAGATCTTTAAAGCAAAAAATGGAACTAAAAAGTATTTGGCTCCAATTTTGAACCGGTCGAGGATGGTGAATGCTATTTTCAAACCACATAATCAAACATAGAATATTATAATCAACAATTGTTGTAATGTTCTTTGTTTCTTGCAGATATGGACCTAAAACAATTACCGAGTCTCGAGCCAAAGACGTTGAACTACCCGACTTGTGATTATATCTATAACTCTTTGCTCCTGCCCCTTACATTCTTTAAAATACTAATTAATTATAAGATAAAAATGTCAAGAACATTCCTTAGATTAAAACATTTGTGTCATTTGATCTCTTAGATTATAAGTAATGTTATTTTGTCCCTTAATTTTAGAAAAAATAGGTCAATTAAAAACAAAAAAACATAATTTTAATAATTTTTTTAATTAAAATATTATTTTTTAAGAAGTTAATTAAAAAAATATATTATTTTAATAATTTTTATATTAAAATATTAATTTAAAAATAAATTTTAATTAAAAATATTAAAATTATTTATTTTGTCCTTAAATGACTGCATAACCCCTAAAAGAATAATGTAATACAAAATGATTGATGGCTTTTTTATTCTAAATGTTTACTTGTGCATGTATGTGATTTGTCATATTTTGAAATTTTTTTTATAAAAAAAAAATTCTCTATGAAATAAAAAATATAAAATGTAAAGACAGTTTGAAACTAAAAACTAGAATTTCAAGAATTTAATTTTGATTATTTAGTGACACATTCGTACAATTATTTTTTAATATTTTTTATTAAAATTAATTCTTTGGCATAATAAATAATGGATATAACGAGTTAATTAGGAATTAAAAATTACAATTTCAAATGAGTTCTTATTTATTTTTCCATTTATAACTTTCTTTTTTAACATTTTTATTAAGATTAATTTTTTGAGATAATAAATAAAATACAAGGTAAAGAACCAGAATAGTCCCTTTGCTTATGCAATCGGTGTCATTTAGTCATCTAGCTTATAAAATGTGTCTTTTAAGTCCATTTGCTTATAAAAAAGGTGTTCTGAAGTTCTTTTACTTGTAAAACGGGTGTCAGGTAAGGACAATTAATTTTTCATCCAATTTTTCGTTAAATCTAAAGGAATAATACATATCTCACATGCATGTTTATATTTTTTGATATATATATATCAAATTAAATAATTTTTAATTAAAAAATTACTCTAATTTTTTACAATTTCTTTGAATTAAACATAAATAAAATTTTCATTATCTAATTTGTGATTTTAGATATTAAATAATGAAAATTTTATTTAAATTTTATTCAATTCGATCAAACTTAAAAAAATTATCTAAATTGTGACTTTAAATATTAGACAATTAAAATTTTATTTAAATTTTATTAAAAATTATATTTAAATTACATTAAAAAATTTATTTAAATGTTTTTTGAAAACTAAAAAAATTAAATAATTTTTAATTAAATATTAAAATTTTTACGGGTATATATATCAAAAAATATAAATATGCATATGACATATCTGCTATTTCGTTGATGGAAAATTAACTTTGTTCTTGCTTGACACATTTTTTACAAATAGAGGGACTTAAAAACATATTTTTCAAAAGTAAAATGATTTAAAAACACTTTTTATAACCTAAGAGACTAAATGTCACCTTTTATAAAAACAAAAGAATATTTATGATATTTTTTCCTAAAATATATAATGACTTAATTAAAAACTATAATTTCAAAATACTTTACATAGGATTATTTAATCACCCTTTCATAATTTTGTTTTTCATAAAATAAAAAATATTATATATTATATATAACTATTTTGGTCATACTTCATCAAAACTTTAATATTTTGAAATAAAATTAATTCTTTTAAAAATAATAAATAACATACATAATGACTTAATTAGTAAATAAAAAATAGTTCCAAAAAAATTTAGTTTGAATTTAATCCCTCTTTATAATTATCTTTTTTATAAAGTTTAAAATTTATAGATTGCCCAAAATTATTTTTGTCATAGTTCTTCAAAATTTTAATTTTTCTAAATTAAAATTAATTCTTTTTGGAATAATAAATAACAAACATAATAGCTTCATTTGCAGTTAATTAAAATAGAATTTCAAATACTTCAGTTAGTATTATTGAATACCTTTTTATAATTTTAATTTTTAAAAAAGTTATTAATTGCATATAATTATTTTGATCACATTTCTTCAAAATTTAATATTCTTAATTAAAATTAATTCTTTGTGAAATAATAAATAATAGTTAGAAATTAAAAATTAAAAATTAGAATTCTAAAAGATTTTAGTTTAGATAATTTAATCAAAACTTCACATTTTTCTTATATCTAAATTAAAATAGTTACATATTGCATATATTTATTTTAGTCAAAATTCTTCTAAACTTTAATGTTTTTAATTAAAATTAAATATTTGTAGAAGAATAAATAATATACATAATGACTTAACAAAAAATGAAAAATTAGAAATCCAAAAGTCTTTAGTTTTGATAATTTAATCACCCTTTCTTCACCTTTTTTTTTTGCAAAATTAAAATACTTAAAAGATTGCATAAAGTTATTTTGATGGCTACTCTTAAACCAGTACCAATAGTTATTATATATTTAGCTTACTACACAATATAACCATGATTTTTTATGTTTCTCAAATTTGTAGTGAGATTATTTGATATTTTTAAATCAATTAATACTGTGTGATTCAAAGACATAAATCGAGTGAGAGGAGGTTATTTGATGATTTTAAAATACAATATGTCAAAAGCAACATAGGTAAGTTTGAAGCCAACTTTTTTATTGTACTATTATTTATTTTTTTAATCACCTTAAAATATACTTTTAATACTATGAAAAGCAAAAAAGTAATAAATTTAATTTTCATTAAATTTTTATTTGTTTCACAATATTCGTACTAACCATATAACAAAATTCCTCAAAAAACATTTGGAATAGTTGAATCTTTATCTTTTTGTATGTCTTGACAATTCACTTTAACTCCCATAATGATTTAATCTATAAAAAATCTTCACTTGACAATTCTCTTAACTCCCATAATAATTTAATCTATAAAAAATCTGCACTATTCGAACTTAAGAGTACTTAATTTTTTTTACATATATTTTACATATTTTCTATGCATATTCATGTAGCATTGGTCAAGAAAGTTATCTTATTTACCTATAATATTTGACTTTTAACAATCTTATTTTTATATCATACAAAAAAATGAAATACAAATATTTCGTTAGAATAATAAAATATCACTAATAAAAATAAACTGCATATCATGTGCTTATAAAATTAATAATTATTTTTACGATTTATTTAAAATATTGTAATACAAATGAGTTATCATAAATAAAAATAATTCTCTACCAAATTCAAAAGTCTAAATTTTCACGTGCAACGCACGTAAAGATGACTAATATAAATATATGTATGGTGAAGAAATCTGTAAACTTGTCAAAGGACAACTACTTAATCTCATAACCATTACCTCGTAAATGAGGAGTGAACTAACACTTCATCTTTATGCACGATTCTTTAAGAAAAGAGAATGTGAGATTAGTAAAAGAAATTGACAAATTGAATATTGACCTAAGACAAACAAAACAGGCAAAACTTTGCGATTTCTACAAAGCAGAAGCAAGCCTATGTAAGAACTGTTATGACGTCACAACAGCTAGGGATAGAAGAACTATGGGTACAATTGCCTCATTGTTAGAAGAAGTCATATTAGGCTAACACTTATTTAAAACGTGGTGAGTCTGGGTTTCTTGGAGTGACGAACATTACACAGGATCTAAAGATGATCCAAAACACAATTTACTCTGTTTAAAATATACGCGAGTGACTGCTAGGCTATTTTAATAAACTTTGGGCTGTAATTTTTCCTTTAGTTCAGCCTGAAGAATTAGATAGGAAACCAAACCGTGCAACTAAGTGTTTAAAGGTTGTGATACGAACCGGAACCCCTCCCGAAGACGGCCCGACACGAGCCTAGGATGGTGCCATGAAAGGGACCTCAAAATCGTGCAAAGTGGCATGCAACATAAAAAACAAACATGCAAGCACAAGAGAAATGGAGAAGACAAGTGCAAGAGGCAAATCCAAAAATTGGAGCTGCGCCGCGGCACAAGAGTTTCTGTTTTGGACGAAGGGCTTGCCAAGCATGCGCGCTGCGGCATAGCAATTGGGCGCCGCGGCACAAGGCATTCTATTTTGAGGCATGAGACAATATGCGCGCTGCGGCATGAAAATGTGGCGCCGCAGCAAGGGGCAATCTGTGATGGCAAGAAGACACAAGCGCGCCGCGGCATGAGATTCCATGCGCCGCGGCATGACGAGGACACAGGCAGTCGTGCGCACGCTGACACGCCCAGTCTATGCGCTGACACGGACAAGCGTGCCTGACACGCCAGACCTGCGCGCAGGCCCCGAATGTGCGCACCGCGGCATGAAGATTTGTGCGCCGCGGCATGGCTACGCGCAAGACAAACAGAACCAGGCGCGCCGCGGCATGACTATCTCCCCGCTGCAGCACAGATTCAAATTGTTGTAATTTTGGGCCATTGGATCCAAATCAATGGCTAGAATTTCTTTTGCAATTTTTTAGGTTTTCATTTGTAACTATATATACTTGTAGCAGCTGCCCATTGAAAGGGGATATGAAAATTTTAATGAAATAAAAATATTTTGAAGGGATTTCAAAATTGAGAGCACAAGTGCTTCTCTTGTTCTTCTTGAAACTTATCAAAGGAATTTGCGACCCTTTGTGGCATTTCTCCTCGTCTCGATTCATGGTGCGTATATCCATGCTTGAAGGTGAGTTCTAGCAACCCAAAAGTCTAGTATTTTTCGTAGAATTTGCGTGCTAATATTGGTGTCGGATCTCGGTCCGTATTTCTTGTGGTTACCAAGCCACGTGACTTGGGGGTCATAGGAGTCGTGTGTCACGCGATTCGCGTCAGGTTGTATGATGTGATACAGTTCTAACGCTACTGCCCACCACCCCTGTTGGAGGATTTATTGAATGAAGAATATTTAATGCCATTTATGGTGGCATCCAACTACTAACAACACAAGATGTCTATAAATAACGACCAACATTTTTTGTAAATGGCACACAAGTTAAATCGTCAAAGGGCCTCATGTATTAGAACATAATTGCTCGAATATGTATTCAGACTCATGCCCGGCAATCATGTTACTCGAGGAATTGAGTGAACAAGCTAGAAAATGAAATTAAAAATTTAAGAGACAGGGTGAGTTCATTAAATGAGGAGGGATCTCACCAAGAAGAGACACTGCACAAGATGTCTACTTTTGTCAATCACAACGACCAATGGGCGAATTACTATATGCAATGCAGAGAAGTGGTGTTCCATAGGGTATGAAAAATTTTATTTGAAATGAAAAACCGAGTCAAGAAAGGGAACTCACATCTTTATCAAGGTTGATTGAAAGATGAAAAATGAACTTGAGGCTCTTGTCCAACCTGAACCAGAAGATTTAGAAAAAGTTCGATCTAGAAAGAGATTCAGACCGACTTAACAGTTTTTGTTTTTAAATAAATTTATGCATGTCAGTACAATATTTTGTAATTTATTTTTTAATAAAGATTTGTTTTTGGATGCACTTAAATGATTGGTTATTGGTTTATAACTGTTTTTGACTTTTAATTAACTTGTTGACCCGAGAGAAAAGTATAAATAGCGCATAGGCACTTAACATTATTGTTCACTGATTGACTCTTTTGCTGTTAATAAATAAATAGTAAGACCCTCTCAAGGTTTTGATAATTATCAACTTGCTCCCAAAAATCCATTAATGATATTATTTCAAATTTGAGGGCGGATTGATAACTAATCAAACTTTAGGGAGATCGTTGATGTTTACTCAATATAATATTTTGTACCATCATACTAAGTAATGCAATTATAACTTTTATTTAAATTTTGTGTAACAATTTGCCAGAACAAAACAAAATTTCGCTTCATACAATAGAAAGGGAATAACGCAAAACAAACTTGGCTTGGAAATGGAATAATGAGATTCCAATTCTCTAAGACAGGGATAGTTTGGGTGTTTTACTTGGTTATTACCGAGATGATCAACTCGTGATTATAGACGACAATCTACTTGGCTTGGGAATGTAATGATGAGATTCCATCTCTCCCAGACAAAGATCATTCGAGTGTTCCTACCTAGTTTATTACAGAGGTAAGCAACTCGTGATTATGGACAACGATCTACTTGGCTAGGGAAAAGAATGATGAGATTCAATCTCTCCAAGACAAAGTTTGTTAGAGTGTTCTACCTAGTTCATTATCGAGGTGATCAACTCATGATTATAGACGATGATCTACTTGGCTTGGGAATGGAATGATAAGATTCTCTCTCTAAGACAGAGATCTAAATGTTTCTACTTGGTTCATTACCAAGGTGATGAACTCGTGATTAAAGACAACAATCTACTTGGATTTGGAATGGAATGATGAGATTCCATCTCTCCAAGTCAAAGATCATCCAAACGTTCTACCTAGTTCATTACCGAGGTGATCACCTTGTTATTGTAGATGACATCATTAGGAAGGTATAGGAAGGTATTCCAATATAACTGACATTACATACTTTAAAATACATACAACTTGTTACAACAGAACAAGGAAAATAGATGTCAAACAAACAATACAAAAAATAGAAGACTACTAGGTTGTGATGTCTGGTATGATGATGCCCAATACGTTTTGGGTTAAAAAGGATATTTCTTCAAATGTCTGGCATTCCAACTTAGTGCTTCTATTGCACGGTTCATGTTTCTTAAGACAAAAGCTCCCCCTAAAGTAGTCTCAACGACCTAGTATGGTCCCTCTCAATTGGTCCCAAGCTTGCCTTCCATACATTGTTTCTTGCTGTTAAACATCTTATGTAGTACCCATTCACTGATATAAAATGCTTTGAACTGCACAGCCTTATCATAATAGGCCTTGACGTTGTGCTTTTGATCTTTAATACGTAATAAAGCTCGATCTCAATGTTCCTAAGATAGAATTAGAACTGTAATCCGTTCTTGGTTATTGTTTTCTTTATTAATTGTGGATCTTGAGGTTGGAGTAATCAACTCGGTAAGAAGAACTGCATTAGTTACATAAACCAAGAAGAAAGGAGTTTCATTGGTTGATCCTCGCAAACTAGTGTGAATAGCCCACAAAAAACTTGGGAGCTCATCTACTCAATTTCCGTTCAAGGACTCTAACTTCTTTAGTAAATTTAAGATTAATTTCAACCTGTCCATTTGATTGGAGGTAATAAGTGGATGAACGACAAACTTTGATCCCAAATTTATGCACAAATTCACGAAGAACCTTCTTTCCTGTAAATTGCTTACCATTATCTATAACAATATCTTCAGGTAAACTAAAACGACAAACAATATGCTTCCAAACAAAAAGAACCACCTCCTCACGTATTCTTCCTAATGGCTCGGCCTCTATCCACTTTTTAAAATAATTTGTGGCTACAAGAAGAAACTTCTTCTATCTAGAAGCCATGGGTAATGGGCCCACATCTAACCCACATTGAAAAATGGCCACGGACTCACTGATCCTATCATAGTGGCCAAGGATAGGTGTGAAAGTGGGCCAAACTTGTAATATTTGTTACAAAGTTGTGAATATTTCAATAAAATCTGATACCATTGTTGGATAGTAATATACCCTTGATGCATAATCCTTTGCACCAACTTTCGTCCTCCGAAGTATGATCCAGACTCACCTTCATGTGCTTCTTTATACTGTGGCTTGATTCCTCAGCAATGCAAAACAAACCTGGCCCAAGAGGTGTCCTTTTGTATAAATGGTCTTCCTAGAGGAAATGATGCAAACCACTCGCCACGACTCCTATGACCTCCAAATCACGCGGCTTGGCAACCACAAGAAATACGAACGATGACCCGACAACAATGTTAGCACGCAGATTCTACGAAAAACGCTCGACTATGGTAGCAAGGAACTCACCTCCACCCTTGGATATACGCACCACGAGCCGAGATGAGGCGAAACGCCACAAAGGGTTGCAAGTTCCTTTGATAAGTTTCTTGATAGAACAAGAGAAGCACTTGTGCTCTCTCTCAATTTGAAATCACTCCAAATTGTTTTTCATTGATGAAAAATCATTTCATTGATAAATTTCTTGAATGTTACAAATGGGCAGCTGCCTTACATATAAATAGACACAAAGAAAACCTAAAAATTGTCTCAGGAAATCCTAGCCATTGATCTGGATCCAATGGTCCAAAAATTACAACATTTTGAATCTCCGCCGCGGCGGGGAAATATTCATGCCGCGGCGCGCCCCTTTCTGTTTGCCACCCGCGAAGCCTCGCCGCGGCGCACAAAAGTTCATGCCGCGGCGCGCACTTTCAGGATCTGCGCGCAGGTCTGGCTGTCAGGCGCGCATGTCCGTGTCAGCGCGCAGGTCTGGCATGTCAGCGCGCGCACGTCTCGGCCTGTCCTCGTCATGCCGCGGAACATGGAAATTCATGCCGCGGCGCATGCCCCTTCGTCCAAAAACAGAAACTACCTCGCCGCGGCGCACATAATCCATGCCGCGGCGCAGCTCCAATTTTTGGAATTGACACTTGCACTCTTCTCCTTTTCCATGGTGCTTGCATGCTTGTTTTTTATGTTGCATGCCATTTTGCACTCTCTTGAGGCCCTTCTCAAGATGCGGCTCTCGGCGCGTGTCGGGCCGACTTCGGGAGGGGGTCCGATTCGTATCATTCCCTCCTTCTTCGAAAGAATTCGACCTCGAATTCGGACCTTTGTCGTAGGGCAAGTGTTGCAGGCCATCCTTGTTTTGTTGTTCATCATAGGATTCCTGCAAGAAAGAAAAGTTAGAATATAAACAGTGTTGGGTCCTTTTTCTTTCTTTCAACCCTTGAGTGCCCCTCCTCCTCCTTGGGCTCTCCCTCCAATCTCTTCCCCTTTTTCTCCCCCACTTCTCCTATCAGCTTGTCGGACATTTGTCGTGGAGTCAAAGGCAAAAGAGTTAACTTCCTCCCTTCCCTCTCAAGGGAATACTCGTTCCTGTATCCGTCATAGGTGACCTTCCTATCGTATTGCCATGGCCGCCCTAGCAATACATGCCCAGCTTGCATGGGTAATACGTCACAAATCACCTCATCCTTATATCGACCAATAGAAAAGGTTACAAGTACTTGCTCTTCAACCTTCGCATCTCCATTGTCATTTAGCCACTGTAGCTTGTACGGTTGGGGATGCTTGCTCGTAGTCAACCCTAGCTTCTCAACTAAAGTTGTGCTTGCAATGTTGGTGCAACTCCCACTATCAATTATCAACTGGCACACCTTATCATTCACATGGCATCTCGTCTGAAAAGTATGAACTCGTTGAGACCCCATGTCGATTTCTCGGTAATGATCCAATGGTGCCCTCCGTACTACAAGCAACTCTCCCGTGACCGGATACACTTCCTCGTCATTAGCCTCCTCTAATGACGGCTTCTCCCCTTCATCACTATCATCATCAGTTGCCACCTCCCCGTTGGCTTGTACAATCATTGTCCTTTTGTTCGGACATTGGTGAGCGTAGTGACCTTTTCCAAGGCAATGGTAACAATTTATGTCACGACTCCGATGGACGCTTCCTCCTTCCTCCTTTCCCTTATCTCTCCTCATTTCTCTCTCTTTGCCCTTGTTCTCAAAATTGGGCTTAGAGCTTCCTTCCCCTTCCTTCCTTCCATTATACTTCCAAGGCGGAATTGGGTTCGGTGTCGGTGTAGGAAAAGTGGTGTCCTCCTTGTTCTCTACGGGTATGGTATGGCTACTCCTCCTCTTCAATTGCCTCTCTACCTTGATGGCCATTTGCACCATATCCTCCAACTCGACATAGTGGTGCAACTCCACAATGTTGGCAATGCTAGAATTCAACACGCTCAAGAACCGAGCCATAGTGGCCTCCCTATCTTCCTCCACACTAGCCCTCACCATAGTCATCTCCATCTCCTTGAAATACTCATCAACGGACCGATGACCTTGATTAAGCCTTTGTAGCCTCTGATAGAGTTCCCGGTAATAGTGGCTTGGGACAAACCGCTTCCTCATTACGGCCTTCATCTCACCCCAATTATCAATGGGCCTCTCTCCATTCCTCCTCCTTGAGACCACTAATTGGTCCCACCAATTTAGGGCGTAGTCGCTAAACTCAACTACCGCCAACTTCACTTTCTTCTCCTCGAAATATTGGTGACAATCAAAAACATGTTCAACCCGCTTCTCCCACTCCAAGTATAACTCCGGATCATTCTTCTCTTGGAATGTAGGCATCTTGATTTTGATGTTGTCCAAATTCCGGTCAACCCCGTCATAGGGCCGAGGTGGTGGTCGCCACAAACCTTCCCGACCATTCCTTCCTCCTCTATATTCATCCCTTCCTCCATAGGGCCTCCTCCTTTCCTCATTCTCAAACTCTTCATCCCAACTCTCCTCATCCACCAAGGATCTCCTATTTGGTATCCCAACTTCCGGAACCCCTTCGGGTGCTCTTCGTTGTAAATTAACAACCGCCGCTTCTTGCCGTTCTACCCGCTCATCAAGATTTTCCATGACGGCACTCAACCGTTCCATGGATTGTTGCATTGCACGCAACAAAGATGCGGTATCCGGACGCTCTTCGGAGTTGCTCCTGTTAGACATAATTCCACAACTTTCGCACAAAGAGAATTAGTTAAACAATTTAAGAACAGAAAATTTCACTTTGTTACCTCACATGTTTAATCGCTCGGATTGATTGCTCAAGCACTTCTCGTTCTATGGCAAGTCAATTTTCGAAACTTTCAACCCGAGGTAGAATTCCACGACTCACCCGCTAGTGGCGTATTATCCAATTCAAGGCAAGCAAGGAACTAACTCAAAGTGTTTGGAGTTCTAACTCAATAAAAAAAAGGAATATTTGATTCAAACAAAATTTAGAACCGAGAGGATTCAAAGAATGACTTTGTAAAAATTTCTCGGAAAAGAAATTTCCACTCTTCTTTTTTTTTTTTATAAAAACTGTTTGGAACGTAAAACACGAACAATCACGAGATACAAACAGAAATGATGCGAACAAAACACGAGTACAGTAAAATTACCAAAATACCCTTTTCGTTACGAACAGATTTTCAGAAAAATTTCCAACACGAAAACCTTTCCAAAACACAACAGAATTTCAAAAAACACAAAAACATAATCTGAAATTTTTTTTTTTTTTTTAGCAACAGCAGAATAATTCCAGAAAATCAGAAATACAAAAACACAATTCTGAAATTTCAACAACAGCAGAATTTCCAGAAATCAGAATCACAAACACAATCTGAAAATTTTCAGGAAATCAAAAACAACAATTTCAATCTGAAATTTTCAGGAAAACAGGAAACAACAATACACATCAGAATTGATTTCAGAAACACATTACAATCAGAATTTTTGCAAGAACAAGATGAAAAATTCTGGAAAATGGAAGAACAACACAAGATTTTGAAAAAGTGCACAGATTTTGTTTTTGCACACAAAATTGACCACACAAAACAGAAACGAACTCAGGATCACAAACACAAACAGAATTTTGCAAGAACAACAAGAAAAATTCTGGAAAGATGAAGAACACAGATTTTTTTTTTTTTTTTTTTTTTTTTTATAATGAAAAAGACAATAAAAGATAGGAGTCTAGAATTACAACCTAGAGCTCTGATACCAAATGATGCGAACCACTCGCCACGACTCCTATGACCTCCAAATCACGCGGCTTGGCAACCACAAGAAATACGAACAATGACCCGACAACAATGTTAGCACGCAGATTCTACGAAGAACGCTCGACTATGGTAGCAAGGAACTCACCTCCACCCTTGGATATACGCACCACGAGCCGAGATGAGGCGAAACGCCACAAAGGGTTGCAAGTTCCTTTGATAAGTTTCTTGATAGAACAAGAGAAGCACTTGTGCTCTCTCTCAATTTGAAATCACTCCAAATTGTTTTTCATTGATGAAAAATCATTTCATTGATAAATTTCTTGAATGTTACAAATGGGCAGCTACCTTACATATAAATAGACACAAAGAAAACCTAAAAATTGTCTCAGGAAATCCTAGCCATTGATCTGGATCCAATGGTCCAAAAATTACAACATTTTGAATCTCCGCCGCGGCGGGGAAATATTCATGCCGCGGCGCCCCCCTTTCTGTTTGCCACCCGCGAAGCCTCGCCACGGCGCACAAAAGTTCATGCCGCGGCGCATACTTTCAGGATCTGCGCACAGGTCTGGCTGTCAGGCGCGCATGTCCGTGTCAGCGCGCAGGTCTGGCATGTCAGCGCGCGCACGTCTCGGCCTGTCCTCGTCATGCCGCGGCGCATGGAAATTCATGCCGCGGCGCGCATGCCCCTTCGTCCAAAAACAGAAACTACCTCGCCGCGGCGCACATAATCCATGCCGCGGCGCAGCTCCAATTTTTGGAATTGACACTTGCACTCTTCTCCTTCTTTTCCATGGTGCTTGCATGCTTGTTTTTGATGTTGCATGCCATTTTGCACTCTCTTGAGGCCCTTCTCAAGACGCGGCTCTCGGCGCGTGTCGGGCCGACTTCGAGAGGGGGTCCGATTCGTATCAGGAAATAGTCCATGGATTTGGTGAGGAGCGCTCGAACTAGCCTTTTATCATTTGATAGAACACTCAATGGTAGACACTTATAGTTTATGTTAAGGTGAGTTTTGAGAAATCATATTAGCTCAAGAGAAAGATAAGAAACTAAAAAGACTATTTTGTTTCATTAATACCTATTTATAGGCTACAACACTGATAGAATGACACAGAACCCTAATGAGTCTAATAAGGAAATAAATCTAGAACATCTTAATTAATAAGTAAATAAATGTAGAATTTCTTATTCACTTTCCTCAAGTTACATAAATACTATGACACAAATACAAGATACACTCATACACTAACAATACTACATGACAAAATAGACAAATAAAAAACAAAGACCAATGATCATTAACAGAACCAATCACAGCCAGCATTAAATCTTGCAGAGATGTTTTGGCAGTTGAACATTTGGTGTCAAAGTTTAACCTCCAATTAAAGTTTGTTCCAAGCATGATTTGTTACAAACCGTTGAGGTAACTATAAATAAATTGAAGTAAAATTAGTCACAAAGAGAGCTTTTTGAAACCCATTTTGGGTTAAGAGAGTTACAGAGAGCCTCAAAGAGATGATAGAGTAAAAAGGGTAAAAACTTGATGTTTATCGAACACACAGAAAAACCCTTAATGTGTAGGGAGACACAGAAAAGTCCCTAAGAGTGGGGAAAGGCACAATAAAGTCAGAGTATAAAAGGGAGACAACAATGTTTCTGAAATGGTACGCGACACAATCAAGTCCCTTTAAATAGGGCAAGGGCAAAAAGTAATATTGAATAGTACAACACAAATCTAATCGAGCACAAGATCATAAGAGGACCTTCAATCGGGCAAGTGAGTAACAAAATGATATTTCATAAAGAAAAAAAAAATTATGACCAAACAAAACTCTAATATAAACTGAAATTAACTCTAACAGTAAAGCACCAAGAGAATTGAGTCAAAAACAAATTTGAACCATTAAGAGACAGTTAAACGTAAAAGCAAGGGATGAAGGGTAAAGAAAAGTCAGATACCAACTATGTCAAAAATACATGGGCCAAACAACTGTGAGAATTGTCTCTTTTAAGAATTGAGTCAAAACAGTTGAGAAGGAATGATACCCATTGAGATTGCAAGGGTAGAAGAGGGAAGAAAGACAAATCTGAAAGCAATTGCAATTTCGCAAGGAGATGGGCTGGCCAGACTTGCACCAGATCAAGCAGATCTTTACTCAGAGTACAGCATAAACCTAAAAAAAGTGGAGCAAATGGGTTTAAATATAACAGTAGTCCTAGCCGCGAACGATGGATACTAGGCATCGTGCATATCGACTCCAGAAACCTCACCAATTTTTAATTTTTGAACCATCATATCAAATGAGTTGAATAAAGCATGCATAGCATAAATTCAATTTTAACAATAATCAATCACGCGATAAGCGGGAGGCATGGGGACATAAAAAAGGAAAGAGTGGGTTGGGACTTCAATCTCATTTGGCTATAGCAGACAACAGTGAGATGAACTGGCTGTTTTAGGTGGCTGTTGAGAGACAGTCAGGAGAACTAAACGGAAAGGGTGGAGGACCAACGGCTGACTGGTAGTTATTTGGGACGTTTGGCATGGACAGTTTCTTTCTTGATTTAAAAAAAAAAAAAGGAGATAGAAGAGGGAGAGATGACCAAGGTTTTGAAAGGCAAAGACTAGCTTTGATGCAGTCTATTCATCAAAAAAATAAAAAATCTAGAATATCTTACTTTCCAACAATAAGAACGCCCCATGCTTTGAGACAATGTTGGATTTTTGCAAGAGTCAAAGCCCACACTTTGAGACAATGTTGGATTTTTGCAAGAATAAAAGGCCCACACTTTAAGGGAATATTAAAAGTAAAATGTGACATTTGCAAATTGATTGTGGATGCGTAGAATTTATAAGATGGACTTTACCACCCATTGGTTTAACATGTTCAAGTTGGGCAGACTATGATGCTTATTAATACTACAAAATTTAATAAAACCTCTTTTAATCATTAGAAGGTCATACCAAAGAAGACTAAGAACAATCCTATAGCCTTTCCTAGTCAAAATAGCTCCTATAATATATTGTCATGTCATGTCAATTCTGAATGGTCCACCATATGTGATTCTTCAAATTAGTCTGGAAAATAAATTTTGCCCTGATAAAGAGGTTTATTCAAGGGATCCAAGTGAATTAGACTAAGGTGCAAGGAAAATCTTCAACATTGTCTAAACAATAATGCAAGTAGATGATCTTAAGACTAAACCTCAGGTGATATTAACTCAACAACAACAAAAAATGATATAAGTCTTATTTAAGTAAACTTACATCAGCTCTCTCTCTTGTCCCTTCTAGGGGGTAAATATCCTGAGTCCATTCAATCTCTGCAACACGATACCTGTATCAACACATTTAAGTGGCATAATAACAAAAAATTTCTCAGATTGTATGAGTAGGTACGTAAATCATATAAAGTAATAAAGATGCTCAGAAATCTCTAAAGGAAGTTTACCCATCTTGATCCCAAGATCGGATTATGCGAAATCTCCGACGACTTTCAATCTATATCAATGGTAGATTGTTAGTTTCAAAGTTGGATAACTAGAAAAAAAAAAAAAAAAAAAACAATGCATTATTTTCCAAAAAAAGAGATGATGTATTGATATTGGTTGTGTTGCCACATAGCCATACTCCAATTACATGCAAATGGTGTTTAGAGTGAAGTTGCTTGCTGATGGTTCCTTGCATAAGTATAAAGTAAGATCGGTAGCAAGGGGTTTTCTTCAAACTTTTAGTCGAGTTGTCAAGACGACTACAAGTCAGGTGGTTATGGTTCTTGCCTTGTCAAAGGGCTGGAGTGTGAGACAAGATGTAAATAATGCATCTTTGCATGATGATTTACTTGAGAATGTGTATATGGTTCAACCCCTGGATTTGAGAGTTATGATAAACAACTTGTTTGTTGACTCAAGAAGGCGCTTTATGGTCTTAAACAAGACCCAAGAGCTTGGTATCAAAAGGTACTGCTTTGCTTAGTATGGGTTTTATTAGTGTTAAATCCGATGCTTCTCTATTTGTTAAGACTACTTCTTCATATTTGCTAGTGGTTCTTGTGTATGTTAATGATATTTTAATTACTTGTTCCAATGGAGATCAAATTGATACTTTTTCATTGAAGGATCCTGCGCTATTGTGTTATTTTTTGGGAATAGAGTTGACATATTCTGCAAATTCTATGCATTTTTCCTAGCATAAATATGTGTTGGATTTATTGGATGATACTGGTCTTGATGATGCCAAGGCAACCACAACTCCAATGGTTTCTAGAAAGATATGTTCCTTTATTGGATGCCACTGAGTATAGAAAGGTTGTGGGTTCACTTCAATATCTCACTCTTACTAACCCGAATATTTGATTTTCTGTTAACAAATTATGTCAGTTTTTGTCCTCCCACACTGAAGTGCATTGGTTAGCTGCCAAAAGATTGTTGCAGTATCTCAAGGGTACTTCTTAGTTTGGTTTGTCCTTATCTAAGTCTAATACTCTTGAATTGGTTGCTTACTGCGACACTGATTGAGCAAGTTATCTTGAAGATCATCGAAGCACTAGTGGTGATTGTGTATTTTTAGGTGATTCTTTGGTGTCCTAGTACTCCTCTAAACAAAAGGTTGTTTCTCGTAGCAATATTGAAAGTGAGCACAAGGCTATGGCGTTGGTCACTGCAGAAGTTATTTGGCTTAAGTCTTTACTAACTGATCTGTCTCTTACACTTTCTGTTCCTCCAGTGTTGATTACAGACAGTGCTAGTGCTCAAGCATTGGCCCATAATCTAGTGTTCCATACTCGAACTAAACACATTGAAATTGATCACTATTTTATTCATGATCAGATGGTTCAAGGTGCATTAACCATTGCTCATGTGTCGTCCTCTGATCAAATTGCTGATGCTCTCACCAAACCACTTTCTACTACTACCTTTTTGTTTCTTAGACCCAAACTATTGGTTTTACCTTGACCATCAGTTTGATAGGGGTTACTAGACATTGTATATGTGTGGATGTTAATAATGGTTACTAAGTGTATCCATAGGAGATTTTCCACGTGTATCTCTCTAGTATAGCACACTAGTGTTAGTTGTATTCTTTTCCTATGTTACTTTCAATAATAAGAAGTATATTCAGTTTTCCTCTGCTTTGCTTTTGTTGAAGGATATGATTAATATTTATGATCCAATTTGAGATGAGTGTTGAAATCTCAAATAATAAGAGATTTGATTTTGTAAATAAATTAGATTAGAATTAATTATGAGCATTGTTGGGAGATTTGTAATAGTTAATGAGATGATTTGTAGTAGTTGATCAAGTTCCTTTTATTATTAGCATAGTTTCACTATAAATAGGTAGCATGAGCAATTGTACAATTATAGCAATACATACAATAACATATAATTTCCGATTATATTAGGCATAGCAAGTCTTTACTGGAAACTACCAAGAAAGAGAAATAAGAATACAAGATTAATACAGGAAAGCAAGTAAAGGAAATTATTTTTATACAACTTAGAAGGTTACCCAGATACAAACAACACAATATCATAAATATTGCAAACTCAAACGGTGAGGCTCATTCGACTTCCAACCACATGCATGTATGGCTCCAGCATCTCTAGAGCAACTTAAAAGGGAAAGTACTACATCCAATTTAAAACTTAAAAGCCTATCAATGAGAACTGACTTGTGAAAATAAAGCTAGAAAAAAAAAATACAAAATGAAAAATTAAATTTGTTTTGGAAAGTAAGAAATAGCAGAGTTGTATCTACTTTCTTTTCATTTCTTTTTATACTTTTTGCTGAGTAGAAAAGTTGTATACAAACAAACAATATTTAGTCATGCAATGTAAGTAAGGTAAACTAGTGTAAAACTATGGGTTCGATATTAAAAACAATTGATATCTAACCTCTAAATAGAAACGTCCATCAGGAAGTGGCTCACACCTGCGTGTATTTATTTAAGAAAAAAAAAAAAGTATTATCTTAGCTCCAACATTAAATTGAAGATAATGACAACCATAATGTAACCCAGAAGTAATTCAATCCTAATCATAAGATGAGTGCAAAAGGAAAGTATGAAAGACCTACTCAGTGATCTCCACTTCACAGGCAAAATCAGCTAAGGAACCTGTGGTAGAATCAACAATAACCTAAAAAAATTATTAAACACCATCAAAAGTAAAACAGTTAGCGGTACTGGTCAGTTTCATATACTTCAAGAATGAAAAGGGAAAGAGGATGTCCAGTTATATCTACCATTCCCATTCGATGATTTCCTTCCATTATCCTTCTCACCTGTCAATGGATATAACTGAAGATTAAAAGGAAAATCCTATTCGTCCGGCCTCAAATTCAAGTACGCTTTGATGAAAAACATAACAGAATACTTTCACACGACAAAATAGTATACATATATCAACCTCATAACATGTATATTTGTTTTATATTTTAATATGTTAACATACATTGTCATAGACATACAAGTGCTGAACAACATACTTATAAATAAATAAACCCTCCAATGAAAGCCTATTAAATTTAAAAGCGCAGCAATATGGATCCCTGAACAACTCACCATGAGTCTATAACGAGGTTCGAATATATGCAGTGGAAATTTCTGACATGGGAGAACAACATCCATGACAAAGAGAGGCATCAAATCAACACCAAACTTCCTCAAATTTTCATGTTCTAACTTCCTTTCAGCATATTCCTCAGGAAAGGTCTTTAGTATAATATTTTTCAATGTCACACTGTAAGCAGCCATATGAATGTTATCTGGTAATAAAATAAAAGAACTACATGACACATTATTTTCCATAAGTTAAAACAACTCTTTCCTATTATTAAAAAATTAATACTAATAAACATCAAATGAAGAGCCTCCATATGGGCTATAAATATCCACCAATCAAGGCTAACTCCTAGCATCATCTACATTGTTAATGACACAACTACTAGAATAACATAGCAAAAAGGGCTTCCTGATTACATAGACTGAAATGGTAACATGGCAGCTGATCTCCTCATAGAACGCAGGTATGGTATGTTGCCCAACCAAGTTTTTAAAAGGAAGATTCTAGACTCAAGGAAAATTACTTTTGGCAAGGCAAGGTGTAAACCTTAAACCAGAAATTAAACACAAAAGTGATAGTTACATAATAAAGTAATATAGATTATCACAAAATAACATCACAATAATAAATCGACAATGAGTAAAACGAAAGATTAGAGAAGTTCATGAGAAATAAAAGATGAAAAAAGATGAATGAATAGAAAATAAAAGAATAAGAAAACACCCAAAAATTAGCTGAAATTGGCAATTATGCTTTCTGGAAGAGAGGAAGGCATAAGGAGACAAGTCTAGGCTAGAATGGTAGAAGTGTTAGAGAAAATAAAAATCTCATATTGATAAAAAAAAAAATATTAAAGTATTTATAAAAAACATAGGCATCTCCACCCATTGAGTTAACCTTTTGAAATTGGAAGACCCATAGCTCTTATGACTTTTACATGGTATCAAAACTTCAGTCAATGAATGGGCTAATAAAAAAAACTAATGGACCTCCTCACAAAAAAACAAATGGGCTTTGCAAAAGAAAAAAATAAGTCAAGTGATTCAAGAATTAATATAATAAAAAATAGGTTAAAAATACAAAATGATAGACTTTAAAAGAGACAAAGATCTACACTTTGAGAAAAGTGATAGAGAAAATGATAGTTTTATATTGATAAAGGACAATACTATGAAAAAATTTATAAGAAATATGGAGCTTTTTGAGATTGAAAGGCCCATGATTCTTATGGACTTCCACATGAAGCCCCAAAATACTTGCTAAGTTTTTCAAAGTTATATTTTTCCACTCCTATCTTTAATTTTTTGAGGCAAAATTTGATGGGATTTCCACAAAATTGCAATAGGACCATCACGTCCTGCACCATTTAGAAGTGCTTATTTGAATAGAAAAGCAGCGAAGAATGTTTCCTCCAGTACAGAAGAAATAAGCATCTCCATTAATTAGTATCTAGTACAATTCTCCTTTTTTATTTTATTTTTTTATTTAATCAAATTACAAGCAACTCACCTTACTGAACATGTTCTTGGACTCAAGAAAAGTATAGTCCGGCACAACGGGCATTTATTACCTAACATTTTTAGATAAGGATTAGGAAAACGTAAAGCCAATACAATAATAGAGCCAAAGAAGTAGATTAAATAAAAGTAGATGACTTACTACGATCCATAGACTGAAAAAGACAAGAACGGCAAAAAGAATGCCCACAGGGAGTTGTGACAGGTTCGTAAAGCAACTTCAGGCATAATGTGCAATCAAAATCATCAGAGCGTTCGAGTTTCTCATGGTTTCTCCTTCCTATGAAACTGGAAGGTCTTCTATCCAAATGCTGAAGTAAAGCCAGAAGAGGATTGCTAAATATTACCAAAAAGAACACATGTTATCAAATAAGATAATATCTTGCCAGTAAGAAATTACCAAGCTATATGACACTGCATCCAGTGAACAATAAGTGTGGCAAAATTACTTACCTAAAACCATCAACTTGAAGACCAGAAAGAATAACGTCACGGGCCATGTCATATTTCTCCAACTGCCAAAATCAAAAAGAATTGATTTGTGAAACGCATATTTTATTCTTTAATTGGGTTATGCACATATACACAAGTCCTATTTAAGGAAGGACAAAGAACAAATCCTAGTTATACACAGAATAAGAATAAAGAATATTCCAACAATAGCCTAAGAATTACAATCACATATACACACACTTTAACTGAATCAATGTAAATTTGACAAAAATCAACCTTTTCAAACGACTAAACTAACAATGGTCAGTGGAGAAGCAACAGTCTTGTCTTAATTAAAATCCTAAATATTCATTATAAGTAGTGTAAATGCATTTGAGAATACTAAAAGCGGTCCTCATTGAAACGGTAAGCAACTGGTAAGGTTTCTTAGGATCATTCTAATTGCCTTTACGTTTGTTCAATTGAATCTGATGCCTTCTGTGTGAAATATTAATTATCTTTGAAACAATATTATATTAGAGATAAGGTTATTAGAGTCAGAGTTCTACTAGGCTTTTATGCCTATCCTATAAATATGTACAGCATCAACAATTTCAAATTATGTGGTAAAGTGTGACTGGTGGTGGCAGGTAGGCCCACATAACTATATCCTATGAAATTATGACATGTCAGTTATTATTGTTATAAATTTGTAACACACACTTCTCTTTCTTAAATAATGTAATCACAGATTTTGAGTTGCAAAGAATTAATACAAATAACCCATCTGACAGGGTGGCAAATCATGTCAATTAGTTATTTTTGTGTCGTATTATCATGTTTTAGCTTTGATCGAGTCATGTTAATTGACACATGAAGAAATTTACTTCATTTTTTTCGTGTTATCTATATAAAATAGTGAGATATAACATCTTTAAGAACATGAAAAAATTATTCATCAATTATGACTAAATTTTTTATCCGGGTAGTGTCGTGTTTGTATCATGTTATCGTGTCCCAAATTACCACCCCTTTCTGCCCCACCCAAAAGGATTTCGTTTTCATGAGACTATAAAACCAACAAATGAATACATAAATATATAAATAACAGGAAGGCCTTTGATTTCCAGGGAGTCTGAAGAAATTTCCTATGCAGGATACAAAAACATTTTATCAAAATGAAAAGAGATATGCATACATACAATATTCACTAAATGCATAAGACCCATACACAATACAAGCAAGCAAATTGATACACAAATTCAGGTCCTATACAGTTATTAACTTCCTTAACAATGAAATGCACATCCATCAAAAAAGGCTATACAAATAAATAAGCTAAAAATTGCCCAGCATTTCAATTTAGAACATTCCTCCCACCAGTGAGGAATCAAATCAAATGAAAGATGAAAACACTTCTCTTACCAAAATGAGAGCATTGGCCTTTAAAATGTACGATTTTACTGAATTACTTTGCAGGTTCGTCAACTTGTCTGCATCCTTTAAAGCAAGCTGAAACAAATAACAGTAAGAAGCTTGAATTTAAATTAAATGAAATTTTACATTTAAATATGAGGCACCTAGACATACTTCAGCATGTGTTGTAGGATCCAATCCATTTAAAGGTCTGTATTCAGAAGTTGAGGGAGGTCTATGCTTGAGGAATTGACTAATCCTGTTGACAAAAGTGTCAGTCATTTCAACTCATTTGAAAAACTTGGTAAAACTCATTGACATGAGATTGAAAAGGACAAAAAAATGATACTTAACCTGATATAAGCTACACTTCGGTTGCCAAGAATGACATTGTCATTTGGTTTAATGTTATTAGCACTTGTGTAACGTTTTATTGCCTGAATAAGAACCATAAAGTAAAAAAACCGAGAGCATAAGAAGTGGTAGCAAGATTTCAAAGTCAGTTTTTATGTGCAACCTGTTACTTCTTAATTGGTTATCCAATAAAATCAGCAATCATGTCACTCACTCTCTTTCTTTTCAAAAGGAAACAAAGAGATTTTTATATATCAAAAACCATAAACACAAAAGAAAAAAAGAAAAAGAAAAAAAGTGGACCAAAAACCCACACGACACTAAGAAATAAAGAATATTTCTAAAACTACTAGGAATATTATACAAATAATATATTCACACTTTAACTTGAATCTTCGAAACATATCCCAAGTTTGTGAGCTTAAAATAAAAGATTAAATGCCTGGGTTCCAGAATTTGGGCAGATTCATGAATTTTAAAAATTAAATGAAGACTCAAAATGCATTAATTAAATAAGAAAGTACGAGATGCATGAACTATATATACTACTATTAAGTTTATTTGGATAGGCTTTAGAGGCTGCATGCCTGCATTAGAACCTCTTGTCAAGATCTCCTTGACCAGAAAACCACATTGAAGAGAACTAAAGTTCCTAAAACCCTTTATCTAAGTAAATCCAGAGATAGACTTAAAAACATTATTACGAAAAATTTATGGCATCCTAATGACTCTCAAACTTATCCAACACCTAACTAAATGAGTTTGCACTCATGAGTACCCAGTTCTAAGGATACCTTACACATTGTTGTGCAAGAAATACTTTGGAATATGTTAGAATGTATAAATGAATTGTTGTCTCATCACCCAATAGTTTAAGTTTTGGAAGTATTAACAACTAACACACTCTAATAAGATAACAAAGTATGAGGTCCTGCGTTCAAGCCCTGCAACCCCCAATTGTTAAAATACAAATGTTAGGTCTACAAATCATTTAGAGCCCACACTTGGGAAAATTGTTGTAACACACCTTAAAAATATCCACTAGTGACGGAAGGAGAGAACCCAAAAGAAGGGGAAAAAGTTTCACACCAGAAGAAAGGAAACATGCAAAGAAAATAAATATGTAAGGGGGTTATAATAACTCAAACCAACTTTCATAGTAAATAACAAAGAAAGTTAAGCAAGGCTCCACTTGTAGCTGATCTCTCATCTTGGATACAATGAGAAGAGTTGCATGTTTTATTACAGGTCTACTGAAAGATGCGTAAGGATAGAAATTTTATAAAAGCATTATGCTTCAGATAACTTGCGATGCAAACAGACAAGTAGATGCTTAATATTGTACATAGTATTAGTAGGCTGACAAGTATCTTTATAGTCCAAATTTAAAACATATAACACCAATGTCTATAAGTTACCTGTAAAAGTGTTGCCACCACGTAGAGAATCAAGATTGGTGAATGGTCATACTTACAATTTACAAAAAGATTGGAAGGGTTATCAAAGCAAGACAATAAATTAATTCAAGAATATTCGATCATTGGCCATATCCAAACCATAAGTGTGCTTCTAATCTCATGGTCCTGAACATACCAGAGTGCCAAATTCATAATGCTTCTGTAGGATCATATGCTTTTACCCTCTTTTATATTTTGCGTGGGGTTATCAAGAAACCTAATATGTAATAGTTGACTAGTTGAGGGGTTGAGGCTATCGCCACCTGGTTCTACTTCTATATATATATATATATATTTAAGTTCACAAGAATAAGATATAAAAAGAAAAAAGGGACAAAGAGTCTCTATCATGCCACAATTCAATAGAACCTCAAGCAAAGATATAAAAAAAAATAGACTTTCAATAGCTAAAAATTCCACCTCTTCAAAATGATTCTCTCTAAAAGCCCGGTTCCCGTTCATCACAAGATTGAAAACATGACTAAACATGTCACAAGGCAGCGATCCCTCTCCTTCAATCATCTGCAGTTGAAGCAAGATTCCAACCTTTAGAATACCAAGCAAAATACTAAGTAAATTATATTAAGTAGAAGGATAGACTTTTTCTTTGGACAAATGGACCCCAAAAAAAAAACTTTGCACCTCAGTATATGAGAGTGGTTCTGAAGTAGAATGATACATTATCAATAGCGTTAGCATAGGGAAGAAAAAAATTATCATTTATGTGTAAAATAACATTAACGCATACCATCAATTTAAGGGGAGGGTGCTATTTTTGTTATTATGAGTTTTAGGTTGTTCTAATTCTCTCTTCTGGGTACGTATTAGATTATTAAGGATATTCCAACTCCCAATAGTATATTAAACGTTCTATTTTAAATTATAGATTTATAATTGAACCTTAAATTTCTCTTTGAAAATTATGAATTAAAGATATCTGAATCAACATTTAATTTATCATTCAACGCGAAACCACAATTGGTGCTTTCCATATTGTATGATCCAGATCCAGTGTTCGTGAAAAAAGAACCAATTTTCATTGTCATATTACTCATGTGTTACGGACTGACCAAAGAGTCGGTAAAAGACAGAAGTGCACAAAACAAAATTGCCTGTTCACATAAATTGTTTTCAATAGCCAAAAACTTAAAGGCGAAATTAAAAAAAAAAATACATAGTTTAAATATTTCCAAAGAAAGTTAAAATTAAATATAAAACCTTAAGCATCTGTAACAAAGTTTCAAATTTCCAGACATTAAGAATCAAACACAAAGAAAATAAAAAATATATATGTTTGGAAAAAGCACTCCAGCAAATATAAGTACATAAATTAGAACACTAGCTAATAAGTGATCAATTTCCAGAAATTAAACTCACCTCAACAAAAAAGTGAACATTGAAAAATCAAACAAATAGTTAGTGGAGAAAAGAAGAAAACCACAGTACCAATCGGCGACCAAATATGAAATATCCCACAATGTCATAACATTTAGAAGCAAATTCATTATTACAGAAAAGGGAGAGAGAGACCGACCAAATGGTAGTCGTCAACATCTTCAAGTCCCTCCATTATAAGATCTAATGAAGAAGAAGAAGGCTCTGCACCACCAGACATGTTTTGAAAGATTGACTGAAAATTTGAAAAAACGCTAAAAAGAAAACACGAATTTGTTCGTCAATGGTCAAGTGGCGAGTAATAAGGCTGGAAGAAAAATAATAACAGTCGGCCTGTCGAGAAGAAGCAACTTACACTCCTGTGCCGCGACAAGTAATTTACTGGTTTGTGCTCTGCTGCTCTTTGACCAACGAATTTCACGTTATTGCCCTCAACTAGCCTCCTAACAGATAAGATAACCTTTATGGGAAATTACACGAGGGTATGACTAACAAAAAATAATAATAATAAGATGTAATTTTATTGGACCGACAATTTAATACTATAATTTTTTTAATTATCTAAGATAAAGATATTAATTTTAATAAAAATCAAAAATGGTACAAAAAGATATATGTCAGGCACATGTATTTTTACAAGAACAATTTTGGCATTTGAATGTTTTGACAAAATAACATGAACTCAACATATCTCTTTTTAAGAATTTTTTCACACTAAAAATTACTAAAATTGTATATATTGATTCAGAATAGGGTCTTTAAAAGACAATAAACGTACATATATATAGACATTTAAAGGTTTACAGTCGTCCTTATTTGATAGGGGTGAACTCTGACACTATGATATGTCAGTTGATTTGAAGGTTGTCTATCAGAAGTCGCGTCAATGATTGTGACTAGCTATACATGTGAGAAGGTATTTTTATGGTAGGATGATGTTCTACTTCGTACATATGACGTCATACAATATAGGTCGTATGAAGCTAAATGACTTCGTAAATACAAGGTCATCTGGGGACAACAGGTATGATAATTCAACTTAGGCGACGAGGACGATGTTGGATCACTTCGTCTGCACGGGATCTCTTGTTTTGAGTAGACGCTTTAATATCTACTTCGTACGTACGAGGTCATTTGGTTTGCCTCAGATTGATGACGTCAGGTATGCTATGGTAAGTTCATGTTCTTCGGATAATGTAACACATTCGTTTGCCAAAGATTAATATTAGCTTACATTCTAACATCAAGTCCCCCATTCTTTAACTTTGAGACGAAGTGAAAGAATGTACTCTTTGTTAATTCCTGCTTTGTTTTATCTTTCTTGTAATCATATTTATACTGTAATTAAGACATTTATTGATTCTTATTAGTGTCTCTTCCAATTTTGTTGATTCTTTTTATTAGTATCTTTTCCACTTCCCGAGGTCATAATGTTTCAAATTATAAGTTTATAAAAAGGGATTTCATGTTTTGATCAAATCACTTATGTTTTTCTCAATTCTTTCAAGAAATTTAGAGCAGAGAAAATTAGATCATACTCTTAGAGAACAACTTCGTGAGTGTACCTGAAAAGAAAATTAGTTTGTGGAATTTGGGAAACGAGATCGTCTCTTTTGGCAAATTAGTTTTTTCATATCAGAAAAGGAGTTCTACATTCTTTGGATTTTAGAAGTAAAAATTTGTTCGTTCGATCTTGACTTTGTTTTCTCGTTTTCAGTTTTAGTTTTCTACGTTTCTTTGAATATGACTTCGAGTAAGGAAAGAGTACAACCCGAAGTGGATTCCCCAAAAGTTATTACTCCTTCAGATCACCTTGAAAGTACTAGGCCACCCCTTAAGGTAGCCGAACTATAAAAATGAAGGAAAATAACGTTTAAAATTAGTACAGATCAGACAGGGCAGCACGCAAAAGTTGTTTTTCCTTCAGGTCGTACAATTTTGGCATTGAAGGACCAAAGTACAAAAGGAAGAGATACCTCGTCGACTAGGGATGAAGTTTCTGAACATACGACCCCACAAAAACAAAGGGTCTTGGCTCTACCTGTTGTTAGCAAGCCTGTCCCATCATCAGCACAGATTGGGTCGTCTTCGTTGGGTCTTCCACCAAAAATTCACATCCCCAATGTAAAAACTCAAGAGCCAAGAAAGAAAAAGTCTGGTATGAAATTATCAGAAAAAAGTAGAGGACAAACGAGGAATCGTACGGATATGATCTCGAAGCTAACAAGTAGGTTGGTAGCGTCCGATCTAACAAGAATAAGGTCTTCGTACCATATTGTGCCTGAAATTGACCTGCAACTTGTGCCTGCTCATCTGCGTGATAATGACGACCCTCCTAAAGGATGGTATGTGCTTCACGAAGAGGCCTTGAAGGTTGGACTTCGATTTCCAACACCTCATATCATTACCAGATTTCTTGGTATGTACGACATTAGTCCAACTCAACTAAATCCCAATGGTTGGAGAATCTTGTTATGTCTCGCCGTACTCAGCGGGGAGTTGAATATTGAAATTGAAGAAAGATTAATTCATTCGATGTACACGGTGAAGAAGAATGGGAAGGACATTGGGAGATCATACATATCACCAATCCAACAAAAGGGGCTTATTTTGAACCTACCAAATAGTCAACATTCGTGGAAAGATAAGTATTTCTTTATACAAGGTGATTTATGGGAATCAGATAGGGGTCGTGTCGTCCGAGCTAGATGGAACCATAATTTTATCAACGATCTTCCAAAAGGGGACGAGGTTCTTTATAGACTGACATCTGAAGAGAAAGAGAAGCTTCAAAGTATTAAATTGAAGAACTCTGAGTACTACTCCTTTAGAAGTATATTGACGCCAAAGAAGATGTTGGAATCAGGTGTCTGGAACAGTGTAGCAATACGATGAACAGGTCGTGTGCTTTGTGCTCGCAGAGGTATTTTTTACGATCTTCAAGCTAATAATACTAATATTAATTTTGTATATTGCAGATTGGACTACTCAGGAGTTGACTATTCGGACTTACTAGTGGATGTTGAGGTGGAGAAGAGGACACCAGAACCTTCTCATGTTGAAGTACGAGCTGGAGCAAAGGATGACCTCGTGAGGCGTTCAACTAGAGTGACTAAATCTCCTCTTACGCCTAGTTCGTCACATACGAAGTCTGATCCTCAACCATCAAAGAAAAGAAAAATGAAAACAATCCAGTCTGAAGAACAATCTTCGCCAGTTCGTGTTCTGGATCCTGAGGGAGTGGAACTAAGCGACGTCTATCTTAAAGATGTCAAGTATGTGAACACCCCAGTGACTTACTTCAACGAGGGGATTTTTGGAAAGAAGGATTTACAGCTTAATCTTTACCAGCACTGCGGTAGTGATGGAGAACGACCTCGTGTTCAGACGGCTTGCAAAGAAGAAGGGTTGACTCATGGAGAAATGATTGCGCAAAGATTACTCGAGGTGACATCTTCATACGATGTGTTTTTATTTTAATACTTAAGACGTCTGAAAAAAATAATATGATATGTTTTTTGTGGTATGGAAGTAGTCCTAAAGATTTGTTTATATTACGTGCAGGCTTTATCAATTATCCGTGAAAGGGAGATCACGAACCGAGCTTATCGTTAGAGGACTCAAGAGGCGGAGTCCTTATTGTCTGAGTACGAACAAGCTATAAACAAGAAAGATGCTACAATAGGTCGTCTTCGTTTAAAGATAAACGACCTTGGGACTGAGCTTTTAGATCGTGTTGAGAAATTGAAGATAGCTGGGAATGCGGCTATGGAACAAACAGCACGAGCTGACAAGGCTGAAGAAGAGCTCAAAGTGTCAAAAGAGGAAACAAAGAAGCTTCAAGATGAAATGAACTTACTTCGTGCTGAGGTGAATTCACTTCAGGACTTGGTGAGTAAGTTAAAAGAAGATTGCGTACGAGGCTTTCGTGAAGGGGTGTCGTGGTTGATGTCAAATTTAAAAACTCAAGCCTCAAGGTTGAACCTAACTAGTGCTTTTTCAAGCGTACGAGCTACACAAACAAGTGGAAGCTCATCTCAACCACCAAAAGATAAGATCAACTCCCCCGTACGAAGTGTAACTGGAGTGCAAGAAGACGCTCACGAGGAGAATATGGCATCGTCTCCTCAGAACTGAAGTTGAAAACTCCGTCTTTTTGTTTTGATCGTATCTCATATGGGGATAAATTTTTGTAATCTCTTTTTAGATGAAAAATATTGTGTAACTACTTGTTCGAAAATGTTGAAATAAAAGAGATTAATTTTGATATCTTATATGGTTTATACTTGGTGAGTTGTATTTTCAGTTATACATATATATACACAAAATATATATATGTTTCCCCCCTTTTTATTTTTATTTTTATTATTTTATATTTTTTATTATTTATTTATTTATTTGTTTTTTTTTAAGTTACAAATACATATATATGTTCTATATATATATGTAGAACGAGGGGTTGGCTAACCTTTTTTGAAACAAGTTTTTTGAAGAAAAAAATTGACTAAAGAAGAGAGAGGTAATCTAAATACCTTAGAGAATTTCAGCTCTAGGGTGGGAGAAGCAGATCGGGTATTTTGAGTTTTTAAGGTCATTTAGGCTTATTTCAAAAATGGATTTTTCTCAAATCGATGTTAGGGACATCATTATGTCCTTTGGTGGTGATAGCTCAGACGATGTGGAAAAGGATTTCGTATTAAAACATGCTTGCAAACCTATGAATTCAGATCTCAAAGAGGAAAGCAAGGTCGGCGATCACTCTACTTACGTAATGTCTTCGGAATCAGAAGATGACAAAGTTCCTTGCTTAGTATGTCAAGATTCACAGCTCTTTCAACTTTTTGAGTATGGTATGTTTGGAAGCAAATCTGCACAAGACGACCTATACCACCATTTAGGTCATAAAGAAGATCGTATGGCAATTGCCGAAGGAAAGAAAAAAAGAGACCGGGGCTCTATGGCACATGACAGGTTCTTCGTGTGTTAGAAGTAAGGATTATAACTTCATGTGCACTTCATGTATCGTATTTCTGGTTTACTTCGTAGCTCTTTTGTATTTCACGCATTGTATTTCTGGTTTACTTCGTAGCTCTTTTATACTTCATGTATCGTACTTGTATTTCTAACTTCGTTTTTTTTAAGGCTATATCACTGACATACGACAGTGAGAGGGAAGCGTCAGAGTTATATGATTCAGCTTTAGTACTGAAGAAAGATTATGATGAAAGAATGCAGTTATACCATGATGAGAGACAAATGACCGATCTGAGTCTATCGTCATTATGTTGATCCTCTAGGAATAGGTTCTCCATTTGGGAACTCTTCGTGATGTAATTTGCGATATCACATGATTTTATTCGTGATGAGGGACAAATGACCGATCGGAGTCTGTCGTCATTGTGTTGATCCTCTAGGAATAGGTTCTCCATTTGGGAACTCTTCGTGATGTAATTTGCGATATCACGTTATTTTATTCGTGATGAGGGACAAATGACCGATCGGAGTCTGTCGTCATTGTGTTGATCCTCTAGGAATAGGTTCTCCATTTGGGAACTCTTCGCGATGTAATTCGCAATATCACGTTATTTTATTCGTGATGAGGGACAAATGACTGATCTGAGTCTGTCGTCATTGTGTTGATCCTCTAGGAATAGGTTCTCCATTTGGGAACTCTTCGCGATGTAATTCGTGATGAGGGACAAATGACCGATCTGAGTCTGTCGTCATTGTGTTGATCCTCTAGGAATAGGTTCTCCATTTGGGAACTCTTTGCAATATAATTCGCAATATAAATCTTGAAAGGACAATAAAATAACCCTCCTGTATATTCAAAATCACAAACACATTTACAATATTTCAACGAAAAGTTACAATTTTTGACACAGAAGGTACCTTGTCTAGAAATAATATAGTTTAAGTTGATCAGCATTCCAACTCAAAGGTTCTAGTTTGCCTCCTCTTGATTGGATGTGATAGGCTCCTCCCGGAGTAATGTTGATGACTTCGTAAGGCCCTTCCCATGTGGCTGTAAACTTGCCATGTTCAGTATCTATCTTGTTTCCAACTACTTTGCGCAATACCCATTGTCCGATGCTAAAAATTTTTGTTTTGACATTGTTGTTGTAAGTTCTCTGGATCAATCTTTTCTGAGCTTCAATTTTGATTAATGTCGATTCCCTCAACTCTTCAGATAGTGTGAGGTCTATTCTTCTTAGATCATTATGATCTTCATGTGACAATTTTGACCGCAAGGTTGGTTCCTATAATTCTGATGGTATGACTGCTTCCGTACCGTATACCAAAGAAAATGGAGTTTGTCTCGTAGCTGATCTTGGTGTAGTCCGTGTAGCCCACAACACACCAGGTAATTCGTCAATCCACTTTCCTTTGGCTCCTTCTAATCTTTTCTTCATGATGTTGATCAAAATTTTATGTGAGGATTCAGCCTGACCATTTGCTTGTGGTCTGTATGGTGTAGAATGAGATAGTTTGATCTGCAACTCTTTACAAAAGGTGACGATCTTTTGACCTGTGAATTGTTTTCCATTATTTGTGACCAACTCTCTTGGCAAACCAAAACGACATACAATATTCTTCCAAATGAAACCAATGACGTCTTTTTCCTGAATTCTTGCCAGTGGTTCTGCTTCAACCCATTTTGAGAAATAATCGATGGCTATGATGAGAAACTTTCTTTGAGCCAGAACAACTGGCAGAGTACTTACAATGTCAAGTCCCCATTTTTGAAAAGGCCATAGACTAATGATTGACTTCAATTCACTAGTGGGTTGATGCAACAAACTGGCGTATTTTTGGCAACAATCACATTGTTGAGAATAACTCATACAATCTTTCCGCAAAGTTGGCCAGTAATAACCTTGAGGCATGATTCGTTGCGCCAAAGCTACACCCCCTGAGTGGGCTCCGCAATGTCCTTCATGTAATTTAACAATGACTAATTGGGCTTCAGCACCTTTTAAACATTTCAACCAAGGACCTCCGTTATTCTTCCGATATATTGAGTCCTCATTATAGTATGTAACTTTGAAACTTAGTTCTCAGTTTGCGTGCTTCTTCTTTGTCTTGAGCTAGAATCCCTTGACTCAAATAACGTTCATAAGGAGCGATCCACGTTTCTTCCACATCGTCTCCAACCATCATGCTTTCATCTTTTGCTTTTTCCCCGGAGGGTATGCTTGGCAAATTTAAACATGTGATAGGGATCGTTCTCTTCATGTAGGCCGCTACAACTGAAGCTAAACTGGCTAGAGAATCAGCATGATTGTTATTGCTTCGTGGTACTTGGATTAAAACAAAATCTTCTATTTTAGATATTTCCATCCGAACTAATTCCAAATATTACACCATCCGCTCTTCTTTAGCATCAAAAACATCATTGACTTGATTCACAATTAACCGAGAATCATTATTCATAACTACATTTCTTGCTCCCAGAACATTCAATTTTCGTAATGCTAAAAGTATTGCTTCGTATTCAGCAACATTGTTGGTCACTTGAAAATTCAATCGAATACATTGTTCGATCATTCCCCTATTTGGTGTAAGAATGACAATTCCGACACCTGCTCCTTTAGAATTACATGCTCCATCGACATGAACCCTCCATAATAGGGATTGAGTTTTTTCAGTTATTGTTGCAACTTCCACCTCCTGTGGTATTTCCATCCATTCAGCCACAAACTCCGTGACTGCTTGTCCTTTAATTACCGTGGGTGATTGGTATTGGATCTCGAATTCACTTAATTCAATGGCAATCTATGATAGTCTTCCGGATGCTTCGATTTTACCCAGTACCTTTTTCAAAGGATATGAAGTGATAACAATGACAATATGTCCACTAAAGTAATGACGCAGTTTCCTTGCTACCATCCTTAGAGTGAAAGCAGCTTTGTCCAGATCAGGGTATCGTTGTTGAGCTCCTCTCAATGCTTGACTAACATAATAAATGGGTTGTTGTATGCGATCTCGATCAACCATCAAAACAGCACTCACTACAGTTGCCGCAATAGCCATGTACAAATACAGGGTTTCTTGAGCAAAGGGACTGACTAAGATGAGAGGTTGTCCCAGGTATTGTTTGATAATTTGAAAAGCGTTTTCACAGTCTTTATCCCATTTATAAGCTGTATTCTTCTTCAAAAGTTGGAAAAATGGGAGACATTTTTCTGTGCTTTTAGATATGAATCGATTGAGAACTGTAATTTGACCATTCAACTGTTGAACTTCTTTAACGCATTGTGGTGATCGCATATTGACTAATGCTTTAACCTTATCAGGATTAGCTTCAATACCGCGAATTGATACTAAATATCCTAAAAACTTTCCTGATGACACACCAAAGACACATTTCTTGGGGTTTAGCTTCATGTTATAAAGACGAATGATTGAAAAAGCTTCTTGAAGATTTGTGATGTGATCCTCTATATCCTTTGTTTTGACCACCATATCGTCGACATAAACCTCCATACTCTTACCAAGCTATTGTTCAAACATCTTATTAACCATTCTCTGGTATGTTGCGCCAGTATTCTTTAGACCAAATGGCATCCGTGTGTAACAAAAGGTTCCTTCCTTAGTGATGAAGGCTGTTTTTTCTTCATCTTGTGGTGCCATTTGAATCTGATGATAGCCTGAATATGCATCCATGAAACTCATAATCTCATAACTAGCCGTCACATCTACTAATTGATCGATACTGGGAAGCAGGAAACAGTCTTTAGGGGTTGCTATATTGACGTCCATGAAATCTACACACATACGAGGTTCTCCCTTTGCCTTTTTAACCAACACTACGTTTGATAACCAAGTAGGATAATCTATTTTCCAGACCTAATGGACCTTTTTGAGGGAGTCGACTTGTTTTTTGATAATCATGTTCTTTTCTCGTGCAAACTTCCTTTTCTTTTGTTGTATTGGCATCTTAGTATGATCAATGTTTAACTTATTTTGAATAATCTCAGGGCTTATTCCTGGCATATCCTCTGGTTTCCATGCAAAGATATCTACATTCTCCTTAAGAAATGTAATTATAGAATTTCGTATCTTATCAAGAAGTGATGCGTTGACCCTTAAGAATTTTGTCTCTTCTTTATCTCCTATGGGTATAAGTTCATAGTCATCCGACGAGGCTGTCAAGACTTGTTTAGGAACATTTGGACCATCTATCTTATCATTTTTGTGAGGCGAGCTAAACTTTAGTTGCTATTGAGCTTTAGCATTTTTCATAGTGGAGTGATAACAACTTCTAGCCCTTTCTTGTTCCCCTCTTATTTCTTTAATTCCCTCTTGGGTGGGATATTTCAATAGTTGATGATAAGTGGAAGGAACTGCTTTCATTTTGTGCAACTAACTTCGCCCTAGTATAACATTATAGGAAGTCGGAGTATTAAGTACAACAAAATTAGTGAAAATGATGGAACCAACGACTGAGACAGGCAATCGTATCGTTCCTATTAACATGGTTGTGCTACCATTGAATCCTACCAGCGGCATTTCTTTGCGAGTAATTTCATTGGGATCAATTCCCATGTCTAACAGCGTGGTCAATTCTCTTACTGAATGAGCTGGTCTGTTCACCTCACGAATCTCCTGGACATACCTTTTCCTTGAGTTATATGAGAAACCAGACATGGTTGGACCTCCATGAATAGTGTGAATAACTCTCATATGAGCCGATTGTCCTTGTTTAGGGGGATCATTTCTGATAGGGAGGTTTTGTGTGAACTCTGAGGTGGAATTTTTTCGTTCTCTACTGGATCCTACCGCACCATCTTCTACCAATTCCCGCAACAGACCTTTAGATAAGGGTTGTTCAATCTCTCACTTCAGATGTCGACAATCATGTGTCCAATGTCCTGTGTCTTTATGAAAAGCATAGTATTTATTGGGGTTACGTTGAACAGCCTTCATTTGAGCAGGCCAACAAACTTGTTGAGTTTTCTCCATGTGGCGAACCCTTCACTTACTGAAACACGAAGAGGTGGTCCTCTAAAAGGAGATAACACTACGCCAAAATATGGCTTCAAAGACGGTCATTAACCGTCATTATAAAGCTACGATGATGCTTCGAAAAAAATACAATGACTGTCATCTATTCAGGCATCATCGTAAATAAGCATTTTTAACGACGGTCGTGACCGTCATGAAAAATAAAAAACGACAGTCATTAAAAATCGTAAAAAAATAAGCGACCGTTATAAAAAATATATTCTATGACGGTTGTTATTTCATGAGCATCATTGTAAATTGACAATGACCGTCATTAAAAATATCAAATAAAATTTGAAAATAACGGCTAGTACATTATTCAACGACGGTTATTCAAATGACCGTCCTAAATATGCGTGTATATAGATCCTGTTATATATATTAAATATTGTGCTTTCTATAGATCCTGTTATATATATATATATATATATATATATATATATAAATTGACCATACGAATAATAAAATATCAATAACTTTATTAATAAATCTGTAATCTCCAATTACTAATTAATTTTTCAAAACATAAGTAGGTCTATACTCAAAATGAAAAATATATAGTTATTTAAAATAATCTCACTATACATTAGCTAAAATAAAAGTAAAACTTTATATGTTCTACTATCCACGAATATGCATTGTCACATATATGCACTACTCCTGCCTCAATTGAAATAGTTCTTCTTTTGTATAACACAACTTGTACTTCCACTACAAACATTAGATACAAAACAAAGTTTAGTAAAATATTTAAAATTATATTAAAATGTAAACATAGATTACATAAACTATATTAAAGATTAATACTAATTCAGTTATATTTGTACGAGGATTGTTAGCAATATCTTTCATAAATAGCATGACATAGTAGCCACATTCATAGCCTCCTACTTGTTTTGGGTACTATTCACAATAAAATTTAAACAAATAATATAATTAGTCAAGTAAATAAATACTATAATTGGACCATAAATAATTAACTATCATATATACCTTAATTTGATTGACTTGCAAAGTCGATGAATTCTCTCTTTGAATCATGACACCCTTCATATTATAAGCCCTATGTACAATAATTGTCATCAAATAAAAGTACAAGAATTTTAAAAAAATACAAATAAACAAACATATATGGTTTTTGGTCTTACTATTGTAAAATTTTTAAAAAATCAATTGGTATACTTTGATTGATGGAATCAATCAAGCAATTGTTCCATTCCATGGATTCATCAATGCTAACATCCAATGAGCACTACATAGTTGAAAATTAAATTCTACATACATTAACGGAAGATTTCATGAAAGCATAAGAATATATATTAATAAATTTAATTTCTATTACACTTACCCTCTCCAATATGGGTAAACTAGTATAGTATTATTCTCCATACCCTTCATTCTCATAGCAAGCATTTGAATTTGGTGATCTTCATTTGTCATTTCGAAAGCAATTTGATTTGGCTCCATAAATCAATACAAATATAAACTTTCGGATTGTTCCTTCATCATGCGCTCATGCAATATGCTATCAAGAAACAATTATAAAAAATTAAACACCCATTAGTATGAATCATAATATTTAATAATGATAAGCATATTAATTAAATGTACATTCATACCTAATATAAATTTGAACGACATTAGCTCCAACCCAATCTTCTTCACAAATTTCTAAAACTATGGTAATCATTTTTACCATTAACATCAACATCAACATCGTCAGCACCATCATTGTGATCATAAATTGCTTCTACCATGTTAATTGTTTCAGTAAAAATATTTACTTTTTTAACTCTTGAAGTAGTTGGTCTGTTTGACGGCTCTTTTCCTTGCCAAATCCAATTATTATAACTTTGGTCAATACCATGAAAAAATACATGATTTTTAACCTCATTCAAATCAAGACTTTTGAAATTTCCACACTTAAGACAAGGGCACCTAATAATATTGGGGTTATTACTATTTTTGCTTGCATACTCTATAAAAGCTTCAAGTCCCTTCAAAAATTCCAATGATCTTCTATCCTTACTCATCCAAGATTTATCTATTTTAAAACCTATATTTTTGTGATTTCACAATTAAAAGACAAACATATTATTTAACAATTACACAATTAACAATTAAGAATAATTATTAATAAAATTGAAAATATATTGATCAATAAATCACCATCATGAAGATTAGGTCCTAGGATTAATAGCAATTTATGACTAATAACCTCTAACCTCTATTTCAATCTTTGTTTTCTTCGGACATTTATAATTAACTTCATCAATAAATATGTTTAATTAAATATAAATATATTTTAGGTAGAATTTTAATTTTGTCAAATAATATATAATATAATCTTGTATACTTAAACTTTATTGTAATTTATATTGTATATGCTCCCGTTTATGTATATGTTTTCATCGTTTTCTACCTCTTATTATGTTGCCACATATTTTACAAGAATTTTTTTTTAGTTTGGAAATAGATACCTTCTATTTTATAAATTATTTTTCTGAAAAAAATTGTTATGGCTTTCTATGTTAAAGTAGTAGTTACCTTGAAAAAACAAAATTTTAATGTCATTTGATTTTGAAAAAAATAAGTTTTTATTGTGATGCATGAAATTATAGCTTATGCACAAAATAAAACGAAATCCACGAGCTATAGGAAGAAAATAAAAATGTACATTCTATAAACTCACCATGTCATTACAAAAATAAAGATAAAATGAAAGATTTAAACTTCATTTACATTAATTATATTATCTTCTAACAGTATTATTATTATTATTATTATTATTTGTTACTTTATACTAATTAATTTTCATTTGTTTTAATTTCAAAAATATTTTATACATTTTAAATTTTTATTAGTGAAATAAATTTAATACAATTTTTTATATATATAAATTAATTTATTTTGCTAAATTTCTTATAATCTTTTTTCTTGTTATAAAATTTGTTATGAAAAGAATATTAGATTATATGAAAAGAAAAAAACACGATTGGCGAATATGGCTAAAGAATTAACATACAAATTAATCTTTCTTAACATACAAATTAACATACAGATCGAAGGTATACAATTTTTTATATAATCTTTCTTCTTGTTATACTATACTTAACATACAAATTATTTTATTGGCGTACAGGAAGGTATTCATATATATGGCTAACAGAAGGTATAGCAGCTTGGACGACGCGGGGACGAGCGGCGAGAGGCGAGCGCGAGCTGCGAGGACGATGCGGGATGAACGGCAGCGAGTGAACTGCGAGGATGAGGCGAGGATGAACCGCGAGTGATAAAGGAAGGGAAGGCAGCGGCGAGGACGAGGGGCGACCTGGGAGGAAGAAAACAGGGTAGACAGAGCGACAATGAGAGTCGTTGGAGTAGTGAACCGAATGAATCGGAAAACTGGCAGAGAAGTGTACTGTATAGGGAAAATTTACGTGTGCAAGGGAAAACCGAATGTATACCCTAATTAGTTTACGTGTGCGAGGGAAAATTTTAAAAGGATTTTACGACGGTCATTTTTTAATAACCGTCATTAAATATATTTATTTTTAATTTTAAAATTTTTGATGACTATCATAATTTAAATGACCGTCATAAAAAAAATTTATTCTTTATTTTGAAGTTTTAATGACGGTCATGTTTAAAACGACCGTCATCGTAAGTTCAAAATTTATGATCGTCATCGTTACTTCATATACATATTTTTAATGACGGTCATTTAAAAAAAAAACGGTCGACCGTTCTTAAAAGCCATTTTTGGCGTAGTGTAAAGATCTTTCCCAAGTTTGAGTATGCTGAGGAGAAGTATCATTGGGTCGAAATTTTGAAGAGCATGGTTTGACCCCTTGGTATGGTCTCCTTATATTAAGTTTTTGGTCAGACGAAAGTTTACCTCCATCGTTCCCAACTCTGGTGGTTGATAGTTTTATTGAGGACATTTCTCTTTCAACGTTCACAAACTTGTGAGCCTCATCATATACTGCTTCTAATGACCTCGGGGTGATTTTTGTTAATTCGATGAAAAGTGCGGAACTTCTTTTAATGCCCATTCTGAAAGCCTCAATCGCCAAAGATTCAGGACAATCCATGATCTCAAGTTTTTCAATTTTAAAGCGTCAGAGATAGGCCTCGATAGTCTCTAGTGGTTCTTGCACTATCGTAAAAAGGTGATGTGCTTCTTTCCTTATAGGTTTGTTGCTTGCGTAATTGGTGATGAATATCTGTATGAATTCCCCAAAGCATGTAACGCTCCTTGGAGTCAAACTGTTGAACCATTTCTGGGCAGAATCTTGCAAAGTGGATGCAAAAATTTTGCACATCATTGCATCTCTTTCGTCAATTGGGAGGCAAATTGGTGCCATTATTGTTTTAAACTGCATGACGTGGGAGACAGGATCTCTGGTCCCTCTATAGGTTGGACACCGAGGAGAAGAAAACTTCTGAGGAGGCACAGTATGTTCAATATGATCAGAAAAAGGAGAGACATTTAATTGATCACAAACTTTATCAATATCATATTGAATCTGTCCCGCTCCCTGTTGCTTAATCCGCTCTTCCATTTTTTTATCCTTTCCTCCCATTCTTGATTTGTTGGTGATTTCTTATGAGGAACACAAGGAATTATAGATGGGATAATTTCTTGAGAAATGGAAGCTTGGTGAGGAAGCGAATTGCATGCTCTGTGTGAGCTTTCAGCATCATGAAGTAGTTCTTGTTCTCGTAGATCCAATCCAGGATTATGAGCATTTACCAAATGATTTCTTAGTTCAAGATTATCCTTTTGACTTTGTAAAAAGGCTCCCTGTAACTCTGATAGTTGTTGTTGCAAAAGGAGCAATAGGGTGTTATTCCCCTGAGTAAGACGACCTGATGGCTTTGAAGAGTCAGAGTGTTCCTCAGATAAAAGATGAGTGGTTTGGTCATTGATTGGGACAGAATCCCTTGTACGATCTAAGCTTTCATTCACAATATTGGGTATTTGATTTGGCAATGGTAAACTATTGGGATTGAGTCCCGTCATGGTGGAGTATAAATTAGAAACTGAGTTCTCAAAGTGTGATCTAATTCTCTTAGTTATGAACTAAATTTAAGGTCTCAAACGAAAATAGCAAGAGCTAAAAAGCTTGAAACCCCACGGTGGGCGCCAATTGTTTTTAAGAATTTTCTCACACTAGAAATCACTATAATTGTATATATTGATTCAGAATAGGGTCTTTAAAAGACAATAAACGTACATATATATAGACATTTAAAGGTTTACAACTCTGATACTATGATATGTCAGTTCATTTGAAGGTTGTCTGTCAGAAGTCGTGTCAATGATTGTGACTAGCTATACATGTGAGAAGGTATTTTTATGGTAGGATGATGTTCTACTTCGTACATATGACGTCATACAATATAGGTCGTATGAAGCTAAATGACTTCGTAAATACGAGGTCATCTGGGGACAATAGGTATGATAATTCAACTTAGGCGACGAGGACGATGTTGGATCACTTCGTCTGCACGGGATCTCTTGTTCTGAGTGGACGCTTTAATATCCACTTCGTACGTATGAGGTCATTTGGTTTTCCTCAAATTGATGACGTCAGGTATGCTATGGTAAGTTCATGTTCTTCAGACAATGTAACACATTCGTTTGCCAAAGATTAATATTAGCTTACATTCTAACAATATCCTTCGCATTCCAACGAACCCTTAGTACTCTGACAACCCCCACCCTAACCTATAAGCATCATCCTTCCTTAACAACCTAGTTATGTGACCACTATAAGTTTCTGTCCCACCCCTTTGGTGACAAACCCCACTTAGACCAGCCCAAAACTCAACCTTGCACCTACCCTTCACCAACACTCCCACCCCTAAAGACGAGCCCAACCCACAAATCCCTTAACTCATTGCATTTTCTGAGGTTTTTTTAATTCAAATTTTCATAATATTAAAATTGTCATAATAAAAATAAATATATGCAAGTAAACGTAATTTAAATATAAATTTTTAAATTTATATAGAAATTTTATAAAGTTAGTACCATTATTTTGCTTAATCAAAAAATTTAATAACTAAATTATACCTTTAGTAAAGTGGTATAATTTTATTATACGAATATAAATTTATAATTATTTTTGCACTCATATTATTTATGTTACTTTTGTCAATATTATATAAAAAAATCATTTTTTTTAATTTTTAAAATAATTTTAACATATGGCACGATATAAAAATTAGTACAAATTTATATTTTATTAACATTCTCGAACTAATAAAATTATCACCAAATTTGTATATTTTATCAAAATCTACCACAACTTTTGAATATCAAATAAATATTATCGTCTTCGTTTAGATAACTGAAATTAACATTTTTTGTCGAATGAACACTAGATGACTAACCAAATTACTGTCCAACTTTCATGTTTTGTCTAAATCTATGTTTAAATTGATCAAGTGGGGTTGACATGAATATCGTAACTTTGTTACCTAATAACTTAAATGAAATTATGATATTTCTATAATATTTATAAGAAAATTAATAATATATTTGCCACATCTAAAAATTAAGTGGTAGATTTCGATAAAATATAAAAATTTGCTGATAATTTTATTATTTTACCCTTATATAAAATAGTGTATTGAAACTTATAACAATAAAAATAATAAACAATAACATTAAAAAATATTTAATTTGCTAAAGTTTAATATTAAATGGATTTAACCGACAAGAGTTTAACTTGAATGATGGCCAATCGACTTGAATTAAATGTAGTATGTTTGGGCTGATTTTTTTGATAGTAAAAACATATGAGTTTAATGTAAATTGTATTATTTTTATGATTACAAGTTTTAAAAAGAAATTATTAAATATAATGTATTTGATTCCCGTATTTGTAATAGTCATTAATATTGTCTTTATGTTTAACATTTTTTTTCCTTTTTATAAAAACAAATGTTCAACTTGAATTCGTTACACCACATGTAACTATAACCATGTAAGAATCTCTTAGTTTGAAGAGGTGTTATATGTGTAGTTTAAAAAAAAAAATCATTTTCATTCGTCTTTTGGGCTCCTAAACAATATTCACCGGTTAATTTTTTTTACTAAATACACATCACGTTAAAAATGTTACGATAAACTTAAGGTTGTTGCAAACACTTGAACATTCACATAAATTTTACAAATCTATCATCTCCGTTTATTGTGTTATGGAATATAAATTGAAGAGTAATGTAATAATTTTTTTGGCAAATGAAAAATAATCAATGGAGATTGAAAGAGATTGTTGAGGTAGAGGAAGGTGCATGTAGGAGTCACAAGAAAAAAATATGGAATATGTTTTTTTGAAGGAAAATTTTTACTGTCCATGTTCACAAGGATATATGCATGGGAGTGGAAATTTTGGTTTGATAAGGTGTAAGTATTCAAAAAAAGAGAGAAATTAACCATTTCAATATTAGCTATGGTGTTTAGGATTTTAACTAAATTTATATATATGTAACTTTTAAAGCAATATTGCAATGCAGGACATAGACATTTCTTTATTTTTTGTTATTTTTATTTCTTAAATTTAAATTGTGAGTTGGATATGCGGTGAACAGTAATGGATTTAGGGTTCTAATTGAAGGGGCATTATTAAATAACAAAATTTATAAGAAAAATCTCATATAAAAAATAAACTAAACATTAGAGCTAAATAAATTGGAAATAAATTTTTAGACCAAAGAAGTATCAAAATGTGAGTTTTTTTTTTTTTAATTTTATTTTTTTAATTAAAAAAATTGAGCTTAAACATAAAATTTGAGCATAAAACATTTTTAATTTGAAGTATGTGCTTAAAAGTAAAGTTGAGAGGGGGCTCTACATGTTAAACATGATCAATTATTCACAAAATGTATAAATTTTATACGTAAAATTACATTTTCATCAAGTGAGATGGGGTACGTGCCCTTCCTGATTAGCACATACATATGCCCCTGGTGGTGAAGGATAAGAAATTAGTTTAGTTGTAATTTTCAATTTTGTTTTGAGTTTACAAACATATCATTGAATTATTGCACGTGACTTTTTCGATTGATATTTGAATACCAATCAAATTGCTGGTTGTTTTTATCATGACACGATTATATCAGATGAAAATTTTAGTTATAATTGATCAAAAAAATTCATATTATTTTATTATTTTTTACTATTCATTTAAACAATTTAAAAAAAATAATTTTTTTTACGTGTCAACTAAAACGTTAACACGACATGAAACACAGACACGACTAATTAACACTATTTATCACTCCTAATTTTGTTTCACTAATTATACTTGAGTGTAATTTTTGTCACTGAATAAAGTTAAATAATAAGTTTATAAATCACTCAATAATTCATAGTTGATTTATATATATATATATACTACTTAAAAATACGTACAACATATATAAATTATTTTACTTATTTTAATTTTTTGATTAATTTTTACACAATATTTGAAATAAATACAAAATTAATTTTCTCATACTTTCTAATTATTTGTGAAAATAAAATAATATTGTCCTTAATAGATGTAGTAATTATAATTTGATTAAAATCTTTATTGAAAGTAATCTTTATTCTATTGTCATATTTAGAGTTCTTATTAAAATAATATTTGGAATTCTTATCGAATGTGGTAATCATCATATAATTAGAGTTATTATTAGATGTGATTATTATTAAATAATATTTAGGGTCCTTATTCAATGTGACATTAGATCTTAAAAAAGTAATTAATGTCATTAGCTTAAAATATAAAGATAATTTATCCAAAATAATATTAGATGTAATTTGGACTTTTATATATAGTATACATATAGATAAATATTGTTGGGTAGAAATTAAACCAGGTACGCGTAGCTCCATTTGATTGGTCCATGTCAACAGGAGAAAAATCAAATTGTACAATTAACCCACAGTTAAATAAATCTTCATTTAATATAAATTATTAATGGTAGGATATTTACATTATTATTCAATAATATGAATATTAATTAAAATGACTTATTTACAAAAATATCATCTACCTATTTTCCTATAAATAAGGCCTCACAATTGAAAAAAGTACTCGTAAGCTCATACTCGAACTTTCAAATTCCTTTATGAACTTAAAATTCTTATTAATATCTAACTTAAGCATTGAAGAAAATACGACATCCCATAGTGTCATGACTCTTGATGTGATTTGCTAGTGATATGTTAGTCAATATAGAGGAAAACGTATGTTCGAAAGAAATCTGATCCAACAGATAGATATATATATGCTTGGAGATAATTAATTTTAGAAAATAGACATTTATAACATTTTTTAAAATTTCTAACTACAAAAATTACTTTATATTCAGTTCATATATTTTTTCTATAAAATTAAAGTCCAACCATACATTTTACACTTTTTTTATAAAAGGTTGTAGCTAGCAGTTTTTAGTGGGTGCACTGGGACATCCCAACTAGGTTGGCACTTCTTTAGCACTTTCTTCATTAAATCACTCAACCACTAATATTATTAAATATTAATAAAATTAAGCATACAGATAAATATTCTCAACAAAACCTGTAATTAGGTTTGTTGTTAGCATCTGAATAAATTAAAGAGCTAGCGAAAGATGGGGCATTCTACCACCAAGTCGCTGTACATAAACTAGGAGCCCTAGAAGCTAAACTATCAGCTGCAGCATTGCTCTCCCTGTAAATATGTGAACAATGAAACTCCATATGAGTAATTTTATCTAAACAATCCGTCCAAGCAGAATGCCATCTCCAAGGAATCGAAGAAGACCGAGTTTGAAAGAGAGCAATAACATATTCTGAGGCTGATTCTAACCAAAGACGCCTCCACCGAAATATATATGCATACTTCACCGCATAAATGGCTGCCGCTAGTTATGCTTCAAAAGCATATGATACTCTAAGCGGAATACAAAAACAACCCTTAACAAATGATCCGAAAGTTCGAAAAATACCTGCACAACCAGATAATCCTGGTTCTCCGAAAGTTGCCCATCTGTATTGACCTTTATCCATCCCGAGGGTGGTGCCTTCCAATTAACCTCTATAATCCTTGGTGCCCGTCTCGGGATCCCTGTTATTCGAAGTCGCCTAAGTACCTGTAGATCATCTATAGTATTTTGCATGCAACCACTCTTTGAGAGACTTGCCTTGCGGATAAAATGCCATACTATGGAAAAAGTCAAACTCAGCGTCGTCCTCTTATTGTTAAATCGATAGTCATTTCTAGTAGTCCAAATCACAACTAGAAATGACTATCGATTTAACATAGATTGGTGAGTTGTGATCCAAATTCCATTGCCATTGTGGCCTTCCATAGGTTTGGGATCGAAGAGTCTGTACATGGTCGTTTTCCAAAGAAGAAGCATAGGAAGTCCCAAAGAGCACCTGCAAAATGACAACTTAAAAAAATACGTGACATAGTTTCCTCCTTGGAACCACATAACGAGCAACGGGAGGGAAACGATTGTCCCCTCCTTTTTAATTGACAATTCGTTGGAAGTTTATTCTGAATAGCATGCATAGCAAAATAGATCGTGAGGGCGGTATATAATGAGCCCAGATGGCCTTACCCTAAATCTTGCGTTCTCCAATCACACGTAGTGAATCATAAGCTTCACTGGCTGTAACATCTCCCTTAAATGAGTGTGTCCAAACTATGATGTCCGAACCTATGCCAACAACTGTTGACTAAATTTTTGAGGCAATATCTGGATAGGAGTCTTTGAACGATTGCGGTAAATTTCAACCATCTTCACGGAGGTAGTCCCCCACTAGTGAGTTTATTAGAGGGTCCACTGGTGGGTTATCCATCCTATCAATTAGTGGAATACCTAACTAATTGTCTGTCCAGAACTTAACTGTAGAATTCCTTCCAACTAACCACCTAGACTCCTCCAAGAGGGTTAAATAGTGAGGTTGCAAACCCGGTGAGACTGATGAGCAGACATAACAATTGCGTGGAGAGCCATTTTTTGCTAGATATTTGCTAAGTAAGTAAAGCAGAGTGTTAGAGCTCCCTGTGATTACCCTCCATGCGAACTTTCTTAGCATGACCTCATTTAAGAGACGGATATTCCGCAAACCAAGACCTCCTTCATCTATTGGGCGACAACAGTCTTTCCAAGCCACTTGTACTTGTTTGATTGTATCGGTCTTTCCCGACCAAAAGAAATTGCAAATGATTTTTGTTAGGTCCTGAAGGACTATTTTTGGCCATTTATATATCTGAAATGAGTGAAGAAAAGTACCCTGAATGATCGAAGAAATCAAGTACCGCCGTCCTGCCAAAGAAATAGTCAGCCTATTCCAGGCCTCAATTTTCACACGAATTTTATCTGCTAAGCTTTGAAACCAACACTTTTTCGGAGCCCCCTAGAAGAGATTGATGCCCAAGTAAGACAAGGATGATCTTCCAGTGCGCATGTCAGATAAATTTCGAAGTGATGAAATGTTGTTCGGTGTAACACCTTTACCAAAGTAGATAAAAGATTTTTCTAAATTTATCATTTGACCCGAAAGGCGACTGTACAAGGAAAAAGCCTCAGTTAACACTTGAATGTTAGTCTCACTTGCACGACCAAAAATAAGAAGATCATCTGCATATAAAAAGTGTGTTAGCGCACGAGCTCCTTTGGGTGAAGATATTGGGAGTAAATGCCCCGTATCAACCAATTTTTTAAGGTATCTGCTGAGGAAATCTTCAGCTATGCAAAATAATAGGAGGGACAAAGGATCCCCCTGTCGGATGCCTCTAGAACAAGAAAAATAGCCCCTGGGTGAACCTTTAACCAGATTTGAGATTCTTGCTGATGCAAATATATCTCGAATCCAGCCCAGGAAAATGTTGTCGAAACCAAAGCATTGCATCACTTTTAAAATAAAATCCCAGCGTATAGTGTCAAAAGCTTTGTGAATGTCAAATTTCAGAGCGATGTTACCTTGTCTACTGGAAAGCTGCATAGCATTAAAACATTCAGAAGCACCTGCCATGCAATCGCCAATGTTTCGACCTGTAATGAATCCAAATTGATTTTGAGATAAAATACGAGCGCATATATGTCCTAATCTGCCAGCAATAATCTTTGTTATTAACTTGTACATAAAGTTGCCTAAAGCAATAGGCCTGTACTGATAATATCCCAGCACTGCTGAAACAATTTACCAGTAAACCCATCTGGTCCGGGGGCACTCATTGGATCAAATTCAAAAACTGTAGCTCGTATGTCTTCTGATGATAGTATGCGTCGTAAACTTTGATTATCCATAGAGGTGACCAGGGAGGGCACCACTGACTCTATGGGAGCAAAATCTGTCATTCCACCTGTCTGACTTGAGAAAAGATTTTCATAGTAATCCAAAATATGAGTGGCTATTACTTTTGGATCATTAGTTATTTCTCCATTAATTTCCAAATGTGTCAAAGGTTTTTGTGCTCTTAAACGACGAAGTAGTGAGTGAAAAAAAGTGGAGTTTCTATCTCCACCTTTTAGCCATTTTAATTTGATCTTTTCTCTTAGAAAGATATCTTGCTAGCGCAACAATCTATCTAAGTCAGCGTGAACATCAGACTCCAGTTGCAGCAGTTCTTCAGAGAAAGAATCATCATTATAATGCTGTTGAATGTCAGCCAGTGTATTTGTCGCAATTGCAATATTTTGATTTAAATTACCAAAGACAGTTTTGTTCCATGTCTTGAGAACCAATTTAAGAGCCTTAAGTTTGCCAATAACAATACTCATAGTCCTAGCCTGGATAGGCACTGACTAAGTGGCACAGACTAAATCCATAAATCCTGGGTGCTCGAGCCACATACCATGAAACCTAAATGGCCTTGAACCTCCATTCCCTGTCGTAGAAGCCATGAGTAAAAGCGGATGGTGATCTGAGCAGTGTCTAGGAAGGGTACAACAGGAAATCATAGACCAAGAGTCTAGAAAGGATTATGAACACAACCCACGATCTAATCTTGATTGTATTTGAGATAGTCCACCTTTACAGTAAGTGTAAAAGGCCCCTTTAGTGTCAATTTCAACCAAGTTACAGGGAGAGATCATAGCACTAAAATCTTCGATAGAGGTATTACTATGAGTCAAGCCAGTAGTTTCATGGGATCCAAGAACAACATTAAAGTCCCCTATCACTAGCCAAGGGGCTTGAGTATCTGAAATCATCCTTAGTGAGTCCCAGAGGTCCCTTCTTCTAACATACGTTCCCTTACCATAAATAAATGTTAAAAGAAAGATTTTTGAATTTGCTGTGTAAGTGACCATTATATGTTGTTGATGTTGTATAACAATTATTGTATCACCTGCCACTGCGGGGGCTGCAAAGAGCCAAAGTTTGCTGATCGTTGTGGTGTTTGAGTTGATGAAGGTATAACCCAAGTTTTGCCAAAAGCGATCTTGAATGGTTTTAAGACCGGACATTGGTTCTGCTATACAAAGAAAGTCTGGTCTTTCCTTTTTGCAAAAATTGTGTAGGGTATTCCGTGTGTTCTTATTGGAAATACCTCTACAGTTCCAGTAAACTACTATCATTTTGAGTTACTATCAGAGTTCTCTATGATGGGTGTGTATCTCATAGGTTGGAGATGTGGACTAACTGATCGAGCACGTTGATTTTGCCAGTTACAACTTGCCAACCTAATTCTTCCTTATTTTTGGCGTAATCTTGTTTCATTTTCTGTATACGCTCACTAAGGTCGGCTATGGAGATTGAAGAAGAAGGTGGAAGGGAAAGAGTAGGCAAGGTGAGTCTCGATGTAACAAGAGGGGGTAAGGATCCTATGTTAGGGATGTCTGTATTACCAGGTGTGTTTACGATAGATCCTGTGGGAATAGATGAAACTACTGCATGCAAATCTGTAGTATGAAAGACATCAAATGAGGTTGTAGTGGCTAGTCTCGTGGAGTTGGTAATGGTTAAATTTGTGGAAGATGTAGTGGCTAGATCCGTGGATTTGGCAATATTTATTAAGGGAGTAGTGGATGTGGTTGAAGTAACCGCTTCGTCAGGTGGTAAGGTTATTGTAGGAAGAGACGGGGTAGTAATGTTTGAATCGATAGTAATGTTTGAATTGATAGTATGAAGAGCATCAAAAGCATTACTAACCATAACCATATTGACAGTTGAAGTGACCTTAGGCCTATAAATTTGTTGCTGACGTGAGTGTACTTGAGGCCTATTCGTTTAGGTCTCATTGTGTTTTTCTGCTGTAGCATTGGCATTTTTCATGCATTTAAAGGCTGCATGTCCCACTTAGGAGCATAGATTACAAAAGTTGGGCTCATTTTCATAATACAAATCCACAAAAATCTTAAGTGACTCCACTTCCACAATTACCTGTTCTTCAAGCTTGCGTGCCAGATCGATATCAATTAAAAGTCTAGCATACTGACCCAACTCGCCATTGAGTGTGGCATTGTCAATTTTTAGTGGAACACCAATGGCTCGTGCAATTTGTGCAAGAATTTGTTTGTCCCAAAATTCCCATGGCAAATTATAGAAGCGAACCCAAACTTGAGCATCGGTAGATTTTTGGGTGTGCGGGTTAAATTTGGGTGTCCACGGTTGAACCCGAAAAATACCTGGCTTAACATTGATTGGCGCATTAGCTTTAACCTTGGCCTGATCCTCAGGGGTGTGTAATAAAATATGGTAGAAACCACGGCCCAGAGGGATAAGTTTCCAATTTGAAGATAAGTTCCAGATTGTTTTCAGCCGGGTTTTAGATCACCCTGACTCCAGAGTTTGTCTCCTTTAGAAAGGATTATTCGACCAATTAAAGAGAACTTGTAGAGATTCAAACGAGTTTGATAGACTTTTAGATCTAGGGTAACACATGTAATATCTCCATTCTTTTTTGGGTTTGGTGTCATACATGACTCAATAAAAAAGTTCGTGGAATTTTTATCATTGGCTTGGACATAACTCTTTGTCTTTGAAGAGGGTATTTCATAAGGTTCAATAAGTAGATTTGAAATGTTGTCACCAATGGTCTGAGCATAAATTTTTTGTGGTTGGCTTTGTGTGGGCAGATTGGGTGAAGTCTTGAACATGGCTGCATGGCTCGGATAATTTTCCGTGGAAGTGGTACCCAGTGAGTGGTTAGGATTATGTTTACTTATAAGATTTGTCATAGGAAAAATCTTAAACACAACAGGTGGTAAGTATTATATCAATGGTGATTGAAGACAGCCTAAACTTAAATTCATATCAAGGTCAAAATTATGTAAAGGATACACCACAGTAGAATAAGTACCTGAGTGGGTTGGTGAGTGTAAAACACTCAAATAAACCCTATTGCCTATGTCTGATCCCAGCAGCCACACCAAATAAAGAATCCAACTTCTTGTTTGAGCTGCCTCACCCAAGGTAGACACCCTTAGCCGACAGATGAGTTGATTGGATGGCGTTGGTGGATCGGCTTGGAGAGCTAGTGGATCAGACGGCGTTGCAAGCGGACGAGTTGGTGACTGACATTTTACACTAAATGCTGGCTAGTTGGATGCCATTTAAACTGAGCTTCTGTCAATTAGACCCTGCATTATGTTAAACTATGACTATTTAATCTTGTTTAATTTTACATTCAATTCAGTTAAATCTGATTTAATATTAAATTACATTCAATTAGATTTAATTTAATGTTATTTTTATTATTATAAATTTAATTGATTTTATTTATGGTAATTTTTCTTAATTATTCATTTTTAAGAATTAAATTAATTTCAATAACTCTTTGAAAAGGCAATAGTGGTATTTGTCGGTCAATATGATCACGTGGTACAAGCTAACAAAATAACACAATAACATTTAACGTAGCTGGCACAAGGCTTATATGGTCAATAGACTACACATTCAATAATAGAGCCTAAGGCAATTTTCTTGCCGTGTTGTTCCCTTCTTCATCTTCCGTTATTGTACGGACTAAATTTGTCTACGTGTTTGTGCTTGGGTCATTGCATTGAAGTCTTTATTAACTTTTTGTATTTGTTGTTTTTATTTTTTTATTTTTTGAGTTTTTGGCTCATAGCAAGCAACCCTAATTTTGTCTTAACCTTCTATCAGTTGCAGATCAATGGTATATAAGACGGTTTTGCTTTTTAGTATCCCTCTGTAACCGGCTCATAATTATGAAGCCTTTCTATTCAATAACTCAGAACATTGTTCTTTCTTTGTAATCAGATATTAACCGTAGGCAAAAATATATTAAAAATTACATAAATCTTATAATGCCAACAAATTCATATATATCACCTATCATACATGTGTTCCAACAATTTCTTGTTTTTAATGATCTTTAGGTCATATATTATTTCTGTATATTTGGTAATAACTCATTATAATTTTCTCTTAATTTATTTAAGAAATGGCTTACAAAATATAATTTCAATAAATAATAACTTTTTAATGAGTCTAATTCTCCTACTTCATTTTTGGGGTGTTGCTAATTTTATGTGACATTAATACGCGACAAACACATGAATAAAAATTGCTGAAAATGTGGACTTTTGGTTGCATAAAAAATAGACTTTGTGTCCATGTGTTTTACAAATTACAGCCACTTGTGGCACACCAATAGTGTGATAGGTGATTTTCTTCCATTTTTAATCATTTTTTTTTTGAAAATTACATGAAATAACACCACTAAAATTTATAACAACAAAAATAAAATTTCAAATAATATTAAATCGGATTCAATTGGATAGAGTTCAATATAAAATGGATTTAAATGATCGTAATTCAATTTTAATAACGTTTAATGTGAAATGATAGAAAAATTAATACAAAAGAATATTTTGCTGAGAACTTTATTGGAATTATTGTATTTGGAATAACATAGTCATTGACAATTATTAATTATATCAAATATTTTATAAAATATGTTAGAACAAAATTGTTGTAATAAGTCAAATATTAAATAAGCATATATTTTATTTATGTTCATAAAGAGATAAATTATATGTTCTATAATGTGTGATAGGTTTATAGACTCGTCCTACTATAAAGCCTAAATTGACTCATTAGATTTATGACTATATTGGGTTTTGGGTTCTATTATAAATATAATACATAATTGCTAGAGTCAGTAAAATAATCTTTGTAGTGTTTAGTGCGACTGTTCTTATAACTTTAACTCGCCAATATCATTGTCATATTTTCAAGTATGCAATTGGAGCATTATTGTCACGCCCCAGATTTTGAGTACGTGAATTTTAAGAAAATAGATAAAATTTGAAAGAAAATTATTAATTTTAGAATAATTAATTATGAAGTATAAATTTAAAATGAAACTAAACAATTAAATATAATTTGGGTACCCTTTAAATAATTTAATATTTATAAAAAACACAATAAAACCTTCAAAAACTTATAATCCAAATAATTACAATTATTTGAATTTATAACAAATCAGATTGATCTCAGCTTGTCTACTCAATATACAGAATAACTACTAAAAGTAATAAGGGTAAAGGAAAAACCATTTAATTGAACTCCTTAGAAGTACGCACCTCACGTTCAAGTCACAACAACTACGAAGAAACAGTATCTAATCTGAAAAGAGAAAGGGGAAACTAGGTGAGCTACAACTAGCTCAGTAAGGATATACTCCATGCATAGTCCTCGATGAAAATCAATAATGCATGTTACATTTAAATTATTTCAAGCATGTCCAATAATAAATCATCAGTATATCAATAGTGGGGAGATTTCTTTTTTTTTTTAAACTCGAGCATACCTGTACTTCCTCACTTCCGAAACTGGGTGGAGTGTACATTCCAAGTATCCCATGCATGCTCATACAATCATAATGAAATATGCAATGTCCAATATAAAATACACATGCATGCTAAGCCAAATCTATATGTGTTGGTCAACTCTAAATTACATGGGCATGGGCACGTGCGCGGTCAACCTTCGAGACTCACGTGGGTCCACCTCCGACCCCATGTATGGTCATACTCTAAAATACATATGGCACATGTATTGGTAAACTCCAACGTACATGGGTCCTCGCCTTAAGGGTCCTCGTCATATGGGCGGTCCAACTCTGAGACCCATAGACGGAAACAAATACAAAGACCCAAGACGGACAACTCCGAAATACAATGGGGTCCAACTCCAAGGCCCATGTGCGGTCTAATACCAAGACCTATGTATGGACAACTCTGAGATACATGTGAAATGTAATGCGTACCTGTAGTCCATTGAAAAGTAGTCTGCTGCATCAGTAGCCCAAGGGTACCATAACTCCACAAGACATCTATACAGGTAATACTCCCCACAAAATAATTTCATGATGCATGCATAAAAACTCAGATGCCATATAAAATATTTTAATACCCGTATTTCATAATCTCATATATACATATAAGATATTTCCAAATGGGTATTTTAATTATAACATCATTAGTAACACTTTTATAAAAATATTTATAAACATGGCATCAATTTCAGTCATTCAAATATCTATGATGATGCATGATATTTTCATAAAAATAATGCATGAAGGAAAAGTGGAGTAATAACCCCTACCTTAAAGAGTTTCATAGGTACACTTGTCCTATACGGTTCTAATTGTGATAATGTCTCAAATCCTCATTAGTAAAACATTGACTCTAGTACTTTATTAACTCACACTTTCAACGCCTCTTCTATAAGGACTTCTATCTATAATTGCATTTTTTGAAAAATGTCAAAAAGTATTAACAGTGCGATCATTCAATAAAACCTCATTTAGAAGTATGTAACCAAAGGTTCTTGCTTGATGGATTATAAACCTTAGACATACTATGGATTGAAAGGTCAAAACAAGAACAATGCAAAGAGTACAACCTTGTAGCTTCTTTAGAAGTTACAATGGAGTAGAGATACTAAGAAAAACTCTAGCAATAGACACATGAGAAAAATAAGTATTTAATATGAGGCATCTAAGAAATAATATCTAAATCTTAAAAAATTTTACTGACACAGAACTTACAGGGAATACAGAGAAGAGACCAAAATTCAAGGCCACCAATTAGCTAGTCATCTTTGTAAATCATTTTGTAAACAGGTCTGTCTGGTCTATTAGAACCAAGTTATTACTTAATTATCACTTGTTAAGGAAAAGTATACTTACAAGTTTAATTAAGTAGATCCAACTACAAAAAATTAAGTAAAAATACATCAAAACATGCAACTGAAGTAAATACCACAGTTGCATAGAAAAATTTAAAGACACAAGATATCTTCTATTGACATATCATTATTTGGATCTATCAGGGAAAGGAGATTTAATTTTTTTTCCCATAAAATCAGCCACAAAATGCCAAGAACACTGGCTGTTAATAAACCTTGATATAGTTATGATTGCCCATTGGGACATTTATATAATTACCAGTAAAAAAAAACCTAAGATTCAAACAATTCAAGCAGAAAATAGTCTATCCAATACTCAACATAAGAAAAAAATCATTATAGTCCACTCATCTAGTGGTAAACTAAAAAGCAACAACCACAATTTTACCTAAAAATTACAGTTCTTGAGTGGTACAGAACGGTGTTGGACGGCAGAGGACAGTGGAATAAGGACGCAACTCCGGTGGACTCACGTAGGAGGAAAAGGAATTTGACAACAGAGGAATGATGGTCAGCCATTGGTGTGCCACGAACAGCGGCTGGGCTGTTTAACACTGGCTTCTTCTCTATGTTTCGGCGTTAAACTCATTGATGGAAATAAGGCCACGGCAAGGAGGACGACGGCATTGGTGTGGCGTCGGTGAGCTCGTGTTGGAGTAATCAAGAGCTGACGGCCGCTAAGGGAACGAGCAGAGGTAGCACAGCTTCGAAGCTGGGTTGTTTTTCGAGCGAGGTGCTCCGTTGGGGGGGGAAAGAGTGACCGGTGAGGGTGACGGCGGCGGAGGCGAGGACGGCATCGTTGTGGTAGCGCCTCCCTCTCTCTCTCTCTCTCTCTCTAGCGCGCCGTTGAGGAGAAAGGAGAAATTTGGGTATAAAGGGTTTAGGTGGTAAATGACCGAATTGCCCCTACCCTTACTTTGGAAACTTTTAAGGGCATTTCAGTAATTTCACATAAATTTTCTCAAATTTTTAAAAATGTGTATAAAAATTAAAGAAATTATTTAAACTATTATATATTATTTACAAATAAAATTTGTAACTTCAAAATATTAATTTTTGCTTGTTAAAAAAAATCCACAATTAAATATTTTAACATTTTAAAATAGAACTAAATTTAGTAAATAAATTTTTAATTATTTCCTTAAAATATTAAATTTAGATCAGGGTCTCACAATTATTGTCAAGATCAATGACTTTTTTTTTTTTTTTTTTATCAATTCTAATAAACAAGTATGTATACTTCCTTTTTATATGTAATATTATTGAAATAAGTTCCATATACTTATTGATAACCAATATTTCTCTTAGTATTTTGTTAATTTTTAGGCATTATTTTTTCGTTTTATTTAAATATTTTTTTTGCTTTAAAGGTATTTTTGTCACTTTACAGGTGAATAAATATTTGGAGAGTTCTTGCAATTTTTAAGTTTTTTTGAAATTTCAATGATTTTTTATCAATTTAGAGAGCTGGTAGCTTCATTTAGAAGAAAACAAGCCCAAAAACATCAACATTGTGCAAGTGAATGCCATAGCACTCACATGGATGAACTTAGCAAGGCGAAGTGGATGTGTACAATTCAGACTGGGATGAACTTAGCATCGGTATTTCAAAACAACACCATTTTGCGTCTCCCTTTAACACATCTCTTGCCCCTCTAAAGACATTATTTTCTAGACTCAATCAACCCCCCTTCACACCGGCACGCACAGAGACGTACCTAACCGTGGGCTGTACCGGGCTTGAGCCCGAACAGCCTTTTTTTAATTTTTTTAATTAATATTAATAATATAAATATAATTTAATATATTATATTATAATTATATCTTTTTCTTTAAAAATAAAAATATTAAATATTTAAAATATTTATGTTTTAATTTACACCCATATCAATAGTTATGTATTATATACTCCTAAAAATTATAATTTTTAAACTTTTTAATTGATAAATATTGTTTAATTATTAATTTAAGTATATATTTAAGTATAAATTTATATATATTTAGCACTCTTTTTTTATAACAATTCACCATTATTTTATTAAATATTTTTTTTCTTCTTTAAATTATTAATTAGAGCTCTTTATTTCAAAATATATATTATATCATTGTTCTATTAGAACATGAAATTTATTTTAAATTTATATACTATCAATTACTATTAATAGGTGAAAAATAATTAGGGATATAACTTATTTATTGATTCTTTAATTCTTTAGTTATTTTAATTTTTTGTTTAATTGTTGTTAGGTTTATTTAAATTTGTAATTTTTAATTTGTATACTTTAATTTACATTAAATATTTTTTTTTGTAGGTTATAATAGATAAACCTCACAAAAATTCTAAATCATTTAAAACTCTTCATTTATTCTTTAAGAAAATAGATGACCAACAATTAACCAAGATACTTCTATTGAGGCTACTAATCAAAAAAGTAAGCAATCTCAAAAATTACTTGTTGAAGTTTGTAGAAAAAATTGAATCTAAATTGATAATCGATGAATTTTATGCTCTAAAGCGTCGTCGGACACAACTTAAATAATTTTTTTTATTTTTGAAATTTATATTATTTTTTCAATATTAGCTATAAATCTTAATATTATAAATAAAAAAATTAAAATTTTATTTTAATATAAATTAGCCCTCCTAAAAAAATAATTCTGGTTACGTCCCTGGGCACGCATGTTTGATACAAATTATTCTCAGCCATCATATTTTATTGATACAACGATCCAAAATATTTTTAGGTTAATATGGGAACTATTTATATCGTTTTAAGCCCTATTTATGTACAACTTTTTAAACAAAAAATTGATAAAAAAATACTCAAATTGCAGCAGCAATTAAGAGTAAAAATTAACCATTGCTGGCTAAATTATTAAAGCTTTTGGAGAAGGAAGATCTACAAAATCAAGAGTTTGAATATTTGTTTCATCAAGATTATTTTTATATCTAGTTTTATTTTTATTTTCATTACAAAGATGATGCCTTTAATGATTTTATTCATGATTTTGAGTAAAATTATGTGACTAAATTTTCTATGGGATTTTAACTTTGCTACCATATATTATTTTGGAATAATAGGTTAATTATTATTATTTTATTAAATATTTGAGATTATTTTTTATTCATTGTTCTTCATAATTTTAATTGTGAATTGTTGATGAGTTAAATTCTATTTATGATTATTGAAAGAGTCAGAGACTTGATGCACAACAATAATAAAGAGATACAAACTCTTTAGATCTCACATCACTTTTGCAAGCAGAAAAAATAAGTAAAACTGATAAGGCAGTACAAACAGAAACATAATAAATTCAATATACAACTAGAAAAGAAAATAAAGCTTTACAATTACAAATAAATTCTCATATATTGATACATACTCGAATAATTAATTAATGTATTAACACAACAATATAACGTGATACATTCACATAAAATCCAATCATAAGTAATAATATCCACATGTTACTTATGACAACCACACATACATGTATACATATACTGGTATAATGGTTATATAATAAAAACACGTATATATCAATTTAAAAGATATTAATAACTATTTTTATAAAATTGTTAGTTTTCTAGCTTTTTGATGCAAAATTTTAAGAAAGCTATATTAATTGCTAGGCATGGAATACCCTATCTAAGGAACAGTGTCCGAAGACACCTCAAGAGATAGAGGATATGAAATAGGTGTCCAAGTTTGGAATTTGCTATGTTGTGTAGTAGGCTTGACATCTGTTTTGTTGTTGGCATAGTCAGTCGATATTAATCCAACCTAAGAATTGATCATTTCGTTGTAGTTAAATGCATCCTCAAGTATCTTAGAAGAACAAGGAATTATATGCTAGCATATTCTGGTAGAGATTTGATCCCCACAAAATACATAGATTTTGACTTTCAAGCAAACAAAGATTCTAGGAGATATACGTCTAGGTCAGTGTTTATCCTCGATGGAGGAGCCATACTGTGGAAGAGCGTGAAATGAGGATGTATAATCAATTCCATAATGGAGGCCAAATATGTTTCCGCTTATGAACTAGCAAAAGAAGGTGTATGGCTCTACAAATTCTTAGCATATTTGGTAGTTATTCCAAATATGGACATTAACACAATATTGTGATAATAGTGGAGCAATGGATAACTCAAAAGAAGCAAAAATCCACAAACAAGGAAAGCATATAGGGCGTAAAGATCATTTGATTCAAGAGATTGTACATCGAGGAGATGTAACAGTCAAGAAGATAGTTTTTGAGAACAACGTTATTGACCTGTTCACTAAGACATTACCTACCAAGAGTTTTGAGTGTCACCTAGAAGGGATGTGGTTAAAATACATGTCCCATTTGCTTAAAGTCTAGAGATTGTTAGGATAGAGTCCTAAATGCAAAGGAGTTTGTATTTATGTTTTTACTGAAATTAGAATAGATAAGAGAAATTTTCATTTATTTACATATGCTATTTTATTTTTTGAATAAATAATAACATCCTTGATTATTTGTGTCTGCATAAAAATTAGTATATTATAGTATATACAAGGGGATTAGTTTTATGTGAAATGAACATATTGTCTGTGGCGATTAATTAAAGTTTATATAAGGGATATTTAATTAAGTCACTAGTATGGATCATATTCATTTGGAATGGAGTGACCCTTAACTGTGATAACTAATATAGAGACATCTAGCTAATTATACTAAATTAGATCATATATATTAGAAACACTGTTAATATTCATTTACTTGCAATTGTTTCTTTATGTCACTCAAAGACTATGTGTAAGATGATCTTAATCCTAAGTAATTTGCCTCACCCCTTGCTATAGCACCTTGGTATTTGACTTACTCGGTGATGCCCAAAGTTTTGGGCTAGGATACCTTGTATGTTGGTATCATATTATTTATGGTACGTTGGCAGGTCATCTCACAAGATGTGGAATCCACTTCGTCTGTTCGTAGATGTTAAATAACAATTCTCTTATTTAGTGACGAGTGCTTGAAAAACATTAATATTCTGTGATTTATTGTGCTTAATTGTGACAAATAGATTTGATTATAACTCTTTTATTTAATTATTTGCATAAATCTATCAATTTAGAATCATGGTATTTTTTACGTATTTCAAGTATTTTTAGCTTCAAAAGATATGAATAATGTAAGCACATAAAGATGGGACACTTGGAACACTCAAATAGCAACTTAGGAGCAAAAAGAACTAAGACATGTAAGCCTTACATCAGAAATCAACCAATATGTAAGGGTTACGTACGTAGACAAGAAAATAAACTTGTGCCGCGGCACACTGCTCTCGAATTTTTGTATGGAGCAATTTTTAGGCTTGTGCTATGGCAGATAAAATGTTGTGCCACGACACACGTGTTTTTTTGGAGAGTCCCAATTCTGTACAACCTTTACATTTATAAAACATCCTTTATGTTTTCAGCATTACATAGAATTTTTCACACAATTTAGGACAATTTTATACTAAACTAAACTAGGTTTTGGAGCTTTGCAACAACCTAAGGAGGTAAGAGAGGCACACCTAAAGGAGACAAGAAGCCTTTTAAAATTGAAGATCAAGCTTTTGGGGAAGGAAACATCAACTAAGCTAATTGTGGTATCTAGATTTAGGTTATTTGTTGTTGTTAGATATTTCTTCTTCTTCTTCTTTCCTCTCTAGAATGTATGTTATATTATATTTGTCTATGAATATTAATTTAAACTTGTTTGGTTGAATTTAACTATGAATGTTTAGTTTTTGTTACTATGTTTGCTAGATTTATTTTGGTGAATGTTTTAATAAATAAGTAAAGATTACTTTTTGATAAACTTAATGAAAACTTCAAATTGATGACCTAGTCATAGCATTAATTTGATTGACATATTTTTTCTTGTGCATAGTTTGATTGCTAGTTAATATACCCGATCAGTAGGATATTGATTAGTTAATCACCAAAGAAAATTATCCGATCTGTAGAAATTTTCGTGAATAAAAGGAAAGTCGATAATCTTGATTTATTAGATCGTTCATGTTAATTCACCATAATATTTCAATGCAAGCATTGTCAACTAAGCTAAACATCTATAAATCCTCCATTGATTATTAATAACCTAAGAAAGTTAGTTTTAAGTCAAAATATTTTTCTGTGACTTGTTCGTATGCTATCATAATTATTCGTTCCTTGCTTTCATTGTTCTTGCTCTCGTTTTCAATTTCACTTACAATTCTAATTAATTAATATTTCAATAGTTTTAAGAATCTAACTAATTAGAGTTTCAATACCTTTAGGATTCTAAGTAATTAGTGTTTCAATAGCTTTAAGAGTTTAATTAATTAGTGTTTTAATATTCTTATGACTATAACCATTTAGTATTTTAGTTATTGTAGGATTCTAGAGAAGTGTTAAAATGTTATTTAGAGCCACTGCAATTCCTTGAGAAATCGACTTCGGAGGTTTGCTTATCGCTTGCTACAGGTGATTCGTACACTTGCAAGTACTATAATTTACACATCATTTAGCAATCTAGAGATTAAATGACTACGCAAATCTATAATATGATTATAGATAGTTATTGTGAGAAGTCCCAACTTGGTGACAAACCAAGTCTTAGTAATACATACACTTAAGGATTCGCCTCTCTTGTATAAGTAACATAAAGTAATTAATAGATAACAAGTAATTGCAGACAAATAAATAAATAAATAAATAAGGCAAAGATTAGATAAAGAAGTAAAAGCAGTAAATGCTTTCTAATCTTAGTATATACTATATATGTGATCACAATAGTGTGAATACTCAGATTGTACTAACTCATGCAGTAGATTAAGCAAATATAAGATATAACATGGTAAACCCACTTAGGCTCTAATCCTAAGTGGTAACATCCATGGTTTGCTTAAGGCAACTACTCAGCAGCCAAATTCACTAAACAATATAAAACAGTTACTACAGACTCAATAAAGAAAAAATTCCAAATACTTCTATTAGTCAGAGACCAACTGTCTTAACTACCTTAGCTGCTATCACTAGTTGTCTCTACAGCTAGTTTGATCCACACTGGATCCGGTTCACCTCTAGAGTTACACCACCACGCAATATGATACAAATACCTACAATCGGTATGCGTGTACAAATAATATGCAATTTACTAAAAATATGATTTTAGGATAAAACATATCGTATCAATAATACGAAAAATACACTCGATGTATGTTAATACGGAAACTCCACTTCGTAGTAACAAGACAGAGATACACTCAATGTATTGTTATTACGGCAACTATGTTTGATAAAATATTTTTAACAAACTCCACCACCACCTCGTATCTCAATACAGAAACACACTTAAGTTATTGAGAATACAAAATTTCTTTTTCACAAATTAGTTCACAAAAATCTCCAAGTGAATGAACACCTTTGATTCACTAATACGAAACAACACTCAACGTATTAGTGATTTAAGAAAAATGTATTTTTGATAAAAAATATTTTATGCAAAAACAAATTTTATGCAACACAAACAAATCAACTCAAACAAGTATGAGAAAGGGAGATTAAAGAAGCGTGAAATGTGTAATTAATAAGGTAGAGAAGAGGGAATTTATAGTTGATTTTTCAGCTTATAGGACTCTTGCCAACCCTGGCTGACATGTCGCCATTTTGAACCGCCGGTGAGATGTCAACGAGGTCTAATAAGTCACAGTTCCACCCTCTGAACACTCATAGACCCTTCGCCGACCACTTCGGTGAGCCACTGGTGGTACCTGTATGAGGCCTCGATGAACCACTAAAAATAAGTTTTTTCAAGGAAAAACTTCACCTAATAAAAAGCCATAAATACCCACCAATTTAAGGAAACAAATGCAAGTAAAAACACATTTTAACATGCAATTTATATGTTCCAAACCACCCTATAGTGTGTGTATCATACAAACATATAATAGTGTTCGGATCTACGTGGGTGTGTGCAATACTGATTACAAGCAAAGTACCGTACAAAGAGATAGACAAAACACGAAGTAAAATAAACAAACTTCGTCTTTTGCATATAGGAACGCCAACAAAGACATAAAGGGACTTACAGGACTTACAATCTCTCCCTTTGTCTTTCCGTGAAAAAAAACTGCACAACCTATACAAGGTAAGCATCAAACGCAATATATTCATGCAAGATGATCTAACAAAGTTCATTCCTATAAACAGACTCTGACATAGACAAGACACCCGTAACACACCGACACTACAATTGTGTCCGTCTTGTAGTCCTCCATCAATCTTCATGAATTAACACATCCGTCTTGATGCTAACTCCAGCTCCAAGTGAGCTACAAGATCCAAAATTACATCTGTATCCTGCACACATGAAACAAAATATACCTGTGAATGTATCATGTAGAACATAAATGTGTAGTCTAACCAAATACTATCATGTTACCCCTACACAGGTACACACTTATAGGCTAAACAAAAGTAGTCAAATAAACTCCCCTTGACTTCATGCAACACATTTCCTAAATGTATGCAAGTCAGATAAAAAGATGTGATGCAAACCTACACTCACATCCCACAAAAAGCAGAAAATAGATGTAAACATGTTGTGCAACATATAGCCTTATCCCCCATTTTTGACATAGAAAGTCAAAGAATACCCTTATATGAGGGAGAGAAGGCATACAATATGCAATAATCCTATACACTTATGAACACATATAGAGAGGAAACGAAGTATAAGTGAAAGAAATAGAAGTAAGCACATAACAAAGAAACCACATTTTATTAAAAATCAAGATTTTATTAAAAGATTTTAGAAGAAGTAATAAAATACAAAGAAATAAAGAAAAACTAAGATTCTCCTCTCCCTTCATTTTTATTAGGGTCATGCTGAGAATTAATGCTTGACTCCTAACGGTTATAAGGGTGGGAAAAAGGCAAAAAAAGGTCAAGAAACTCAGCATCGAAGGTAGCAAACTGACTAAACATATGTACAAAGGAATCAGAAGACTGAGGTAGATGGATGTCTAAATCTCTAAGAAGAGCACTAGTGCTCATACCAATTGAGTGAATTTGGGAATGAACCACCCTACAAAAAGGCTGAAAAGACAGTCGAGAACTAGAGAACCTTGGAGAGCCATGATAGGGCTACTTAAGACACTCAATTCTACTCACCCTGTCATTAATGTTCATTAGCATCTGTCTGTAGAATCTGCGTTCCTGACGCTCTTTAGAAAGATTTTCAAGAACCTTGTCTAGACGTTGAGTCAAAGCATCCACATTTGCATTTAAAGAGGCATACTCAAAAGATTGAGGAGGAGGAACAAGAAGAGAGTAGAAGTGGTAGAATGAGAGGCACTCTGAGAAGAAGAAGAAGAAGAAGAAGAAGACTCAGAGTTTCTAGACGAAGGGCGTGATGCTGGAAGGTGTTTGATAGAAAGGGGAGTGTGACCATAATCAAAAACTTTAATTACATCACCAAAGATAAATTGCCTCCAGTGAGTAATTAAAGAAGGATAATGAAGACTAGATGAAGAAGGAGAGAAGAAACGAAAAATGATGGTCCTAAAGGTCATACTAGCGAGATCTATAGGCTCACGATCAAGAATGGCACGAAGAAAATGTCCCCTGTCATTAGGCACAGAAGAGACATATGTACAAGGAAAGATGCAAGCAGAGAAAACTTGCAAAAGTATACGTCTAGGAGAAGAACTATTAATAGAAACAATACCTATAGTAAAAGGAATGTTAGGTCCAGCAAGTCTGGTAGCTAAGACAGACTGATTTCGAGCTCCAAAATGCTCAAGATCATCAAAAAGTTAGGACCAGTAAGATTTTCATATTCAAAAGGAAGAACTAGAAAAGAGATATTTTTCATATTTAGGAGAGACAAGAGATCTAAGACATTATCTCTAAAGAAGGTGACCTCACATCCCTTTAAAGAAAAATAAATAGAGAAGGGACGAGTGCAATGAGCAAGTATCGCAAAATAAAACTCCGCAACAAATGTAGGGTCGAAGAAGTAAGAGAACAAAGAAAGAGCCAAGAAAAGTCTGCAAACTTTTCCTAGATAGCAAGAAACTTCTCAATCAAAATAGTGCGCTCACAAATGCAAGTTGAAGACTTCTTTGATTGAGAAGCAAATCTACTAAGTGGAAAAGAGGGACCAGCTTCATCTTGAGTTACACGAGATCTTTTAGTTTGTCGAGGCATTTTGTGGAGAAAAAAAGGGATAAAAGTGCTTAAAGGTAGATTAAAAGGTAGTAGGTAAAAGTATTTAAAGGTAGAAAGTGTTTAGAAAATTTTGTGATTTGAAGAAAGAGGGTTTATATAAGAATTTGTACACCTTGCTGACCCTTTGAGGAGGGGATCGGTGAGGTACCTTCCAGGGTGTAACAACACAACCTCGACGAGACCTCAGTGAATTTCCAGCGAATTGTTAGCAAACCCCCAGTGGGGGTGTTTAGTGAACAACTCTAAAGGGGGATGAGGGAGAAAAATCCTTAAAAATTTTTGAAAAATCATATAATTTTATTTATGTAAATTAAAATAAAGAAATAATAGAATAAAGTAAATAAAGACTTATAGAGAAATCACAAAATACATAAATAAATATATACATAGAATGTTACAAAAAGAGAAAGAAAAGAAGAAATAACTCAAAACAAATTAACTTTCACCAAAAAATAGTGTGTCAAACTACATTCCTCTGTCTGAAAAAGAAATATGAGGGGCAATAGGAGTAAACTATAATCTGTGATCCATATAAGCATGTGGAGTATGAACCACTTGAGAGTTCTTAGAGTTAGAAATTCTCCAATGGCCTGTTGAGCAAACATACATGCGATTAGGAGGGCTTTTAGAAAGTTTTGTCCTTTCTTCACTTTGTCGCCTGTGCATAATATACCCAAAAATAAAATGATCCTACTAACCATAGTAGGTACATCCTAAGAAGTAAAAATGAGAAGAGAGAGGGGGAGATCTCCTAGTACTACTCCGAGCATATCTTGAACATTGGTTGGCAAGGTAGCCAACAGTACCATAAGAATGACAAGTATGAACCAAAGAGGGAGAGGAACAGGGTCTCTATCTTCAAGGAGTAACACGAGGAGGAGTGGTAAAAGTGCCTACATTGAGTCTCATACGGGGATGAGAACTCAACTTCTCACAGTGAGGTCTGATTTTCCCATGCTCACCAAAGTGGTGATAAGAGGGGATGAAGCATGTAGGTAGTAGTAATAGACCATCACTGGCATGATGTGAAGAAGAAGCAAGAGGTTGGATGTTCACTCTGCTAGAAGAGATTGGCTAACGATACTTGCGACTTACCTTTTTTAACAACTTTACCTTTTCCTTTGGAAGCAATAGTCTTGTGATGAGGATCTTATACAACAAGTTTGATGAAAAGAGTAGTAGTAGTAAAAGTAGGAGCAGTAGAGTTGTAGATTTAACTAAGAGAGAAGTAGAAGCAACAATAGAAGGAGAAGAAGCTGCACAGCCATCATTAGTAAAACTTAGTCCATGTTTATCACCTGTAGCCTTGATTCCAACAAGGATCTCATCAAGCTTCTGAGTACCCATAAGAAGTTTCTTGATAGTGGTATTGGAGTGTTCCAACTCCTTTTCAAGGTTAGACTGCTTTGAGTGAAAAGCAGTAAGTAGGTCATCCTTTTCCTTTATGGATGCCTTAAGAAATCTGGTAGAACTACCAAGATTCTGAACTTTATCCTAAAAGGTTAACAACTCTTGATCCTTTTCAGATAAGGCATGAGCAAGATATTCCTTTTCACTTTCCAAGATCTCAACCTTCTTTCTTAGAAGTGAGACTCTTTCAACTTCCTCCTCTGACAAATTCAAACTAACTATTTACTTATCTGTAATACTTTGAAGATTCTTCAGAGATTATTCGAGAAATTTCATCATTGACTTGTTTGACTCAGCTTCAACAACCATGTCATTAAATATTTTTTGCATAGTCTCACATTTCTTGATGAGATGATCTTTGTCAAGTAAGTGAGTGGATTGCTTCTTGTCAAATTTAGCTTTAAGAGTACTTAACCCCTTTTCTTAAGTCTCAAGGCTGTCCAAATAACGGCTATTATCCTACTATCCAAAATAATAACCTCTGCCATCATGACCTTCTTGCTAGATTCTCAACCCTTTAACTTACACTGAGTAGCAATATGTTTGAGTTTTCTGCACTCGTAACACCTGACTTGTCTAGTATGTCTCCTAGACTAAGGTCTTTCTTCATCTTCTTCAGAGTCTTCAACTTTGGCTCTGAAATCTCTTCGGCTAGAGCTTTCCTTTTTTGATATACCGTGACTGTTCCTTTTGCTCCTAAATAATTTCTTAAACTGCTTTCCTAACAAAGTAAATTCATTTTCATCCATGCTGGATGAGTCATCATTTCAACAGTGGCCTTAACTTTTCCTTTCTAAGTCTTAGTGGTCTTTAAAGCGAGACTCTTTCCTTTATCAATAGAAGTAGTTCTTTTGGGGAGAAGATGATGGATTTCAAAGGCTTGGAGATCACCAACAATCTCATTGACTTTGAGAAATTCTCCCTTAAATGTGGTATCTATAGCAATAACTTTTTCTCGAAATTGGGGAGGAAGGATGCAAAGAATCTTCTCAGCTTGAAATTCTTTATCAATTGAACGGCCAAGGTTGTAGGGAGTATTGATGATGTCAGAGAAGCGATCTGTCAAAAGTTTCATCTTCCTCCATCTGAAGAAGCTCATAGTCTCATTATCTTGGACTTCTTAATTGTAGAGTTACCTTATGCGTAATTTCCAAAATATTCCAAGCTTCTTTAGAGTTGTGTAGGAAGAAATTCTTTTGTGTTGTCTGAAGTAACAACTAGAGTAAATGCGTACAGTCCATTACTATTTAGTCACACTCACGACTTTCCTTTTTCATCCATTCAATCATAGATTTGGGAACAACTGTTCCATCTTCAAGAGTTTTTGTAAGAACTGTCTAGCATTCTCTACTTGATACCAGCAACGGTCTCCCATCGACTAGAAGGAAGCTTGCCTTTGAGACTTCCAATAGGCATAGTTATGCCTATTAGAAAGTGGAGTTCTACCTATGTTCCCTCCACTAGAATCCATCCTGGTGAAAAGTGAATGTGTGTGAAAAATACGAGAAATAGATTAACACAAGAGCAGTTAGGCCCAACAAGGGTGTATAGGCTCTGATACCAATTGAGAGAAATCACAACACGGTGAACAACTAAGTCTTGGTAATACGAACACCTAAATGACCAATTTAGTTAAGAGAATTAAGTACATTAAATTAGATATTTCAAACACTAAATAATATTAAATAAACATTTGACAATCATGTTCATAGAATGAGTTTTATTAAATTCCTTAGAATAAAGTCTCTACTCCATAATACCCATTTTTTAACAATAAAAACAAGAGAAAAATGATAAGAAATATAAAGATTACACTTAGAGGAGTTGAATGATGAAATTCTTGTGTAGAATATCTCCAAAAATGCTCCCAAGTTGCCTCTTTTTGCTCCAAAAATCTCAAACCCTTGCCTTCTTGCTCCAAAATGGTGAAAACTGCTCTAATTTTTGTTCTCCTTGGGTCTGATGGGATTTTGAGACTAAAACCTTCGAAAAATGGCTTAGATGAAATCTAAACCGTTCAATCAGCTTTTTGATCAATGGTTGTAATGAAAATCATTTAAAAATCAGTGCTGCAATAGGAGGATGACATATGGCAACGAAAACATGAGGGTCCAACTAGCACACGACACATGGAATGAAGAAAACACGGAAGCATTGCTCACGCAACAAGTGGCATGCACTGGAAGGTTGCATGGACTGGATCGCTGAGTTGGCACCACACAACAAGGTGCGATGGCTAGCGTTGCTTGCTTAGGATGACACATGGCGCATGCAGATCGTTCGACAATTTTTGAAAATGTTGTGCTGACACGTGTCACGATGACTTTGTAAGTATTGACACCTGACATGATCTAATTTTGTTTCGTTGCTTGCATGGCTCCTAGTTGGTTTCCACATTTTTCTTGGTATTTTTAAGGTCATCTCGAATACTTCTATTTGCATCCACCTGCATAAAAATAACTCATAAAAAATTCCTTAAAATTCTAGAAAATTTCCAAAAATTAGATTTTCATCCCAATTTACCATTTGACCCAAACTTATGTTATTTTAATATTTTAACCTTAAAAATATTATTTATTTAATTAGAAAATTTAATATTAAGTATGAAAATAATGTAGTAACTTTATTTTCATAGAATTATCATTTTTAGGGGAACAATTTCTGTTGAATATGCATGTGTTTATGAATGTGATTCCCATGTCATGTTAGTATTTGTTGTTTTCATTTATAGTTAGAATTGGCTTTCTTGAGGACAAACAAAGAGTTAAGTTTAGAGGTGTGATAACTCTAGAAAAGTAGAGTTATTTGGTCACTTTGAGGCTAATTATTTGTCTTATTTCATGATAAATATCATAAAAATGTTTAATTTGTGTTTAAATATGTTATTATAGGTGGAGCAATAATAGTAAACAAGGCAAAAACGAGCTAAAACAGGGAAAAATCATGAATGACTGGACAACACGTAGGAAATAGAGAGGTCTGTGCCTTGTTCAGAACAATTTTTGGCCATAGTGCACATAGATGAACAAAGTGATCCGAGAGGACTAGGCCACGATGAACATATTTTTAAGTCGTGAAGTGCAAAGATCGCTAATTTCTTGAGCAGCTTGTGCTGCGATGAGGGTGTTTCATTGGAGAATCTGAGAATCTTTTTCCACTACGTGCACTTTATTGTGCCATGGTGCACGTTATTTTTCTGGTGCGAGAATGCCACATTCTATCCCTTTTTCCTGCTAGTTTCATTACCAATCCTTGGATCTTTTTAAGATATAATCCAAGGGTTCATACTAAGTCGTTTCCAACCTAAATAAACCTAATTTGCAAGAGCCAAAACACAATTAGCATTAGAAACTATTGTTGTAGCAACCAAGATTCAGAGAGATGAACAAGGAAGAATCAAGAACACCATTGGAGGGGACATAATTTTACCAAGATTGTAATAGGATCAAGAGATTGATGTATTCTTCTTTCCATTCTTTATTCTATTAGTTTTTATGTATTTCTCCATAGATTTTCTGGCTTCTGTGAACATAAACATGAGTAGCTGAATTTTATTAATCTAGGGGTCTTATGAACCCAATTTTCTACATGTGATGATCTTTTAATTGCCCAATTATGATTACTATTTCAATTATATTAGTTGATTTATTTTGTTTGTAATTAATTGTGTGGCCAACAATTATATCATAGAGGCACTTAGTTAGTTTTGCAAGAAGTGCTTACTTATTTGTCTTGATCGAATAGCATGCATAGTTTTTTGACTGAGAGGTATGATTCTTAAGCATGTGGTCCATAATTGATGTGTGTAATGAGTAGTAGTTTAATCTAATTGGCATAAGGGTCTGATTAGGTTAAGTTACTATATTGCGTGTTGTTTACTTGAGAGAGGAATGCATGCATAGCTTTAGTGTCAATCAATTATTTAATTGGTTGGTAATTATTTTGAGTGATTTTCATGCTAGGAAGTTGGGGGATTAATGATTCTTAGGGTTATTCTCTCATATATCTTTTTTATTGTGGATTTGTGATTTTAGTTATTAATTGTCATTTATTTTATATTTTTATTATCTTTCCATTTTCCAAATAGTATTCGTAACATTCTAATTGGTACTGGGGCGCGAGTGCTTGTGAAAGTGTCAGGTTGTAGGGCCAATAGGCTTGGGCTGAGGCGCGAGTGATTGTGTACCACTTTGCTTGCCTTGCACCACATGTGTTGTGTCAAGTGACATGCATATTTGTTGTTTAAGCTCAAAATACCTGAAATCCATCAAAATATTAGGTCATCACAATAATTATACGATAATTCAATAAAATAAACATAATTAGGTCCTAAATCCTTATTAGGATATCTGATTAGGTGGCATTAACGGGCTGTTTTAAAAATAAAGATTTGTATTTTATTTCCATAAACTGTCCAACCTAAAATTAGGAAAGGATTAGTTGTCTGGACCAGTTGTAAACAGTAAATTTTTTCCTTATTTTTAGCTTGTAGAATAAATGTTTAAGAATGGCATTTTGTCTATAAAAATGACAAATTGTAATTCCTTAAATAATAAAGTAAGAAATTATTAGAAGTTGTCTCTTCCTTTGTTTTCTTTTTGCATTTTTTTTTCCTCCTTTTAATTGATTTCATGGTTTCAGAGGTATTAAATCAATTGGGTTGAAAAAAAAAATGTATGAAATAGCTTTAAAATGTGAGCACTGGGATGGTTCTGAGGTTTCTTCGGAAACTTCTTAATCTGTTCCTACAAGTTCACTCGTTGCAGTTTCTCTTTTGGCCACAACTTCTTCTTTTGAAAGTGGTTCTCTTCAAATCATAACCACTAAATTAAACAGCCACAATTTCTTGCAATGGTCCCTCTCTGTGATGATGGTAATCAGGGGGCGTGGACCATTGTGCTGTATAGATGGTTCTTTAGTAACACAAGCAGTCGAAGATCAACAGTATTCAACATGGGTTACTCATAATTCTATGGTGATGGCTTGGCTTGTAAATTCAATGGAGGTGGATATCAAGGAATCATATTTGTATTATTCTACAGCCAAACAAATATGGGATGCTCTTAATCTGGCTTTTTTAGATCTTGAAAACTCAACACAATTGTTTGATATTAAAAACAGAGCAAGAGAGTTAAAACAAGGAGAACAAGAAGTTACTCAATATTTTACTGCTTTAACTCGATTATGGCAGGAAATTGATCTCTTTGTTAATATTGATTGGTCATGTTCTATTGATTCTAGAAAGTATAAGAAACAAGTTGTAAAGGAGAGGATTTATGACTTTTTAGCTGGAATGAATTTGGAGTTCGATGAAGGTCATGGCAAGTTAGTAGGAATCAAACCAATACCTTCTATTGCTGAAGTGTTTACTGAAGTTGGACGAGAAGCCAGCAGGAAGTGAGTTATGAATCGACTGTCCCTTGTTGCTGAAGGATCTGCTCTAGTCTCTACTCACAGCAACAAAGCAAATTTGCCTCAAAATTCCTCTCGTAAAAATAATGTTTGGTGTGATTATTGCAAGAAAACTAATCATACTAAGGATAGGTGCTTGAAACTACATAAGAGACCTCCAAATATGAACAAGGGTCGTGAAAATCAGTAACCACCTATTGGATACCATATTATTGGACTGCAACACTCTATTGAAACTCAAAAAAACTAGATCAGACCCAATCCATAACAAACGAAGAATCATGGTACAACAAATATTTCTCTTACCAAAGAGCAAATGGAACAACTGTATCAATTGCTCACACCTCAAACAGCCACATTTGTTTCTTTTTTGGCTCAAAAAGGTATTTTTTTTCTTGGGCTTTGCACAGTAGCACTACATTTTAAGAACCTTGGATCCTTGACTTTGGTGCAACAAATCATATGACCGGTTGTAAGAAATTATTTTCTTCATATGTTCCTATCCCTGAAAATTTTAAGGTTAAAGTTGAAGATGGTTCTCTTTTAACAATAGCCAGAATTGGAACAATTCAAATTAGCCCAAATATCAGCCTAAAATCAGTACTACATGTGCCAAATTTCTCTTGTAATTTGCTGTCTATTAGTAAACTTACCAAGAATTTGAATTGTGATGCTCATTTTTTCCAGTCTACTTGTAATTTTTAGGACCTGACTTTGAGGAAGAGGATTGAAAATGCTAGAGAACATGGGGACTATACTACTTTGAGGCAAATTTGGTTTCAAATAGACAAGCTCAAGTTGTGAGTTGTGAGTCTCTTTCTAGAGAACAAAAACTAATGTTATGGCATCGTAGGTTAGGCCACCCAAGTTTTCCTCACCTAAAATATTTGTTTCCATCCTTGTTTTATAATAAAGACATGTTTAAATGTGAAAGCAAAACATAATTGTTCTTCATATCCCTCTCAAGTTTACAAAGCCTCAACGCCATTTGCATTAATACATAGTGATATTTGGGGTTCGTCTTGGGTATAACATTTGTTTAAAAAATAGTGGCTTGTCACCTTCATTGATGATCACACTAGAGTTTGTTGAATATATCTCATGAAAGAAAAATATGAAACCGAGCACATTTTCAAAAAAATTATTTATATGGTGAAAAACCAATATAATACCACCATAAAGATCCTTAGGACAGATAATGGAAAGGAATATTATAATTCTATCCTTGGTAACTTTCTTTCACAAAATGGCATTCTTCATCAAAATTTGTGTTTTATAACCCCATAACAAAATGGTATAGTTGAAAGAAAGAATCGTCACTTGTTAGAAGTTGCTAGAGCACTCATGTTTTCAAACATTGTTCCAAAATACCTTTGGGGGGATGCTGTCCTAATTGCTTGCTACTTGATAAATAGAATGCCTACCAAGGTACTCAATTATGAAACTCCTCTAAATGCCTTCCTAAAAACCTACCCACAAGCAAGATCTTTCACCTCTATTCCATTAAAAGTGTTTGGATGTACTGCTTTTGTTCACATTTACAACCATGAGAGAAGTAAACTTGATCCCAAATCACTAAGTGTGTATTCTTAGGTACTCACCAACATAAAAAAGGTACAAGTGTTATTTACCTGAGACAAGAAAATATTACGTCTCCATGGATGTTACATTTGTTTAGGATCAATCATTTTTTTTCCAAAAATTCCCCTCAGGGGGAGAATTCAAGTGATAGTCATTTTTGGTCTTTTGAACCCGAATTTTCTCCTCTTACACCACTTCAGCCTCCTCTTGAACCTGAGCTTGAACTTTCTTCATCTCAACCTTTTACCTATCACATTCTTGAACCTCAAAATCAAAATCCTCAACCAACCACAATCTTACCCCAAGTCACAATAGTTCGAAGACAGGGGAAGATTCACAACTTCAATCTCTAGAGACGAAAGAATCCTCAAAGAGAAGAACATTCCATGCACTTTCAACAAGACCATGAAATTGAACCAGAGACAGGTAATCATTCCTTACTTTTTCCTGATATTATTGATCTTGATGTTCCTATAGTTCTCAAAAAAGGTGTAAGGACTTGTAATCAGCACCCTTTATCAAAGTTTGTTGGCTATAGTCACTTGTCTTCTTTAGTGCAAACCTTGAAAATGAATTTGTTTGCAATAGAAGTTCCAAGAACTATACAAGAAGCCATGGGAATCCTCAATCGAAGTTGGCTGTAGAAGAAGAAATGAGAGCCTTGAAAAAGAATGAAACTTGGGATGTTGTTAAAATTCCTAGAGAGAAAGCTTTGGTTGGCTACAAATGGGTATTCACAATAAAATACAAGTTTGATGGATCAGTTGAGAGCTACAAAGCAAGACTTGTAGCAAAAGGTTACTCTCAAATTTATGGAATTGATTATCAAGAAACATTTGCTTCAGTTGCAAAATTGAATACTGTTATAGTTCTTTTATCTTTATCAGCAAATTTAGATTGGAGATTACAACAAATTGATGTCAAAAATGCCTTTCTCAATGGTGATCTAGAAGAAGAGGTTTACAAGGAATTACCACCAAGCTTTAATAAAGGAAAAAAAACATGGCAAAGTATATAGATTGAAGAAATCCTTGCATGAATTAAAACAGTCACCACGGGTATGGTTTGGGAGATTCACCAAGACTATACTCCAATAGGGTTATCGGCAGGCTCAAACATATCACACTCTGTTCTATAAACACTTGGGAGGCAAAATTACAATGTTGATTGTATATGTTGATGACATAATCCTTACTGGTGATGATGTTATGGAAATGGATCGGCTTAAAAGTAATCTCGCTAAGGAATTTGAAATAAAAGATCTTGGTTCTCTGAGGTAGCTAGGAATCAAAGTGGAATTTCAGTTTCCCAAAGGAAGTATGTGTTAGATCTTCTTAAATAAACTGGGATGTTAGGATGTAAGCCAACAGATACACCTTTACATCCAAATAAAAAACTTGGAGAGAATCTAGAAAGTACTCCTGTTGATAAAGGTCTATATCTGCCTCTAGTTGGTAAGCTTATATATCTTTCTCATACTAGACCTAATATTGCCTTTGTAGTTGGATTGATTAGCCAATTCATGAATGCACTAGTAAAAGAACATATGGAAGCAGTGCTTCAAATTCTAAGATATCTCAAGGGAACTTTAGGGCGACGTCTTTTTTTCAAAAAAAGTGAAGAAAGAGGGATTGAGGCCTTTACTGATGCTGATTGGTTAGGTTCTAAAAAGGACTTAAGATCAACTACTGGGCATTGTACTATCTTATGGGGAAGCTTGGTAACATGGAAGAGTAAGAAGCAAACAATTGTTTCGAGAAGTAGTGTAGAGGCTGAATTACGAGCTCTAGCCAACGAAATTTGTGATTTGTTGTGGTTAAAAATGTTGTTGATGGAACTTAAAATGTTTAAGAGTGTACCAATGAAGATCTATTGTGACAACAAAGCGGCAATAGCCATGTCTTATAATCCAGTTCATTATGAGTGCACTAAACATGTTGAGGTAGACATCATTTTATTAAAGAGAAAATAGAAGATGGAACTATAAGCATTTTGTATGTTCCTTCCTCGCAGGAAGCTATAGATATACTGATAAAAGGACTTTTCAAGCCAATTTTTGAGAAAATGGTTGGCAAGTTGGGAATGTTTAATGTTTTTTAGCCTAGCTTGAGGGAGAGTGTAGAAGATATCGAATATTAAGTATTAGGATATCTGATTAGGTGGCATTAACTGGTTGTTTTAAATATAAAGATTTGTATTTTATTTCCATAAAATTTCTAGCTTTTATTTCCATAAACTGTCCAACCAAAAAATAGAAAAGGACCAGCTGTAAACAATAAATTTTTTCCTTGTTTTTACCTCATAGAATAAATGTCTAAGAATAGCATTCTGTCTATAAAAATGTCAGATTGTACTTCTTTAATTAATGAAGTAAGAAATTATTAGAAGCTGTCTCTTTCTTTCTTTTCTTTATGCAATTTTTTTTTTCTTTTCAACTGATTTCATCATAGAATAATCGTGTATTTTAAATGCGCATAGGGATGGCAATGGATCGGATTCGATCTGATCCGTTGATGATCCGATCCGATCCGATCCATTATTTAAAAGATTTGGTCTGATCTGATCTGTTATCATCCATTGATCATATGGATCAGATCCGTGGATCATATGGATATTCATGATCTGATCCGAATTATTTAATGTGGCATATTACATACTTTAAATTGATAAATAAAAATATAAATAAAAGAAAATTATAGATTTGTTGAAAAATATTTATTACTTATTATAATTAATATATATTCAACTTTTTCATTAATATTATAATTGATAAATACAAAAAATACTTTTGTAACAAAAAATTAATATTATTAACTTGATATCTTCTAAAATGATAAAAGAATAATATTATAAATTTTTCTAAATAAATAATTATAAAAATTTGGAAAGTATTTTTGGAAATATGTGACTTTTTTAGTAATAAAATTATAATTTTAAAAATAATTAGTTTTGGATCGATCCATGGATCGACCTGATTTGTCTCGATCCATGGATCGATATGTCTTAATTTGATCGGATTCGATCAAATCCGTTGATTTTATACATGAATCATGATCTGATTTGATCCGAAAATGATTCGTTTTGATCCGATCCGGAGTGGATCATATGGAGCAGATATCCGTGGAGCTCTGAATTGGCGGATCTTTTTACCATCCTTATGTATCACAACCCCCAACCAGTTTCTGGCTACTCTGTAGCCATAAAAGCGATAAGAATAATTCAAAGATCACATAACAAAATAAAACCTATACTAAAGATAGATCATTTTCGTAGAAAATCACGATTGCATTTAGAGCATGCAACTAGTTTTAGGCCCTTAGGTGGCCCTAGTGGACGAGTTATAGTCTCGTGAGGGTTTGTAGTGATGATACCTACAAACATCTGCTCAACTAAAATAAAAGAAAGATTCAACTGATGCACAATGACTTGATAGTCAAATTTTGTATTTAATAAAAAGCTTGCTAGTGCACGAATCACTCTTAATAAGTGATAACTATACTCCCAAGATTGTCTCTCAAGGAATTGCGGTGGTTTTAAAACGTTATTTATTTTTTTATTCAGTCAAACAAATAATCCTAAATATTCTAACAATTGTAGGTTGCAAAAAAGATTGTAAATTCCTAAATTAATTTAATAACTAAAGTAAAATGCAAATAATCACAACCAAGGGGAGGATTATGGATGTATATGGGAATCTTAGTTCGCTATCCATTCATGAAAAGAACAAATTAAGTAATTCATTTTAAAGTCGAATTTAATGATTTTTCTACTAAAACTAAAAAATTTCAAATCAATGGCAATTTTTACTACAATTAATTAATTGAAGTCTTTGATCCGGATCGTTGATTAATCAATTGGAATTAGCTCAAGGAAATATTATAACCACCTAATCTAACACAAATCAATGCCATCAAATTAGACACTTGTTCATAATGCACAATCAAGCAAAGATTGCGTTTCTAATGTCTAAATTCTAACATATTCTCTCTAACTACAAATCAAGATTTGGCCCATCATTAATTTATAATCAGAAATATTAAGAAAATGAACAAGAAATAAATCCAAAGCTCAAATATCATTTAATTACAAAATTATTCTTCAAATCATTGGAAGCAATACTAATATCCCAAACACATAAATTAGCCAACCATGACTATATTGGTGTCAATCAATTTAGTCATGAGGGGCAAACACAAAATTAAAGAGAAGAAAAACATATTACAATAAAAATACCCAAAATGATATCCTAGCTCCAATTCCTTGAAGTTGGTTGATCCCCTTTCTCAATTCCTTAGAATAGCTTCATAAATGGAGGGTCTTCTCTTGATTTTGGGTGGATTTTTGGGTGAAAACCCTTGCTGCAATAGCAGCCATGGTAGGGAAGAAATTGGATATGAAAACTTGTGTTTGGGAGAGGTATAATGTGGTATTTATAGGAGGAGTGAAGTGGCACACGCGTGTTAGGATTTTTGGGCAATTTTGGCATGTGGGTTGCGACACACATTTTCTCCTGCCGCGACGTGCCTTGATTTTCTGGGCAAACAGGAGTTGTCCCGCCGCGGCGTGCGTTTGAAAATGGCTCAAGAATAGAAACACGAGGGCCTTCTACCGCGGTATACAAATTTCTTTGCCGCAGTGCTCCTTATTGTGCTCGCCCTGTTACATTCTCTGGCTTCTGTTACTTCATTTTCACTATTTTTGAGTTATTTTAATCCAATATTCTTCTAAGGGTCCAAAAACCTACAAAACACATAAATGCCTTCCAAAACACGAAAAATAATAAAATAAAACATAAAATGAATGCTTAAAAATATAACAAAACATATGTCAAAATAGTGTTCATCATCAACTAAACTTTAACTACCCAATCATCATTTCTCCTAGTTTATCTTAGAAAGTACAATTAAATCCTAACTCAAAGATAATTTAAACATCACTTTTAGTTAAGTATGATTTAAACATTCATATTACCTTGTGCTCAATTCTTAAACATCCATTCGATCCACTAACACGAATTTTTGTATTAGACATTCTCATGCATGACATTCGTAATCATTATTTCAAGATTATTAAGATGCAATAATCATGTATTTAATTACAAACTTAATATGCCTATTTTTTAATTCACTATCAACTAATATAGGGTAGCCACTTTACCTTGGATAAATAGGTCTTTAACAAGGTTGTAATATAAGGCTAAGGTATGGGGTCGAGAAGGAAAAGAATGTCAAGACATCATGCCTCTTCACATACAATTTAATCATTTATTTCATTTACCCATTTGTAAGTACTTTGTTTTGCCAACTTTACCACTTTTATTATTGCAACATTTGGCACAATTTTTGTCTTGAACATAGCTCACTATAACGTTCTCCTTTTTTGCTAATGTAAGAATTTATCATACAACCCCAACCTATCTTATTATATATTGTCATTTTGGGTTGTATTGCCTTTTATACTTTTCTAACTATGTGTGCACATGGTAAAGTCTCTTGGGAATGTTAAAAGGTAGTTGATAAAAATAAAAGACATGGCTTATGGGATTGATTATAGTAGATATGGTACAAAAAATTGGGCTACATTTATTAAGGCTCAAAAGGCTAACTAATGATATAATTTCCTTGGTTGGCTTGAAAGGCTCAAATGTTTCAAGAATCGCCTAGATCACTTCCTAAGCAAAGTATACCCTATGATTTCGCTTTTAGTTCATGTAGAATAGATTCTAGAGTTTTTTCACATTGACATGATTATAAAATTCATGCATAATAGGGACCAAATACTCAAATTAACATGCTTTCATACCACAAGCCATAAGAGTTTCACACAAAGTTTAATGCATATCTAGATCAATTTTTCAACTAAAGAAAGTTTAAATTTCTCTAAGTGTTGGGTTTAATTATTATTTCATTAATTCATATTTGAGTTGAATATGGATAATTATCCTAAGAAAAATAGAAGCAAAAAAAAAAAAAAAAAAACAGACTAAAAAAGTTGCACATGCAAAAATTAGAAAATGTACTTTTTTTCACCCCCAACCTAAGATGTAATTATCCCCAATGTGCTATACTATGAGTAAAGAAAAATAAAGGAAAAGGAAAAAATTACCCTCCTTTTTTAATGGTGAAGTGGTTCTATGTACTCCATGGTTCACAATTACTCCTTGCCATCATGCATGATATGTCTTATTTGTTGGAGCTTATATGCATCTCTCATTATCTAACACTCACAAAAAAAAAAAAAACATCATTAGATACAGTGTGCAATGTTAAAGCAAAAATATAAAAAAAAATAAACCAATGCTCAGGTTTGGGGTGTTAATGCATGAAGGCCGCACCTCAGGTGATTTCACGCAGTGGTGTGCGCTTGTGTGTATTTTTCAGTTTGCAACCCAAGAGTCCTATGTCCGGCCTAACATTGTGGGCACCGCAACTAGCGTAAGTTTTGGGGTTTTCCAATTTTAGCCTAAAGGCATCATGTCGTGGCCTAAAGTATTCACCTTTGTTGCTCAAGAGAATTTAGAAATTTGCAATTTTCATCTGAGAGCCTTGCACCATGGCCTAAAGTTGTTACCATCGCGGCTCAACTTAAATGTTACATTTTGTTGAACAACTTGAGAGTATGTTGCCATGGTTGGAATTGGCATGCTTCGTGGCTCAACTTGTAAAAATCAAAATTTTGTTAGCAAACAAAAGTTAAACTATGTTAGACATACAAAAATTAAAATAAATAAACAAAATAAAATGAAAATAAAAGAAAGTAAAAATTCATTGGGTTGCTTTCCAATAAGTGCCATGTTTTACGTTCTTGGCTAGACAAACCTGCAAGTGGTTATTTGGGATTTGAAATGTTGTAATCCTTGATCTTCTTCCAATAAAAAGTCCCATTTTTGGCTTTGTTAAGCTTGACTTTGCTTGCATTTTTGTTGACCAAGCATGTGTCTTGTTGAATGACCATGTCTTCCTCTTTGTTGTGGCTTTTGAGTATCCACATATGTTTATATTTCTTTTTCTTTTTTCTATTTTTTTTGTCTTCTCAACATTAGTTTTTCTTTCTTGCACTTGGGTGGTGACGACGTTCATTTCTTCATTTTTCCTAAAAGCATATGGAGTGTCCAAATGCTTAGAGACTATGAACATGATTTCTTTATTATGAACTCTCAAGATTAGCTTGCCTTTCTCCACATCTATTAGTGTCCTTCTAATGGCTAAAAAGGGTCTCCGAAGGAAGAGTGGAATCTCCTTGTTATCCATGTCAAGGATGACAAAATCTGTTGGGATGTTGAAGTTTTTCACTTTGACTAGAATGTTCTTCACTACACCCATTAGTTTCTTCACTATGCCATCTGCTAGTTGCAGGACCTTAGAAGTGGCTTTAGACTCTCCTAACCCAAGTTTTCTGAATAGTAATAAGGACATGAGATTTACACTTGCTCTTAAGTCATATAGCGCATTTTTAAAGTGTAAATTCCCAACGGTACATGGGATGATGAAGCTACAAAGATCATTTTATTTGAGAGATACTTGTTTTACATTGACTGTACAAGATTCTTTTGTCACTGACATTGTATTATGTTTCCCCAGCTCCTTTCTTGCAAGTAGTTCCTCTAGGAACTTCACGTAAGAAGATGTTTTCTTTATGGTTTCTATTAATGGGTTCTTGATATTAAGTTCCTTGAACTCATCTAGCTTTTCAAAAAATTGAGCATCCACATTGCATTTAACAAGCTATTGGAGAAAAGGAATAGATGGAGTGTAGATTTCACTTTTATTCCTTGACTCCCTAGTCACTTTTACCTTCTCCAATACAACTTCCTCATACTACACTTCTAGCTTAATTTCTCCACTATTTTTCTTCATCTCAAGGTCTTCCAAATCATCCATCAAAGGCCCACTCTTTTTTGTGATTGCATTGAATTGCTCCTTAGTGGGCCTTTTAGATTTTACTTATGTGTCACTAGGGAAGGTTTCTTGAGGTCTTTGATGTAGATCTTCAGCAATTTGGCCTCGTTTACTTTCCAAGTTGCCAATAGAAGTCTCATGATTGGATTCTATCTGCTCTATTTTTGTATGCACTGATTGCACGAGATTCTTCATCATACTCATTAAAGCATTTGTGGTGTCGTCAGCCGTTAAGTTGATTTTCACTGTTGTTGTTCCCAGAAAAGTTTTAGTGGTTCTTCCACTATGGGTTGTAAGTATTTGAGTAGGTGTTCCCTTGGAGGTTTTGATTGTTGACAAACTTCACAGCTTTTAGAAGGTCCCAACATATTTCAGTAGAATGAGGTCCACTGCAAAAATACACACTACACAAGGTGTTTGGACCACATTTACCCCTACTACTCCACCTTCTAACTTCTTGGTTAAATCCAATAGCAAGGCATTAGTTTGAGCTTGCATTGCTTCTATGGTTTCCACATCTACCACTCCAGCTACTTCCTTGGGGTTTAATCTCTTCACAGACCATTGCCAGTTGTTTGATGCGATCTCATCCAATAAAGTGAATGTTTCTTCTTCGATTTTGTTCATTAAAGCACCTTTTGCTGCAACATCTGTGTTGGTCATTGGTTTTCCTATTAATCCATTGTAAAATGTTTGCAATTGCAACCAAGTGGGGAGACTATGGTGAAGGTATTTCCTCAAAAGCTCATTGAATCGTTCCCAAGCTTCATAAAATGGTTCACTTTCAAACTATTGCAATGATGTAATATCGTTTCTGAGCTTGGCAGTCTTTAAAGGTGGAAAATATTTAGACAAGAACCTTTGAGCCAATTGTTCCTATGTAGTGATTGACCCAGTTGGTCGTGATTGAAGCCAAGCGTTAGCCTTATCCCTTAGTGAGAATGGGAATACGCAAAGATAGATTGCATTGTTTGAAATGTTATTTGATGAGTGCTCGAAAAGCACTAATATTTCGTGATTAATTATGCTTGATTGATTGATATATAGATTTATTATGACTATTATTTCGATTATTTTCATAAATCTATCCATTCGGAGTCACGGGTATATTTTAGTGCATTTCAGGTGTTTTTAGCGTCAAATGATTCAAATGATGAAAACACGCGAAGACGGAACACCTACGGCGCTCGGATCACGAGTTACGGACTAATCAAGACGAATATGTAAGCCTTACATATAGTGCCATCACATATGTAAGGGGGGACGTGAAAAGAAGGAAAGCATTGCGCGCCGCGGCGAGAGAATTGCATGCCGCGGCGTGAGGCTCTCGGGTTTGATCCTGAAAACATAGAAGCATTGCGCGCCGCGGCGAGGGAATTGTATGCCGCGGCGGGGAGCTCTCGGGTTTTTGCATATTTTCCAAATTTTGTGTTGCGCCGCGGCGGGTAAAATGCATGCCGCGGCGCGCCTATTCCTATTGCACATAGGATTTGCAGAATCCCTTACATCTATAAATACCCCCCTTAGACCCCCTTTACAACAGAACTCGAATTGATACACAACTCTTACACTTTACAATTTTGCAACCAAACAAGAGATTCAATCAACTTTGGGAGTTTTGCTACACAAAAAACAAAGCGAGAGATACCATTCTAAGGATTCAAGGAAGCCAACGACGATCGAAGATAAAGCTTACGGAGGAGTACGTCAACCGATCCATAAGCGGTATTTAGATTTAGGTTTTCCTTGTTGTTATAGAATTAATTTATCTTCTCCATTTGTTAAAGTGTATGATCATATTTTATTTGTCTATGAATAACAATATGAACATGAGCGGCTAGTTTCATTATGGATGTTTAGTTTGTGTTGCCATGTTTGCTAGGATTGTGTATGGTGTATTTAATTGATTTATGAATGAATTACTTTTTGATTAAGGGCATGTTTAAATGTTTGATTATGAATAATCATGGGCCAATTTGGTGTTCGTAGTTAGACTGAAAAATCTGAGATTTTAGTTAGAGGAACGTCACCTTAACTCTTTTCCGAAACACTTAATCAAAGCTTCAAGTTAGTGACTTAGTCATAGCATTAATTTGATTGGCATAATTTCCTTGCGCATAATTTGATAGCTAGTTAATTTACCCCGGCCAAAGGCGGTTAATTAGTTAATCAACAAAGAAACCTACCCCGGCCAAAAGGAGTTTCGTAATTAAAAGGAAAGCCGGTAGTTTAATTCATATAGGACGTTCATGCATATCTCACCATACCTTTTCGATGCAAACATGGTTAACCAAGCTAAACGTCCATACATCCTCTATTGATATTTTATTGAATTGATTGTTTGATTGCGATCTTGTTTTCGTTTGAGTAGCGTATGATTGTTCTCGTCACAAAAACAAACACCCTTTTTACAGTTTTACTTGCATTAGAATTCTAGTTACTTAGAGTTTCAGTTTCACTAGAACTCTATTTAATTAGTCTTTTATTTTCATTAGAACTCTTTTTAGTTTAAAAGTTAGTTATTTAGAACCACTGCAATTCCTTGAGAGACCGACCTTGGAAGTTGCTTATCACTTTACTACGAGTGATTCGTACACTTGCGAGTACACATTTTAACACATCATTATTCAGCTTAAAGGTGTCACAAATATCCAAGAATGAGGCCAAATGTGAATTCGGATCATCGTGAGCTAACCCTCCAAATGAATCACTTGTACCATTTGAATGACACCCAATTTAAGCTTAAAGTTGTTAGCTTTGATACTCATTCTAGCAATTGATGATTGGCTTTATTTACTTGGGGGAGTGCAAAATCCCGTAAAGATTTGGGAGCAACCAGAATTTGTTTATCCTTGTTTTTTGCCATATCTCTCTCTTGTTGTGCTAACTGTTCCCTTCTTCATCGACGTACAACATTTCTTTTAATTTCAGGATCTAAAGAAAGTAAGTTTTCACCTATGAACCTGGGTATATAACAATTTTTCTCTCTCCTTACCCTTTAGGGTTGCTCATCGAGCACCCTCGTAAGGATCTTGCTTACCGTTTGCTGAGATCTTGCTGAAGTAGTATTTTACACACTCACGGATTCCTCGCCGACCCCTTCCGCAAAGGGTTCGCTAGGGGTCTGCGAGTTGTACAAATGCCTTTATAATCCCCCTTCTCTCATTTGTTTCAAACAATAGAAATCTCTAAATACTTCCTACTCTTAAATACTTCTACCTTTTACCTTCCAAACTACTTTTAAACACCTTTTAAACACTTTTTACCCCACTTTTACTAAAAATGCTTAAGAAAATCAAGAGATCCTTCACCATCCAAGACAAAGATGCCTCCACTTCTCAACTGAAGAACTCACCCTTCTTCATTTGTGAGCACTTATTCTTGATAGAGGATTTTCCTGACCGCCACCGAAGGTTGGCCTTATTATCTCTCCTAAACGTAGCATACTCTTCGTTTTCCATCCTTCACTTTGAGTATGAAAATCTTACTGCTCCTAACTTTGCTGTAGATCTTAAGGGACTCAAAACTCAAAATCAATTTGTCATGGCTACCATGCTTACCAATCCTAGCATCCAGTATGTTGGTGGTTTTGTGCCCTTTCTAGTACCTCTCTTGGTTGTATGCTTCTAAGTGTACTCAACTACTGTGCTCATCCTTGTACTCACTACACTTTTGTGCCTAATGCTAGAGGTCACTTTCTTTGTGCCATTATTTCACCCATGATTCTTGTACTCTTTATTACCTTTCCTTGATCACTTGCTGGGGACAAGTTATCTTTGGTAATGTTCAAGATTCTATTCATGGTCATTCTTCTCTATCTATTCGACACTTTCCTACTTTATGCCAGTTTTCTGGAAACTCTGAACCCTCCTCTTCTTCTTCTCGGAGTGCTTCTCGGTCTACTCCTTCTACTTCTATTCAAGTTTCTCCTCCTCCTAAGGCAACTAAGTTTCCCTCTCTTGATGAAAGGGTGGCTTCTATCAACCAACTATTGGACAGGGTCCTAGAAGAACTTGCAGAAGAGCGACAGGAGCACAGACTTTACAGACAGATGCTGATGAGTCTTAATGATAGGATAGGGTTGAGAGAAATAATAGCAACCTTGCCATGGTTCTCTACGGTCTTTAGGCTCTCGACTGTCAATGCAGGCTACTAGTGAAGTGGATCATTCACTGATTCACTCAACTTGTTTGAGCATTGGTGCACTGCTTCAAGACCAAGACTTTCAATTCCCTCAATCTTCTGTGTCCTTCAACCAGTTGTTTTGCCAGCTTTCTACCTTTGAGTTGAGTTCCTTGACCTCCTTTAGCCTTTGACTTCAAGGTATCCTGCATCGATTCTAAACATGACCCTGATAGTGACGAAAGGAGAGGAAAATCTTAGTTTTATTTGTATTTTTCCTTATCAAAAACAAATTTGTTGTAATAAAAACCATTTTATTAATAAAAAGGTGTTTCTTTATTGTGTACTTATTTCTGTTTCTTTACTTATGTTTTATTTTCTCTTTGCATATGTTGAATGATTATATAGAACTATTGCATCTTGTATGCCTTCTCTCCCTTATATAGGAATGTTTCTTTGACTTTATATGTCAAAAAAGGGGAGAAGTTTGTATATTGCACATGTTTACTTTCGGTTCAGCATCGTAAGTCTTCTAAGTTTTTTGTGTCTTTGTTGGCATTTCTATGTTCAAAACATGGAGTCTAATTGATTTTACGTAGTGTTTGTATCTACCTCTTTATACAATACTTTACTTATAATCAATATTGCACACACTCACGTAGATTTTAACCCTTTGTATGTTCGTATGTTACACACATCACGAGGTGGTTAGGAGCACATAGTTTGCATGTTAAAGTGTGGTTTTACTTGCATTTGTTTTTCATAGTTGGTGGGAATTTGTGTATTTTCAAATGGTTAAACCTTTCCTTGAAAAAACTTGTTTTAATGGCTCATTGTGGTACTCGCAAGTGGCTCTCCTAGGTGGTTGGTGAGCGTGCACAAGGTGAATTATGGCTTGTTTGACCTCACTAATATCTCGCGGGGGGCTTGCCAAGGTAGACAATGAGGCCTCATAGAGCTATGCAGTGAGGTAGCTACAAGGGATCAGGGAGGGCCACGAATGTTGAAAAATTAGCTATAAGTGCCCATTCTCTTCTCTCGCAATTTACCCATCTTTTAAACATTCCTTGTGTTGAAAAAATCTCAATTTTTGGAGAAAAATATGTTTGAACATTCTAAATATTTTACTAATCCCAAATCATTAATACATTGAATGTTGTTTTGTATTAGTAGTTAGGAGTTGACATAAATATTAGTTGGATATTTGGTGAAAATAATTTTAAATTATGTTTTTGAATTCTCAATATATCAAGTATTTTTCTGTATTGAGAATCGAGATAGAGTTGGAGTTGCATATATTATTTTTCAAACGGAGTTGCCATATTAACATTACATCGAATATTTTTTTGTATTGTTAATAAGAGGTGGATTTTCTCTATAAAATCATTTTTAGGTGAATTTTATATTGTTTAAGATTAACACTATTCTAATTGCATGTTTTTGTATCATACTACATGGCGATGTGGATCTGGAGGTGAGCCTAATTTGGTTCGGATCAAAGTAGCTATGTTGACAATTGGCGAGAGCAGCCAATGTAGTTAGGATGGGTGGCCCCGACAAATAGAGGTATTGGCATTTATCTTTATCGAGTTTATATAATTGTTCTTTCTTAGTAAATTTGGATGTATAGTGATTATCTTAAGCAACAAGTGGATGTTACCACTTAGGATTAGAGCCTAAATAGGTTTACTACATTATATTGTTATGTTTGCTTAATATGTTGCATGAATTAGTACAATCATTGTATCTTTAGAGTATGTGCCAACATATAAAGATTATATTGTGATTAGAAAATATTTATATCTTTATTCTACATATGTTATTTGTTATTTATTGTTCCTTAAGTGTCTGCATCACCTAGACTTGGTAGTTTGTCGAGTTTGGACTCTCTCTAGTTTTACCTTAAAACCTTATTTTTTTATTAGTTGTTATGTTTAATGTGTAGACGGACTGAGACCACTCTGATTTTTTTTTTTTTCCATAAATTTCTAGATTTATGGTTGTTTTACTTAATATTGGAATTTGAAAGTATTCTACAATTAATAAAAAAAAAAAATAGGGTATCAATATTGTCTATAATAAAGAATGAGTTGAGTTTTGGTGGATTTTTCATAAATATTAAGTTTCAATTAAAATTTTCTTTCAAATATATTTCTCTTCTCAAAATTCACATACTCGTATTTTGAGGCATGACATCTCCATCCACCTCATTAATCTTAAGACGTGCTCCTTTGAAAGTAGTCTCAATGGCTACAACTTTTTTCTCTTAATTGAGGAGGAAAGCTAAAGAGTATTTTTTTCAACTTAAAGTTATTCATTTATAGGACGACTAAGATTGTAGGAAGTGTTGATGATGTTAGAAAACAGACCTTAGAAGCTGTTGAATATTTATCTTCTTCCATCTGACAAAGTTCATAGTCTCTCTTAAGATACATCAACTTCGACTTTTGACCACAAAGGTTCCCTCATGTGTGAGCTCTAAATATTCTAAGCTTCCTATGATATGGTGCTAGATGACATCCGTGTGTACATTTCTAGCGTGATGGCTCTTGTCAATGCATATTGCCCCTTGCTTTTCCAATTGTACTCCTTGCTCTCCTTTTTAGACCATTCAATCATTGGCATGTCAATGAGCGTACCATCACCTTGAATTTTAGTATGATACTACCAAGCGTTCTCAACTTGATATCGGATAGGGTCTCCTATCCACTAAAGCTTGCATCTGAGACTTCCAACCAGCATTGAGAAGTGGAGGTCTGCCAACATTTGTCACATAAATCCATCCAACAGAATGTGAGTGTGTGAAAAATGTGAGAAGATTCAACACCGAGGCAATTAAGCCCAAAAAGGTTGTACCCGCTCTAATACTAATTAAAAGAGTCTAAGACCCGGTGTACAATAGTGGCAAGGAGATATCAACTCCTTTGGAATCACCCTACTCTCGTAAATAGCAAAAATAAGTAAAACATATAAGGTATTTCAAACAAAAAGCATAATAAATTCAATAGACAAGTAGTAAAGGAAATAAAGATTTCCAATCACAGATAAATTCTTATATGTTGGAACATACTCGAATAACCAATGATTGTACTAACACAACAAATGAGCATAAAAACACAATAATATAACTTGGTGAACCAAGTTAGTCTCCAGTTCTATGTGGTAACATCCATGGTTGTTTATGGCAACCACTTGACAGCACAAATTTCACTAAGAATAAAAAAATTATACAACTCGATATAAGTTTATCGAAAATATCTCTACCACTCGAGATACCTACCCTTACTATCCTAACTGCCCTTGTCTGCTGTCTCCCAAGTAACTTTGTTTCTCATTGAATTAGGCTCTGCTCTCGAGCCCCATCACCATTTAGTGCAGGTCAACACCACTCGTTAGTATAAGTTAAACCTAAAGGTAATGGCACTCCCAGGACATGTACCTAATATGCAAATTAAGTCTTGGTTGTAAATTTTAATTTCTCAATTGCAAAACAGTTTTTGCAAATCATTATACGAATCACTAATACTGAAAAACACTCGAAGTATTAATGATCCAGAATTGCGAATAAGATTTTTTCACCAAAAATACGATTTTGAAAATTGCCAAAGTTTCCCCACGTTTTCTAATTAAAGAGAAAGAAGCAAATGAGAGGATATTTATAGAAAATCTTTCAATTGTCGAGTACCTCACTGACCTCCTCGGTAAGCCCTTTGCGAGGGTAAAATACAACCACTCTTTACAAGTAACTTCGCTGACCACCTCTATGAGTGACTTGGGAAGAACCTCATTGAGCTACTCGTAGAGCCCTTCAAAACATGTTTCCTAAATAAAAAGATATCCAGAGTAATTTTCTACAAAAAGTTGCAATTAGTGAAAAATACAAGTAATAAAAAATACAACGATACATGCAAACTACATGCTCCCAACCAACCTATAGTGTGTGATCATATAAATATATGAAATGTTAAATTCTATATGAGTGTGTGCAAACTATACCTACAAATATTGACCTTAAATAGAAGACGACAAAACACTAATTAAAATAAAAACGAAAATGCGAACAAAGATACAAAAGATTTACATGACTTACAATTAAAGTAATTATTTGATAATTAAGTTATCAAAACATCATCTAAGCCTAAATGTGCTCTTTTGGATAAGAAATTAAATTAATTACATGATTATTGTGTTAGAATAGATGATTTTATGTTAGATTAGATGATTTTATAATTTTATTATGTTTATTCATAATATTCCAATTAATTAATTAATTTTTTGGATCAAAGAAATTTATAAGTTAGTTGTAGGTGAAAATTGTCAGATCATTGAAATTTTATATTTTTAGTGGAAATATCAAAAATTTCAACTTATAAACAATTGTTAAATTAGTTTAAATAATTCAAAGTATTATTTGTTAGCTAGCTAAAATTTCCATAATTTGTCTCTTTTTTAATTAACATCATTTAATAACTTTATTTTTATTAAGAACCTATCATATTTTTAATAACCAATAATATTTTTAAATATTTAAGCACAAAATGTAATTAATTTAATTTCTTGTCCAAAAGAGCATATTTAGGGTTAGATGATGTTTCTAACAACTTAATTATCAAATAATCATTTCAATTGTAAGTTATGTAAGTCATTTGTATTTTTGTGTGCATTCTCATGTCTATTTTACTTAATATTTTGTCGTTCTCTATGTAAAATCAATATTTTTCTGTTTAGTTTGCACACACTTACATAGAATTGAACACTTCATATATTTGCATGAGACACACACTATAGGCTGGTTAAGAGCTTGCAGTTTGCATGTATCATTGTATTTTTCATTACATGTATTTTTTTATTGACCAATCATATTTTTCATAACCAATGACATTTATAAATATTTAAGTACAAAATCATTATTTAATTAATTAAACAAATAAATATCAAACATGAAAATGATATAATAACATTATTTTGTAAGAGTAGAATTTTCAATTGTCACCTTAGATCGTGACTTCAATAGGGTCCCCAATATTTTTCAACATCTATTATATATATATTAAAGAGAAAAAGTATCTAAATTTAAAAAATTATTATGCATTTAATTCAATGTTATTTTATATGTTATTAACTAATTAGAGAAATTAAAGTTATATGCTACTTGACTTATTATTTTCTTCTCTAATGAAAAATAAAAAGTATACATTGAGCAACTTAAAACTTTAGGTCATAAATTTTAAGAAATTTTTTTCTCTCTCTAATTATTCCATGATATTGTATTTTTTTCTTAATTAATTGAGATTATAAAATTAAGAACTCATATTTATTATTAAAAATATCTATTATTAAATGATATATATCTTATTACAATATATATTTATCTATGTATTATTTGTCATTTTGGATAATTTTGTCTTCAAATTTTTACTTTAATTACAACATTCTCATTCTTATTTATTTTATTTGTTTAATGATAATGATTACATTATTTTATTATAAAGAAAAAATTGTAAGAGTGTTATTTTTGATTTACTTTTTTACAATATCCTACATGACCTAAAATACATAATTAAATAGTTGAATTAATTTTTTTTTCTTTTTCTTCAAAAATAATCAGTTAAAAAATCATTAATTTTCATTTTAGACAATTTTCTCCCCAAAATTTTTCTTTAATTACAAAATTATCATTACCATTTTTTATATTTATTTAATGATAATGATCAAATGTTATTAATTTATTTTTATTTTTCTTTTATAATAATGAGTCAAGAATATGACTCAAACAAATAAAGAATTAAAAAGGAAAAATTTCACTCATGCCCCTAAGTTTTGACATATCTTCACTAATGTCTTTAACTTTTATAAAAATATCTCTAATGTCCTTGAAATTCATGCTTAATATCAAGGATACCCTTGATAATCAACAGTATTAAGTTTTCTATCCACTTATGTGTTTTCTTTCCTATGGCTATGACACCAAATTTCATGCAGCATTTTAATTTTTTCATAGTTAAGCAATTATATTTCAAAGCAATTTTTCCTTTTCAAACTTGTCTAGACAAAATTTTCTTTTTGCATAATCTCTATTTTCAATCATCATATTTTAGGCACAAATAAATTTTTATAATTAATAAATAAAAATATAGAGTTGTAACTAACAATATCTTGTTCTTAGTGAATATGGGTCCACTTGTGCCTTTCGCTACCTTGAGTTCGTCTTTAGTTATCTTGTTAAAAGTCTCACCTTCTATGTCAAGAATTATGGACACATGCCTTAAACAGACAATAGGATCCGTACTTTTATTTAAGATATAAGAGAAACATTGGGTTTTAGAAAGAGGACACTTTGTGTTCATGAAGAAAGTATTACTATTACAACCCTAGTTTCCTTACTCATTTACTCCATAGGAGTTTTTTGACACATGATTTTTTCTAAGAAATAGAGATACATAGGAAAATAGACAGAGGTTTAAGCTTTGTATTTTCAACTTTCGATACCTCATTTTGAAATATATTTGCTCTTTTATAGATATCGAAGCAATTATTGTTACCTAAAAATATGTGAAAATATATTGTTATCTTATCTTTTACTTTCCTCTTAAAGACATGTGTAAAGATAACATTACGTCTTATCTTTATCAAAACTATTAAATAAGGACACGTATAAAGCTACATTTTATCCTTATCGTTTCTTTTGAGTTTGTTGCCAACACTTTATTCATAATCACTTGCCGATACACTCATTCTGGAATCTAGAGATGTGGATCCATCTTTGTCCTTGATGCAATAAAGACATATGTGATTATTGGTATGCTTTTTTGTCAATTGGTAAAATTCTTGTTTGGTTCTTCAGTAGCGTCTAACTCATTTCAATTTAATGGCACCTCAAAATTAACCACTTTTTCAATATCTTTCTGATTATTTCCCAAATTATTATGAAAAATTATTATGATTTTACTAGTAGAGTAATTTATCTTTGCTTCTAAAGAAGAGATTATTATTCTAGTTTCATAGTAAATTTAACTTAACATTACTACTTGTTCCTAGTTTAACGTTTCTTCAATTAATTTTTCTTTTGATAGAGCCTTGGGTTGTTTGACTATGTTTATTGAGGATGTCATTCCTATTTTGATGAGATGATATGGAACATTGGCTTTCTTTTATCCCATTTCATAATTGAACTGAAGAATCTTAACAATACTGGTTGATCATTTGCTTGGACTCTTTTCCTGAAATTCATGGTTGCTTTCTTAAAATTTTCTACAAAATATGTTAATTTCGTTAAATTGTTACTTGGATAAATATCTTCAATTAATTCGCAATAAAATAATTGGTAAACAAATTTGGAATCTGTTTCTTCAATGACATTCATAATAAATTTGCTATTAATGACTTTCATGTTTCCTAGTACCTGAACTTTTTTTGTGGTGAAAAACTTCATGAGTTCTAATTGTTCATTTCCTAATTTTTTTGGCTAAATTATAGAAATTTAACCATTGGTCTAGGGTGATGTTTCATTGTTTCTTCTTCTCTTCATCTAGGACGAGGAATGTATCATCTACTTATTTGAAGATTACTGGTCACAGTACTTTTCCTAGGATCATAATTTTCTTTTTGCAATTACCTAGTTCTTGAGTGCTTGAGCATAGTTGCCTTCTAAACTAGCCACTACATCATTTGGTTTGCAAAGCTTTGGAGTTTTGTAGTTAGCAAAGCTTCCTTTTACTTCTATTCTATTGGTAAATGCTCTATGTGTTACTAATGTGCAAATTATAATACTCACAAGTGTACGAATCACTCGTAGAAAGTGATAAATAACTCCGAGGTCGATCTCTCAAGGAATTACGGTGGTTTTTAAAACTTGTCAATTGTTTCCTAAAAATTGTTTGCAAAAATAAATCCTAAATACTGTAATAAAGTTTGTTGATTGGACAAATGTTAAAATTGTAAAAATTTCATAATAATTAAAATAAACAAGCGAAAAGATTAGCCGAAGTTATAAGATGGAAAAGCGTGGGAAAATAACTAGCTAACCAATCGTGGATATAATATTTTACTAGAGTTTCACAATTAAGCACGAAAAGTTGAATTTATTGACTTTTCCTAATAAATCTTAGAAATTTCCAAATCATGGAGAATTTCTCTTAATAATTAATTAACCTCTTTGATTCGGATTGTTAATTAATCAATTAACATAAGCCCTAAGAAATCAAATTAATCACCTAATTTAAGACAAATCAATGCACTTTGATTAAGTTCTTGTTCAAAATTTCTAAATTAAGCAAAGATGATATTTCTAATACTTAATTCTAATTTATTTTATAATGCTCATAAATTAACATGTTCAAGATTAATTATGAACAAAGATGTTAATAACATTGAACAAGACATAAATAACTTTAATCCAAATTAAATCATAAAAAATATTCATCCACTCATAGAAGCATTACTAAATCCCACACAATCAAATTAGCTACTCATAATAAAACCTAAATCAATATTTTCTATTACAAATAGCATTCTTGAAATTCAAGAGAGAAAAGGAATTACAAACAATGAAGATACCCCTATTTTCACTCTTGCAATGCCCTACTTGAAGTTAGATGGTCACCTCTTCCAATTTGGTTCTTGAAGGAGCTTCAATGGAGGTTTCTCTCTCTAAAAAATAGAGAAGGATTGTGGGTGATGAAAATCAGCACTGTTCACGAGTTAGGTTTTGAGAGGATTTTTGCGATGTATTTATAGGTTAGGTTAGGAGCGTGTAAAAATTTGGGCATGTAAGTGTAATCAGAGTGCACAGGCCGCAAAGTAGGTTTTCTTCTGTCGCGACACGCGTTGAAATTCTGGACTGCTCAGTAAAATAGGAAACTCCTCGCTGCAGTGCACTTTGAAATTTTGGTTTCCCACAATGGAACTCGAGGGCTCCGCACCGTAGCACAACTTGTTATCCATTCCTTGTAAGGGCCCCTTACAGAATTGTTGATTCCTAACATAAGCCTTACGTTCTTTTGCATTTAAACCTACACAACATGAAAATATCCTCCAAATCAAAGTAATACCGAAATTAATCACGAAATAAATACTTAAAAACTAACAAATAATAGGTTTAAAATAATATTCATCACTTACTGATGTGATAAATTTAGTACTCGCAAGTGTACGAATCACTCGTAGAAAAGTGACAAGCAACCTCTGAGGTCGGTCTCTCAAAGAATTGCAGTGGTTCTAAATAACCTTCTTCTTAATCTAAATAGAGTTCTAACGCAAGTAAAACACTAATTAAATAGAGTTATAGTGAAACTGAAACTCTAAGTAACTAGAGTCCTAAACCTAATAAACTGTAAAAAGTGTTTTGTTTTGTAACGAGATCAATGATACGAACAATTAACGAAAACAATAACGCAAATTCACAATCAATTCAAGTAGATTTGAAAATCAATGGAGGATGTATGGACGTTTAGTTTGATTGGCCATGCTTGCATCGAAAAGTAATGGTGAAATAACATTAACGTTCTAATAAACAACTTTACCGGCTTTCCTTTTAAGTACGAGACTGCCTACGGTTGGGGTAAATCTCTTTGTTGATTAACTAATTAACATCCTGATGAACACTATTTTGACCTACTATTTGTTACATTTTTAAGTATTTATTTTGCATTTAATTTTGATATAATCTTGTTTTGGAGGGTATTCTATTGTTTTGTAGGTCAAAATAGGTTTGGGAAGAAATGTGGAAAAAGAGAGTAAAAATGAAGCAAAAAGTGTTAAAGAATGTAAGCCTTACATTGGGTGCCATTCACTATGTAAGGGGGACAAACAAAAGCTTAGGAATGTAAGGCTTACATCAAGAATCAACAAATTATGTAAGGGCATTTACATGGCATTACAACAACGTGCGCCTAGGCATAGAAAACGTGCGCCTAGGCCGGGAGGTTTCTATCTTGATTTGAATTCCAGGAAAATATAGCGCGCCGAGGCGGGCAAAACCTGCGCCTTGGCGGGGAGGTTTCTGTTTTCTACTCTTGAGCCAAAATAGAACGCGCGCCGAGGCATGAAAAACCTGCGTCGAGGCGAGAGTGCCAAAACTGCCCAGAAATCCTAAAACGCGTATTCCACTTCATTCCTCCTATAAATACCACATTATATCTTTCCCAAACATAAGCCTTCATAGCCAATTTCTTCCCCACCTTAGCTGCTACTGCAGCAAGGGTTCTCCACCCAAAATCAACCCAAAATTAAGAGAAGACCCTCCATTGTTGAAGCTACTCCAAGGAATTGAGAAAGGGGATCAACCAAGTTCAAGGAATTGGAGCGAGAGGATTCATTGGGGTATTTTTAGTGTAATATCTTTTTCTTCTCTGATTTTATGGTTTGCCTCCATGACTAAATTGATTGACACCAATTTAGTTATGGTTGACTAATTTATGTATTTGGGATATTAGTCTTGCTTCCAATGATTGGAATAACAATTTTGTAATTTAATTATATATGATTTGGATTTATTTCTTGTTCATATTCTTAATATTTTTTATTATGAATTAATGGTGGACCAAACCTTAGTTTGTAGTTAGAAAGAATATTTTATGATTAGGCATTAGAAACGCCATCTTTGCTTAATTGTGCATTACGAACAAGAGCCTAAATTGATTGCATTGATTTGTGTTAGTTTAGGTGGTTATAATTATTTCCTTGAGCTAATTCCAATTAGTTAATTAATGGTCCGGATCAAAGAAGTTAATTAGTTGATTGTAGTGAAAATTGCCATTGATTTGGAATTTTATAGGTTTAGCGAAAAAATCATTAAATCCAACTTTTAATTGAATACTTAATTTATGCTTTCCATGAATGGATAGCAAACTAGGATTCCTATTTACATCCATCATCCTACCCTTGGTTGTGATTACTTTTATTCCAATTTTATTTTAGTTTTTGATTTAATTCCGAATTTACAATTTGTTCTTCAATCGACAATTGTTAGAATGTTTAGGATTGTTTGTTCGACTGAATAAGAAAATAAATAACATTTTAGAACCACCGCAATTTCTTGAGAGACGATCTTGGGAGTATACTTATCACTCATTACAAGTGATTCGTGCACTTGCGAGCTTTTTATAAAATACAAAATTGACTATCAAGTTTTTGTGCATCACATCCTACGATCGGGTATATCAAATAGCAATCAAATTATGCGCAAGGAAATAAATGCTAATCAAACTAATGCAATGACTAAATCACTAATTTGAAGCTTCGATTAAGTGTTTCGGAATAAAGTTAAGGTGACGTTCCTAAAACTAGATTCTCAGATTTTTTCAACCTAACTATGAATCTCAAATTGGCCCATGATAATCCATAATTAAATATCTAACCATGCTCTTAATCAAAAGGTAATTTATTTATATTAAATCAATAAAACATTCACCATACACAATTCTAGCAAACATGGCAACACAAACTAAACATCCATAATGAAATTAGCCGCTCATGTTCATATTAAAATTCATAGACAAATATAATATGATCATACACTTCAATGAAAGAAGAAGAAAATAGAATTCTATAACAACAAGGAAATCCTAGATTTAAATACCGTTAATGGATGGGATGGCGTTCTTCTCCAAAAGCTTTATGTTCGATCATCAACGACTTCCTTGGATTCTTAGAATGGTTTCTCTTGCTTCGTTGAGTGTGGCAAAGCTCCTCAAACTGATTAAATGTCTTGTTTGTTCGCAAAATTGTAGAGTGTAAAAGTTGTGTCTTAGTTGGAGTCTAGAGGGGGTATTTATAGATGTAAGGGTTTACACAATTCCTGATTGCATTAGGAATAGGTGCGTCGTGGCATACATTTTTCCCACCGTGATGCAACACAAATTCTGGAAATAATGGTCAAAACCCGAGAGCTCCCTGCCGCGGCATGCATTTTCCTCGCAGCGACGCATGTTGCCTTTCCTTTCTTCATATTTACCCCCTTACATATGTGATGGCTCATTATGTAAGACTTACATATTTGACTTGTTTTGCCCGTAACTCGTGATCCAAGCGCCGTAAGTGTTCCGTCTTTGCGTATTTGCATTATTCAACTCATTTGACGCTAAAAACACTTGAAATGCACTAAAAACATACCCGTGATTCCGAATTGATAGATTTATGAAAATAATCAAATAAACAATCATAACAAATCTATTTTTTAAACAATTAAGCACAATAAATCACGAAATATTAGTGCTTTTTGAGCACTCATCACAACCCCCAACCAGTTTCTTGCTAGTCTCTAGTAAGAGGAGCGATCTAAAAATTAAAATAAAATAAATAAAATAAACTAACATAAATCACTTCCGTAGATTATCACAGTTGCATTTAGCATATGCAACAAGCCTTTAAACCCTTAGGTGGCCCTAGTGGATGAGTTATAGTCTCGTGAGAGTTTTTAGTGATGATACCCGCAAACATCGTAACTAACAAAACTAATAAAGACTCTAAATATACTTGAATCAATCCATACATATGTCTCAAAAATTGTTAACAACGAATGGCATATAAAATAGTTAAAAATCACTTAAGCTCAAAAACAGTCCAAATATCAAACTCATCTTAGTAATTGGCTTTTGAACAACCAATCAAACCACAAGCCCGTTAGTTACACTATCTGATCGTGTCATGCATGATATTCATAGATTATATTTTAATATCTCATAAATGTGCAAGTAAAATATGAATGAGAATTTTGCACTTACAAACTCCATATGCTCACTTTTCAAATTCATTTCCACTAATATAGAAATCAAACTACCTAGAATCAATATGACTTCATTAAGCTTGTAAAGTTGTGGTTAGGTGTGTGATTATGAAAGTACGGAAATGATATTTTCACTAGGATAAGAGTACTTTTTATTTCACAAACTTATTTTCAACTTTTTCTACCAAGTGTTCTTTTTCATCCTCCTATAAATTTCATAAGTCCCTTGGATCTTTTTGCTTGATTTTCTTTCTTTACTTTTCTTGCTTATTATTTCAAAAAAAAAATTATGATCAAGCAAGATAAATATAACATAATTGCTCATGAAAATCAAATATTACATTGAGTACTCTCATCACTAAGGGTAGTACAACGTATATCAATGTTGAGTTCACGGGTCCACTATGGATAAAATAATACGGGGAGGCTTGAAAAGTCCAAACGGTCCAAAGATGGCCTAAATCACTTTCTAAGTGGCATTTGATTCTATTATTTTGCTTTAATGGGTTTTCAAATGAGTTCTAGAGTTTGTTGAGACTTAAAATATATCACGAACATACATACATTACACAAATCAAAATTGTCATACTAACCATACAAACTTCCACATATACTACAAAATCCTCAAACTAGATGAATCTAACATTTACGTGCTTCTTTACTTAGGTAAAAATTTAATTTCTTTTATATATCACCGTCATTACAATCACATTAATATCATGGACGTCCGGATTGACTCAAGTGGACACGACACTATCCTAACAAAATTCAAGTGACAAAAGTTAAAATTTAAAATTTGGTCTAAATTCATGCTCATGGAATATTTTTCCTACCCCCAACCTAATTTCTACATTGTCCTCAATGTTAAAAAGAAAAACAAAAGAAATTAAGTAAAGAAGTGGGAGAAGTTACCCCCCCTTTCGGATGAGATTGTGTACATTACACGTATGCTCCGTTTCACTATTCCCCACTCTCCTCATCGTGTGGCATTTAGTGCACAAGAAATATGCATGAAACCTCTAAATGTGTGCATCACAACTCAAAGCCAAATTTAAAGATTAACTAAATACACATGAAATAAAAAAAATAATGTTAATTATAGCTAATAACTAATCCAAAAATAATAATAATCATAATAATAATAATAATAATAATAAAATAAAGGAAAAACTGAAAAAGAAAATTAAACTCAATAAAAAAATAATAAAAAGAAAATAAAGAAAAGAAAATAAGTTGATACTATCGAATATGGTTGGTTGCCTCTCACCAAGCGTTTTCTTTAACGTCTTAGCAAGACGTTGCTAATCACTTTCTATCCACCATCATCAAAAATCTTGAAGTGTGTGATATCAATTTTTCGAGCTAGTATGTCATTAAGCTTATCTTTCCATCTCGGTAGTTGTTTCCTATGAAGTACAGCACACACTCTTTCGTGGAAGTAGTATGGAAAATGATTTGGGGATGTGCAAGTCTTAGGTGCCTTGTACGGCATGGGAGGTGAAGATAATTCCTCCTTATTCTCCTTAGAAGTTTGTAGAATTTGATATTCCTTAGCTTGACATTCTTTGAGAATTGCTTGCTCCACATCTGTATTTTCTACATAAAGTGGTAAATCATCAAAAGTTTCAGGAAAATAAATATTTTTAAAATTTTTACCACTTTGAAGGATTGTGTGATCCTTCACTTGCTCAATTTGAGTGGGCAACTCTTCTTGTTTTTAAATTTGTTCCGCTTGTTACCCAACTTGCATTTCTATCCTTTTCATTGATGCCTCCATAGACTCCATCCTTTCATTAGTAGATTGTATGTAAGCATTCAAGGTTTCCTCTAAGGTTGGCTTCCTAGGTTGATTAGAAGCTCTACTTCCTTGTATGAAAGAATTCAAGATCTCCTCCAAGGTAGGCTTCCTAGATGGATAGGGTGGGTCATATGGATGAAAATTTGAGCCTTGCATTTGATATTGGGCATAAGGTGGGTCATATGGATGAAACTTTGAGCCTTGCATTTTGTATTGGGCATAAGGTGGGATAGAGTTTGCTTCATATGAAAAATTATGGTGATTTCCCCACTCAGGATTATAGGTACTAAAATAGGGATCATTCCAAGGTGGGTGACATCCCTCATTATGATCAAAGTTTGAATTAGTGGATGTATAGTAATCACCTGCAAAAGTGCAAATATTAGCATAATGCCCATATAAACCACAGATGCCACATACCTCTATGTCTATCATATCATATAGTTCCTTAAAAGGCTTTGTATTGGCTCATGGATTTCAGTATCCAGTCTAATCAAGTGCATTTTGACATTTATTGATGTTGTCTATGAATGGTACCTTTCAAAAACTAATAAAAACAATATATAAATCAAAGCACCATAAAATATACCACAGATTAAGCAAATAAAAGCACTATATTTTTTTTTTTGAATTTTTGAATTTTGAATTTTTTTTGAATAAAAGATAAAAATAAAATAAAATAAAATTTAAATAAAATAACTAAATAAATCTAATTTAGAAACTCTAAAAAGTTAAAAAGAAAATTATTTAAAACGCCAATTTCACGGCAACGGCACCAAAAACTTGATGTGATAAATTTAGTACTCGCAAGTGTACGAATCACTCGTAGAAAAGTGACAAGCAACCTGTGAAACTGAAACTCTAAGTAACTAGAGTCCTAAACCTAGTAAAACTGTAAAAAGTGTTTTGTTTTGTAACGAGATCAATGGTACGAATAATTAACGAAAATTCACAATCAATTCAAGTAGATTTGAAAATTAATGGAGGATGTATGGACATTTAGTTTGATTGGCCATGCTTGCATCGAAAAGTAATGGTGAAATAACATTAACGTTCTAATAAACAAATTTACCGGCTTTCCTTTTAATTACGAGACTGCCTACAGTCGGGGTAAATCTTTTTGTTGATTAACTAATTAACATCCTACGATCGGGTATATCAAATAGCAATCAAATTATGCGCAAGAAAATAATTACCAATCAAACTAATGCTATGACTAAGTCACTAATTTGAAGCTTTGATTAAGTGTTTTGGAATAAAGTTAAGGTGACGTTCCTAAAACTAGATTCTCAGATTTTTTCAACCTAACTATGAATCTCAAATTGGCCCATGATAATTCATAATTAAATATCTAAACATGCTCTTAATCAAAAGGTAATTTATTTATATTAAATCAATAAAACATTCACCATACACAATTCTAGCAAACATGGCAACACAAACTAAACATCCATAATGAAATTAGCCGCTCATGTTCATATAAAAATTCATAGACAAATATAATATGATCATACACTTCAACGAAAAAAGAAGAAAATAGAATTCTATAACAACAAGGAAATCCTAGATCTAAATATCGCTAATGGATGGGATGGCGTTCTTCTCCAAAAGCTTTATGTTCGATCGTCAATGGCTTCCTTGGATTCTTAGAATGGTTTCTCTTGCTTCGTTGAGTGTGACAAAGCTCCTAAAACTGATTAAATGTCTTGTTTGTTCGCAAAATTGTAGAGTGTAAAAATTGTGTCTTAGTTGGAGTATAGAGGGGGTATTTATAGATGTAAGGGTTTACACAATTCCTGATTGCATTAGGAATAGGCACACCGCGACATATATTTTTTCCGCCGCGACGCAACACAAATTTTGGAAATAATGGTCAAAACTCAAGGGCTCCCCACCGCGGCATGCATTTTCCTCACTGTGGCACGTGTTGCCTTTCCTTTCTTCATATTTACCCCCTTACATATGTGATGGCTCGTTATGTAAGGCTTACATATTTGACTTGTTTTGCGCGTAACTCGTGATCTGAGCGCCGTAAGTGTTCTGTCTTTGCGTGTTTGCATTATTCAACTCATTTGATGCTTAAAACACCTGAAATGCACTAAAAACATACATGTGATTCCGAATTGATAGATTTATGAAAATAATCAAATAAACAATCATAAAAAAATCTATTTTTTAAACAATTAAGCACAATAAATCACGAAATATTAGTGCTTTTTGAGCACTTATCACTTACTCACAAAAAATGCAGCTATTACTCTACTGGCTTCTAGACATGTCTTATGTATTCCTAAAGCTGGTCCGTAGATAACATAATATTTTTCTTTGCGTTATTTTTCATTTACAGTATTAGACCATAAAATTTTTGAGGAATTATCCTCTTCCTTTTGTGTTACTTCTAAAGTTTTATTCTCTTCTTGAGATATTTGAATCTCTTTTCCTCTAAAGGTTTTACTTTCTTTTGAGATTTTTATCTCTTTCTTTTATGGAGAACTAATCTCTTCCTTATTACCATTCTTGAGTGTTTTCTTGAGATATAAAACCACAAGTTGTTCTATTATAATTTACAATTCCTTTTCTTTGATCTCAAGTTGTTCCATTATAATTTTCAATTTCTTTTCTTTGATTATGATTTCTATATCAAGAGCATCAATTATTCCTATAATGGTAAATATTATTAGTAGAGCTAGTTCTCTAGTTAATGCATTTAGAAGACTATTTTTAGTTCCTAGTAAGTGTTCTACATCAAACTTATAATGATAAAACTATTATTGCTATCTGATGAGTCGTCCTTATTTATAATCACCTATTATATTATTTCTTAAAAAATATCCAAAATTTTTATTGTATATCCTAACAATAAATTTATTGCTAATAACATAAATGACAAATTTTTTTATTGATTTTTAACTGCTAAATATTCTTTTTCATTACTATGATAATTTAATCTATGACCTTAAAATTATCCTAAAGTAAATCTGCAAAGATAATCATTTTTGTCATATACTCTTGTTTTTAGTACTGTACTCCAATATGCATGAGAAACATCTGTTTCTATAATCATTTGATCATCTGGTCTTGGGTGGTATAAAGTGGATAAATTTTTAACTTGTGCTTTTACATTGTCCATACATTTAGTATATTCCTCAGTTCAATTCTAGACATGATTTTTCTTATGCTTAAATTGTCTATAATGATTTTCTCATTTATGCTATTTTTTTTTATATATGTTTCAGCATATGTTAAACATCCTAAAACTCTTTGGAGTTGATTTTTAGCCTTTATAGTGCTAGAAAAATTATGTATGTTATTTAAGATATGAGGTTGTAAATAATGCTTGCAATTTTCAGTCTCAAGTCTTAAATATTTTATTTTTTTCTTGAGCAATTATCTCTTTCTTTTTTTATAAGACTATTCATATTTTTTGACATTCTTATAATATGCTTATTACATCTATATAATGATTATATATATTATTACTAAATGCTAATATATCATCAATATGGACGCAACATAAACTATGGATTTTTTAAATATATTTTCCATATATATTTGAAAAAATTTGGTGCTTGTTTTAGTGCAATAGAAACAACTATCTAAAAGTTCTTGAATTTGTTTTTTAAATTCCTCTCGATCCTTTAGAATATAAATAATTAATTTTACTCTTATGACCTTTGAATAGTCTTTTAGTTTTATATTTGTTATTTCATTAGACTTATTAATATTTAAATCTAATGAATTTTTTAAAGTTACTAATATTAATAACTTTCTAATGCTTGTTAAGCCTTTTATCTTTCTGTATTTCATTTAAAAAAGAGTTTTGATTGACCTCATATCTAAATAAATATTTTATATTTGTGGTTTTTTTATTTTATATTATCACCATGTTTTCACTTTTTATGTTCTGACATAAAAATTGGTGATAAAATTGTAAATGTTTTTCTTATCTTTGAAACATAAATATTTTCACCATCTAAGATTTTCAAACTTATTTTATCTAAGTACTGAGTAAATTATTAATATAAGTTTAGGAAGTTGTTTTCTTAAAAATTCAACTATAGTTTCTCATTGATATAATGTAGAGATGTAAATGGTTTCTCATCCTATTAATATATCTATATCTTTTAATATTTTATTTAAATTTATAGTAGTATTTTTATATATTCTTAATATCATGTCTTTTGAAGATAGATTCTAAAATTCTTCTAGTTACACAAATACTTGTGCGCGCGCGCGCATATATACACACATATATATATGATAATTATTATATCATTTGAATTTTAATCTTATTTTTATGTATGTACTGTTTGGATTTATTATACTTAATAATTCGACTATTAATCAGAATCAGATATTTCAGAGTTAGTTATTTCTTTTTTCAAATTCTTCTAATAGATAGATACTACATGTATCATATATATATATCATATTCTTCTATTGGTTCTAGTTCCATCTTAAAAGTTTTTTCTAAAATTTTTGTTTTTTGTGGGACTTCCTTTTTAAACTATTTCTTATATTAGAGTCTATTAGAGCATTCATTTGCATATTGTTCTTCTTCATTATATATCCAACATTTATATATATATATATTTTTTATATAGACAATATTTTTTTTTTGTATATTCTTATTCTAAAATATGTTTGTCTATAAGATTCTTGATTATATATTTTCTTATATTTTTAAAAATTTTGTTTTTTGAATCTATACCTTTTGAACTTCTTGTACTTTTTATATTTTTATATATTTTTTATTATAATATCTTATGTTATATTCATATTTTTTTAGCATTCTAAAATCTCTTATATCACAACAGATTTTATCATTTTCTATTATTTATTTATATTCTTTTCTTTCTTGATATTTTACAATTATCTAATTCTTAAGACTTCTTATTACTCCTCCTAGTATATCAATATAGTTCTTTTATTCATATTATTTCATCCTTTAGTCATAGTGTTATATAATATTCTAACTAATTTCTGAAAAAATTTCTTTACAAATTTCTTGCAAAGAAGGCTGTAACTAGTGATAATACATTTTATATTCACATATAAAAAATTCTATATAATACATGCTACATATCTCCATTGGTTAAATTTCACAAAATTTCATTTATTTCATTTTTACTAGATTCAGTAATATATTTATTTTTGTCTTCCCTAAAAAATTTCTTATATATCTCATTAACTATAATATTAGATATTCTCTACCTGTAATTTCATTTTCTTTCATTCGTAAACGTTGTTGTTCTATTATTTTGTAAACCAAATTTTAACAATTTTTTGTCATCTTGTGAGCTATTAATACTCTACAACTTGAAGAGTTTAATTATGTGATTGTAAAAATTTGTATAATTAAACTCATTCTACTAGATCATTCATCTAAGGCTTTTTTTCTATCTCTTATGCAATCTAAATTTAAAAAATCTTATTTATAATTTTCTTGAGGTCTAAATTCCAGGGAAATACTACCTCTAGTACGCCCAATGTTAACTTTCCTCCATTTTAGGTTGTCATCTTCTCTTATAAGAATGTTCAAATTATTCTAGATTTTTCCTATTTATTTCTTTCCTATGTGTGTCAGGTTTTCCTTCTTGATGTGGAATTTGTAATATAGAAGGTTCCAAATGGATGGTGAAATACTACCTCTAGTACAACAATGTAAACTTTCCTCCATTTTAGGTTGTCATCTTCTCTTATAAGAAGGTTCAAATTCTTCTAGATTTTTCCTATTTATTTCTTTCCTATGTGTGCCAGGTGTTCCTTCTTGATGTGAAATTTGTAATATATAAGGTTCTAAATGGATTATTGTGATTATATTTTTTGGTTCAGATTTAGTTTCACTGACCTTTGTCATATCACATTCTTCTTTATTTATACAAAGTTTTTCTTCATAATTAAAAGAAGCCCAACTTAGTGAACAACTAAGTCTAGGTGATACGGATACTTAATGACTCATCTCACTCGTACAAGCATCAGAAAGTCAAATAAAAGGAATAAGTAAAAACAGTAAATGCTTTCTAATCTTTGTATATAATATATATGTTGTCACAGATATTGTGAATACTCAGATTGTACTAACTCATGCAGAAGAACAAGTAAACACAACAATATAACGTGTTAAACCCACTAAGGCTCCAATCCTAAGTGGTAACATCAACGAGTTGCTTAAGGCAACCACTCAGCAGTCAAATTCACTAAAAGTAATAAACAGTTAAAATAGACTTAAAAAAGTAAGACTCCAAATACCTCTATCAGTCAGGGACCTAACTACCTAACTGCTATCACCACTTGTCTTTACAGCTACTTTGACTACACTGAATATGGCTCACTTCCAGAGCCATACCACCAAGTAATGTGACGCAAATACATGTGATCAGTTTAGTGTACAACTATATATGCAATTTTACCTAAAATGTAATTCATAATATAACACTTCGTATCAACAATACAAAAAAATCTCAATGTATCTTGATACGAAATTTCCAATTCCTAATAACAATACAGAAATACACTCAATATATTGTTATTATGGAAACTCCGTTTAAGAAAGAGTTTAAGAAACTTCACCACCGCCTCGTATTGTAACACAAAAAAATACTCGACGTGTTAAAACTACGGAATAATATTTTAAAAAATATTTAAGCTCCAAGTGAATAATCACATCTGAATTACTAATAAGGAATCATACTAAATGTATTAGTGATACAGAAAATGTAAAATATTTTTCGTAACAACAGAAAATATATTTCACTTAAATAAAATAACTCAGATATGAGTTATAAAAATGACAGAACTTTTCGATACAAAATCTTTAAGAAAGACAAAGAAAGTGAATGGGTATTTATAGAAAATTTTCAAAGCACGGAGACCCTCGCCGACCACCTTAGCGAGATATCGGCGAAGCCCCAGTAAGGTCAAACAGATAGAAAAACAAACAAAATAACATTGCCGACACCTCGCCGAACACTTAACGAGACCCCGACAAGCTTAAAAAGAGAAAGTTTTTAAGATTTAGAAAGGAAAAGAGAAAGAGCCATAAATACCCACCAACTAAAGGAAACATAAGCAAGGAAAAAACACATTTTAACATGAATTAAATATGCTTCCAACTATCTCGTGTGTGTGTATCATACAAATATACATTAGTGTTACGTACTATGTGAGTGCATACAATACTGATCACAAGCAAAATACCATACAAATAGGTAGACAAAAACACTAATTAAAATAAACAGACTCTGTGTTTTACACAAGGGAAAGCCAACAATGACATAAAGGGACTTATAGGTTTTACAATCTCCCCCTTTGGCTTTTCGTGGCAAGACACTGTACAACCTATATAATGCAAGCATCAAACACAATATATTTACACAAGATGATCTAACAAAGTTCATTCCCATGAACAAACTCTGACATAAAAAAGATACCCCCAGCACACCTACACTCCAAGTGCGTCCATCTTGTAGTGATCCATCCATCTTAATAAATCAACACATCCTTCTTGATGCTAACTCCAGCTCCAAGTGAGCTACTAGGTCCAAAACTACAATTGTAACTGCACACACAAAATAAGCACATACTTGTGAATGTATCATCCAAAACTATGTGAGTCTAATCAAATACTATTATGCTAACCCTACACAGGTACACACTAATAGGCTAAACACAAGTAGTCAAATAAACTCCCCCTAACTTCATGCAACACTCCACCTGAATGCATGCAAGTTAGATAAAGAGATGTGATACGAACCTACACTCACATCCCCACACACAGTAGAAAACAGAAGTAAATACATAGTGCAACATACAAACTTCTCCCCCTTTTTGACATAGAAAGTCAAAGGAACACCTCTATATGAGGGAGAGAAAGCATATAGTATGCAATAATCAGATACACTCATCAACACATGCAAAAAGGAAATAAAGCATAAGAAAAAGAAACATAAACAACAAGGGAAAACTAAAAACGGAACAAACAGACAACAACAACAACTCAAGGAGATAGGTAGACACTAATAACCTTTCTTAGAGTTTCAAATCTGAGAAAGTCTAAAGGTTTTATGAACAAATCAGCTAACTGTAAATCAATACTGATATGTTGCAATGAAAGAGTGTTTGACTCTACTAAATCTCTAATGAAATGGTGTCTAATGTCAATGTGTTTGGTCCTTGAATGTTGAACGGGGTTTTTTGAAATACATATGACATTGGTGTTGTCACAGAGAAGAATATGGTCTCTTACCAAAATATCATAGTCCTTCAACATCTATTTCATCTAAAGAAGTTGAGAATAACACAACCCGCTACAATATACCATGCCTCAGCAGTAGAAAGGGAAACTAACCTTTGATTCTTATTGTGCCAAGAAATCAAAGATTACTCAAGTAGAAACAACCACCAGAAGTACTCTTTTCGTCATCGTTACACCCAGCCCCATTTGCATTTGAATACCCAACCAATTTTGCAATAGTATCCCTCAGATACTAAATACCAAACTCATACATACAGCTAACATACTTGATAATCCTTTTAACAGTAGAATATGAGATTCTTTAAGACAAGCTTGCATCTTACGCACACTCAACACTGTAGGAGATATCAAGACGACTAGTAGTTAGATAAAGAATGCTAATCATACTCCTATATAACGTTTGTTCAATCCCTTTTTTAGAGGGATCTTGATGAAGTTTAACAAAGGTACTCATAGAAGTACGAGCAAGTTTGGCAGACTCCAAGCCAAACTTTTTGACAAGTTCTTTAGTATACTCAGCTTGAGACAGAAAGATATCATCTCAGGATTGTTTAACTTAAATCCCAAAAAGAACTTTAATTCATCAATCAGACTCATCTCAAATTCACTTTATATAGTGAGAGCAAACTCTTGAGCCAAATCATCTTTTGTCGATCCAAAGATGATGTCATCAACATAGATTTGGGCAACCAACACATTACCATTGCCATGTTGGAAAAGCAATATTTTATTACCACCACCTCTCTAAAAACCTTTATTAAGAAAAAAAATAAGCAAGTCTTTCGTGGGGGCTTGCTTTAAACCATAAATGGCTCTCTTAAGTCTCATGACATGATTTGGAAAGTAAGGGTCTTCAAAACTTTTAAGTTGCTCAACATAAATTTCCTCCTTGATTACTCCATTCAAAAAGGCACTCTTAACATTCATTTGGTAAAGTTTCAAACCGAAGTAGCAAGCTAACCCAATTAATAATCTAACAAATTCAAGATGAGCAATAGGAGCAAAAGTTTCTTCAAAGTGAGTCCCTTCAATTTGAGTGTATCCTTGAGCAATAATTATTGATTTATTCCTTGAAATAACTCCATTTTCATTTTCTTTATTCTTGTACAACCATGTTGTGCCAATAACATGTTTATCTTCAGGTCTAGGAACTAGATATCACACGTCATTTCTTTAAAATTGAAGTAATTCTCCTTGCATGTGGAGTTGACCCAATGTATGTCCTGCAAGTCTTCTTTAATATTCTTATGAAGGATGGTATAACACATATAGTTGAGTGAATCTTGAAGTTGTCTTCGAGTTTTAACACCTCTTTCAACATTTCCAATAATGTTATCAGAAGAATGAGCACATTTTTCGCATTTAGTAAAATTTCTTTTTCTTCATCAAAACCTTTAGGGAAACCAACAACATCAAAAGTAGTAGTAGAGGTGGATTTAGGAGCAAAATAATCAACGGCAGGTCTTCATTAACGAAGTAATCTCAACTAAACCCCAATTTTCAAACAAGTTGCAATCATCAGTCTCAACCATCTGAGTAGAACATGAATCATCAATCACCACATTGATTGATTCCATAAGAACAAAATTTCTTAGATTGAAGACACTATAAGCATGACTATTACCATAATAGCTTAAGAAAATACTGAGGTCACTCTTAGCCTCAAACTTATCCAAATTCTTTTTGTCCCTAAGAATGTAACAAGTGCTTCCAAACACTCTAAGATACTTAAGTTGGGTCTCTTCTTATTGAACAACTCATAAGAGGACTGTCTTGTGCCAGATCGTAAGAAGCAACAGTTTAAAGTATAACAAGCAGTATTAACAGCTTCACCCTAAAAGTGCCTTGCAAGATTCTTACTAGCAAGCATTACCTTGGCCATCTCTTGAATAACTCTGTTCTTTCTTTTAATAATTCCATTTTGCTAAGGAGTCTTTAGAGCAAAAAATTCATGGTTAATGCCAAGATCATTACAAAAAGTCTAAAATTTAGAGTTCTTGAATTATTTTCCATGGTCACTTCTTATTCTTCAAATGTTACCAACAATATCACTTTTCTCATTTTGAAGTTTGATGCACAGAGATTTGAAGTTCGTAAAGGCTTTTGGCTTTTCCTCTAAGAAGCAGAACCCAAGTGTACCTTGAAAAATCGTCAATAATTACCAAAATATAACTTTTACCTCTAATGCTGGCTGTACGCATTGGTCCCATTAGATCCATGTAAAGCAACACTAAGGGTCGAGAAGTAGAAACTTACTGATTTTTCTTATGTTGAATTTTACTTTGTTTACCCAATTAGCAGAGTCCACACACATGGTCTGGTTGAGAGGAAATTTTCGGAAGCCCTTTAACAGTCTTAAACAAGGAGAGCTTCTTTAGCATTTTGTAGTTAACATGATCCAAACGTTGATGCCAAAGTTCTTCAATACTCAAGTTGGCCTTGTTGTAGAGGAGGGGAGGAGAAAATGAGTCAACACAGTAATAGTTATCACCAGATCTAATACCCTTGATAATGACACTTTTTAAGCCTTCATATATCGTACACTCTAATGAACACTATTTTGACCTATATTTTGTTATATTTTTAAGTATTAATTTTATGTTTTATTTTATAATTATCGTGTTTTGGAAGGCATCTATGTGTTTTGTAGGTTTTTGATCTCTTAGAAGAATCTTGGACTTAAATGAATCAAAAAGAGTGAAAATGGAACAACATGAGCTAAAGAATGTAAGCCTTATATTGGAAGTCAGGAATTATGTAAGGGACATTTACAAGGCATGAACAACAAGTTGTGCAGTGGCAGGAAAAATATGTGTGCTGCGATGGTACACTCTCCAATTTTTACTATAGAACCAAAAATCACTTTGTGCCGTGGCAGAAGAAAATGTGTGCCTCGGCGAGATAGCCTCGGGTTTATATTACAAGACCAGAAAAACAACTTGCATTGCTGCAGAAGAAATTGTGTACTATGGTCTATGTACTAAAGATTGCCCATAAACCCTAATTCGCTTGTATTTCTTCACTTTCCTATAAATACCACACTAAGCCTCTCCCAAACACAACTTTTCATAACCAATTTCCTCCTTTTCTCAACTGCTACAACAACTGGATTTTCTACCTAAAAACTCAGCCAAAATCAAGAGAAGACTCTCCATTTGTAAAGCTACTCTAAGCATTTGAGAAAGGGGACCAACTAACTTCAAGGATTTAGAGTTAGGAGATGAATTGGGGTATTTTTATTGTAATATTTCTTTCTTCTCTTTAATTTTGTGTATGCCTCTCATGACTAAACTGATTGACACCAATTTAGTTATAGTTGGCTAATTTGTATATTTGGGATATTAGTATTGCTTCCAATGATCGGAAGAACAATTTTGTAATTTAATTATATATGAGTTTTGGATTTATTTTTTATTTTTTGTTCATGTTCTTAATATTTATGATTATGAATTAATGATGGGCCAAATCTTAATTTGTAGTTGGAGAAAATATGTTAGATGTTAGAATTAGGCATTAGAATGCCACATTTGCTTGATTGTGCATTATGAACAAGTGTCTAATTTGATTGCATTGATTTATGTTAGATTAGGTGTTTATAATATTTTTGTGAGTTAATTCCAATTAGTTAATTAAAAGTTTGGATCAAAGAAGTTAATTAATTGATTATATTGAAAATTGCCATTAATTTGAGATTTTCTAGGTTTAACGAAAAAAAATCATTAAATTTGACTTTTAATTGAATTGCTTAATTTGTTCTTTTCATGAATGGATAGCAAATTAAGATTCTTATATACATTTGTAATCCTCCCTTAGCTGTGATTTCTTTTATTTGCACTTTATTTTAGTTATTGAATTAATTTAGAATTTACAATGTTTTCTACCAACTGACAATTGTTAGAGTGTTTATGATTGTTTGTTCAACTAAATAAGAAAATAAATAACGTTTTAAAACTACTGCAATTCCTTAAGAAAAACCATTAACACATTATATTCAAAGAAGTCAGTCCTTTCAGTATCAAGTTTAGTAGTGTTGAAGTCATCGCCATAAATTTTTTCCAACTAATCCCAGGCTTCCTTAGAACTTCTAAAATTTGATAGATGATCTTCATCACAAGAGGGAACAGCCAATGATAGTGTAAAGTTCAAGAATATTTTTGTCACTTAACCAAAGTTCTTCTTTAGTCCACAGATCAAAAGGTTTAGCAACACTAGTGTAATCATCTAAGTTTTGAAAGGAAATATTCCAACCATTCTCAATCAAAGACCAAACATCATCGTCAAAGAATCTCAAATAAGAACACAACTGAGATCTCCAAAAAGCAAAGCTTATGCCCTCAAACCGAGATGGTCTAGCAACCAAATCTCTCACACCAAAAGTCATTAGAGAAAGGGAAAACAAACATGTACGAGGGAAGGGAAAGAACACTGAAGCGGTTAAGCCCAAAGAGGGTTTACCGGCTCTTATACCAAATGAAAGAAGTCCAACTTGGTGAACCACCAATCTAGGTGATACAAACACCTAAGGACTCACCCCACTTGTACAAGCAACAGAAATTAAAATAAAAGGAACAAGTAAAAAAGCAATAAATGTTTTCCAATCTTTATATATACTATATATGTTGTCACATATATCGTGAATACTCAAATTGTACAAACTCATGTAAAAGAACCAGCAAACACAGCAATATAACATGGTAAACCCATTTAGGCTCCAATCATAAGTGGTAACATCAACGAGTTGCTTAAGGTAACCACTCAATAATATATGTTATTTTATATATATTTTTAGTAGTTAATTCCTCCATATTTATGCTTATTTTATTATTTTCATGTGCTTTAATTATTTATTTTATTAATTATGAGAAAATATATTTCATTTATAATTTTTGGATTATTTTTATTAATTTCATTTATTTAGGTGGATTGACTTAGTACATTTATTTATAATTCCATATTTACCCGTTTAACTTTCTAACTATATATATATATATATATATAGTAGTTAATTCCTATTTTATTATTTTTATGTGCTTTAATTATTTATTTTATTAATTATGAAAAAATATATTTTATTTATAATTTTTGGAATTTTTTTTAGATTTTTATGGATTATTTTTATTAAATTCATTTATTTAGATGGATTGACTTAGGCGAATTGTGAATTCATTTAAAAGCCCACTTTTCCAAGCCCATCCGTTTAAGTTAGAAAGTTATACACACACACACACACACACACACACACACATATATATATACACACACACTCGCGCGCACACACACACATATATATGTATATACATGTGTACAAATATACATATATGTATACATATATATGTATATATGTATACACATATACATGTATATATGTACACATATATACATGTATATATGTTAACACAAAAAGGAGAAGAAGGTTAAGAGGCTGCACAAGATCAAAAAGAAAAGTATATCGATGGCAGATCAGTAACAATGAAGCAGCATACTAGAAAATACACAAAATTGATCAAAAAATAAATCAATCCTTATATCATTGTTGAAGATTCTTGAAGGAAGATTAAAGAAGAAATTGAAGATTGATTTTATTAGTTCATTTAGCTCCAATAATTCTACAAAACAGATTCTTTCTCTACTCTTTTCTTTATTATGATGGATTTTATTATATCTATTGCATTTTATTATTTCTATAGCTAGCTAAATATTTTATGTGATTATGGACAATTTCAAAATCTTGACTATGATTTAATTAAATTAATATCATGATGAATTTTTAATTTCAATTCTTGATTCTTGATGTGTTTAATTCTATATTTAAATGTCATGACTATGCGTGTATAAATTAAAGTGATCAACTATTTTATTTCATGAATATGCCTATATCTAGTTTAATGTATTAGTACGTAACAACTAATATTATTATTCAAAGTAGTACATTATGGCTGCTCTCATGAGTAGAATTAATACCTACGTTAAAGGTTAAACGATTGTTATAATCTTACATAGTTTAGCTACCATCTTTTTAGATCTTAATACAAAGAATGAATTAAATCTAGTAAGCATATATCTAGATTTTTCACAATTTAGGGTTAGTTAATAGGCGGACCTTTAGCCAACTACACAATAAGAAAATATGGGAAGTCTTAAGGGTATGTAGACTTCTAAAGCTAAAGTTAAGAATTCAAGAATAATTTTGGCTTACGATAGTAATTCAAGATTTTAAGAAATTAAATATTTATTCATGACATATTTGGTTAAATTTTAGGCTAGTAATGAAGATAGACCCATGATCACATACTTCTTGCCATCGTCTTTTATTCACATTTAATTATTTTTTTGACTTTTATTTGCAATTGTTTTAAAAACCCTTTTTATTAATTTTGCAAACAAACTGGTAATTAAAGGTAAAAATTGTGACAATCTTCGTGGATTCGATAACCTTTTTCTTAAATTATTTATCACTTGTACACTGATCACGTATACTTACGTGATTTCAAGCGTGTCAAGTTTTTGGCACCATTGCTAGGGATTGGCTTTACAATTTTGCCATTGATTATTAGTTTTAATTTTAAAATTCTTAGTATTTTTTTATTTTTATTTTTATTTTCATATTTTAAGTTTTTATTTATTTTTATTTTTTATTTTTAATTTACTAATTTTTTTCCAAGCCTCAGGATACATTAAATGCTACAAGGTCAATTCTACAACTTGAGATCTAAATGACCGGTTGACCCACTACCAAAAAATACAGCTAAGCCCAATTCTTCAAGTGATTCAAAACCCGAACAACAAGATATGGAAATAATCAACCTAACTATGAAGGAATTAGCTGAACTTGACTTGGAGCAACAACCCTTGTGTATTGTGACCCCAACTTAGAGGTAGGTTTTGAGCTTAAATCTAATTCATTTGTTGCCTACTTTCAGGGGTTTAGCTGGAGAAGACCCAAGCCAACACTTGAATGAATTTCATGTAGTCTGCTCCAGCATGAAACCAGCAAACATTACAGAAGAACAAGTCAAGCTTAGAGCCTTTCCTTTCTCTTTAGCAGACAGTCCTAAGGAATGGCTCTATAATCTGCATTCTGGATCCATTACCACATGGAATGAAATGAAGAGGCAATTTTTAGAAAAGTATTTCCAACTTCAAGAGCCACGACAATAAGGAAACAAATATATGACATTGTACAATCTGATGGAGAAACACTCTATGCATACTGGGAAAAGTTCAATAGATTATGTGCTAGCTACCCACAACACCAAATAAGTGAGCAACTTTTGCTCTAATACTTTTATAAAGGGCTAGAACATACTGAAAGAAATATGACGGACCTTAATTGCAACCATGGCTGCCAATTCTCAACAATTTGGCACAAGAGCTAACCCACAAGTTAGGGTAAATGAGGTAAGCACTAAGTCTAATATTGAACAAAAATTGAATAATCTAACTAGTTTGGTGCAACAACTAGCTGTTGGACAGGTTAAGCCATGTGGCATATGGTCTCTAATGTGACAACCTACTAATATGTGTCTCACCCTTCAAGAAGAACACGCCAACGATGTAGGTGGTTTTCCAGGACGGAGGTCCAGGTATGACCCATACAATAATTCTTATAACCCTAGATAGAGGGATCATGCAAATTTTAGCTATGCAAGTACCAATCAAACAGGTGCTCCTTACAATCCACCTAGATTCCCTAATCCTAGGCCACCACAACAATAGTACCAACCTAGACCACAGTTATCCCAACAACCCCAAGGTAAGTCTCTTGAAGACTTAGTTAATACTCTAGTAACTAACACTATTAAGTTCCAGCAAGATACTCATGCAACTATAAGGAACTTGGAAACTCAAATGGGTCAACTGGCTACATCCGTAGGAAGATTAGAAGCACTGTCAACTGACAAGCTCCTTTCACAGACTGTAATAAATCCTAAGGAGACTATCAATGCCATAAATCTAAAAAGTGGCAAGCAATTAGAGGAGCCCAAACAAGGGTCCAAGGAGACCAAATGCAATGAAGAAAAGACCACCCCAAAAGAGGCAAATGTGGCACCAAAGGTAAAATCTAAACCTTATGTTTACACTAATATGTCCATGTTGCCTTTTCCTAGCAGGTTTAGGAATACAAGGAAGGAAGAACATGAAAGAGAGGTTTTGGAAACCTTCAGAAAAGTGAAAGTAAACATTCCACTTCTAAATGCTATCAAGTAGTTGCCTAAGTATGCAAAGTTCCTCAAGAAATTGGGCATACCCAAGTGCAAATTAAAAGGTAATGAAGTGGTAAGTGTGGGAGAAAATGTGTCTACTGTGCTACAAAGAAAACTCCTACCCAAATGTTGGCCATGCACTATAGTTCAAGAATAAGTGAAGTTGCACAAAAAAAAGAATGGACTTCATAAAAATGCTAGAATAAGGTTCAAGAGTATCAATTATGCCATAATTGATTAAATATCCAACTCATACAAATTATCCCCACATTAATGTGTGCCCCAAAAAAATTATTCAAAATAACCGGAGAAGCAGAAAAAAATATTCAAAGAGCCTATGTATCGGATAATATTAAAAAAAAAAATTAATAATGATGTTGGGTCTAAAAGAATAAAATTTGACCCAGTTTTGTTAACATGCTTGATCTTATGATAGTATTATTTATAAGTCTTGATACGAACCGGAACCCCTCCCGAAGACGGCCCGACACTAGCCTAGGGCCGTACCTTGAGAAGGGCCTCAAGATAGTGCAAAATGGCATGCAACATCAAAAACAAGCATGCAAGCACAAGGGAAGTGGAGAAGACAAGTGCAAGTGGCAATTCCAAAAATTGGAGCTGCGTCGCGGCATGGATTTTGTGCGCCGCGGCACAAGAGTTTCTGTTTTTGACGTTGGATTTGTCACACAAGCGCGCCGCGGCATGGCATTTGGGCGCCGCGGCACAAGGCGTTCTGTTTTGAGGCAAGAGGCAATATGCGCGCTGCGGCATGAGAAAGTGGCGCCGCAGCGAGGAGGTTTCTGTGTTGGCACGAAGATGCATGGGGGCCGTGGCATGAGATTCCATGCCCCGCGGCATGACGAGGACACGGGCATACGTGCGCGCGCTGACATGCCAGACCTGCGCGCTGACATGGACAAGCGCGCCTGACAGCCAGACCTGCGCGCAGATCCTGAATGTGCACGCCGCGGCATGAACATTTGTGCGCCGCGGCATGGCTACGCGCAAGGCAGACAGAACCAGGCGCGCCGCTGCATGACTATTTCCCCACCGCGGCACAGATTCAAATTGTTGTAATTTTTGGGCCATTGGATCCAAATCAATGGCTAGGATTTCTTTTGGCATTTTTAGGTTTTCCTTTGTATCTATATATATGAATAGCAGCTGCCCATTGTACATATATGAATTTTTATCAATGAAAATATTTTGAAAGGATTTCAAAATTTGAGAGCACAAGTGCTTCTCTTGTTCTATCAAGAAACTTATCAAAGGAATTAGCAACCCTTTGTGGCGTTTCGCCTTGTCTCGGCTCGTGGTGCGTATATCCATATGTGGAGGTAAGTTCCTTGCTACCAAAGTCTAGTGTTTCTCGTAGAATTTGCATGCTAATATTGGTGTCGGGTTTCTGTCCGTATTTCTTGTGGTTGCCAAACCGCGTGATTTGGAGGTCATAGGAGTCGTGGCGAGCGGTTCGCATCAAGTCTCTTTCTCTTACTCCATGAATTCTTGATTTTTTTTTCTTTTCCCTTTCATTTGATACCAACAAGCCTAGCCATATTACAACCAAATGGAAGACCTTTTGATTTTAAGAAATATTTTTAGTGAGTGGAGATGTAACTTTAAAGAAAAGTTTATGGTATTCAATTGAACTCTAGAAAGAATAATGTGTTTTATAAGGACGAATAATATTATAACATGTTCAAGTTACATGATTTGACTATTGCTAATAGATGTCACATCACACACACACTTTGAGCTTGATTGTTGTATATTGGCTAGTGATAACTCTAATTTATTAGAGTATTATTAGCTCTTATTCATAAATACTTGCTTGTTAATTTGGGAATATCCACACATTTAATCATTTATACACTATTTGTGGATTTTGTGATTTAAATGAATTCTTTGATAATAAATTCAAAATAATTATGAAATGTGTCAAAAAGAATTATATTTTGATGTGCACTCATTATATTTTCATTGCCCTTGCAGGAAATAAAGAAAACAACAAAGAAAATGCAAAAATACAACTTGGCTGCAGCTTTGCTACAGCATTGCTGCAGCAAAACCATACCAGGAAAACAATGCCAAAATAGAGGCTGATTTGGAATTAAGAATTTAAGGGCTGATTTGGACCCTCAACAAAAAGACAATTTTGGGCCTTCATTAACTCACCTTTTTAGGGATAATATTGGAAATTAACACACCAAAAATTGTCTCCAATTAAACCTAAAGCTAAATACACAACATGAGGGCTGATTTTAAGGAGTTTTGTGCGGCAGCAGTGAGGGCAAAAACTGGGCAGCAAAGGAAGCAAATCTGGGCAGCAAATAAACATATAAAAAGAGCAGATTTGCGGCAGCAAAGGGGGGAGACGTGAGGCAGAAAATACAAGGCAGATTTGGGCATCAAAACTGCAAAAAAACGAACAACAAAACAGAGAGGAACAGAGCACAATTTCATATCAGATTTGGGACGCAAAACAGAGCACAACCTCGCAGCAGATTTGGACGCAAAACAGGGGCAGAAAGAGGAGAGAACAATCAACAGTTTTGCAGCAGAAAATAGAGGCAGATCTAAGCACCAAAACTAAGGAGAAACAGGCGGCAACAAGGGAGAAAAATACATAGCAGCGGCAACACTAAATCTGGACAGATTTGGCACAGAAAAGGAGAGACAAAACAGAGTATCAAAGGGGATTTGGAAAGAGACCAATTGAAGGCTTGATTTGCAAGAACAATCATTGAAGAAAGCAAGAGAGATTAGGGATTTGGAATCCAATTGAATGAGATTCAATAAAAGGGGGTTTTATTAATTTATTCCTTCTTTTATTCTTCTTTTATTGTTTTTCCAAATTTCTATAACTCTATGAATCTGATGTTGACCATGGATGATTTGATGTTTAATTTTATAAATATGCTTGGCTAAATTTTCATTCAGTTAGGGTTGTGGATGTGCAAGTGTATGTAGACTTTATGCTTTAATTTTAAAAACTTGTGCTTTGCTTGACAAAGGGTGCTAGTTATTCTATGCTTGATTTATTGATTTATTCTTATTAATTGTTTGATCAACAGTTGATAGGATACTAAACTGAAATTGAATCTGGAAAGGTTAATTTAAGTTGGATGAAGCTAGAATAGTGTGAAGAAATTAATATAGGAATATATAATTATCTCACATAACCTAAGAGAATTTGTGCATGAAACGTTGTTCTTAGATTCAGTTGTGCATAGGAATATGTTTTATTGAGTCATAGAATATATAAACATTGCAGATTCGGAAGAATCCTTCGTGAATTTTCGCAATTCTAGTTACTGGTGCACTTTGCTACAGCAACGCTACAGCAAAGCAGTTTATCTACATCACTTGTCACATTCGCAATCCTAACTGATTTATCTACTTGCGATTCTTGATATCCTTTCGTTGAACGTTGTTTCCGTATTTTCACTCTTGTCCTCTCGTTCTATTTATTTTATTTTATTTATTTATTTTATTTTAATAAACAAAAACACAAAATATTGATTTTAATAGTTAATTTTTACGATATTTTCTAGTATTCCAATCTCCGTGGGAACGATCTTTCTTATCATTATATTACTTGTTTGCGACACGTGCACTTGCGTTAAATCATATACACCATTGTGAGCAACAAGTTTTTGGCGCCGTTGCCGGAGATTGGCAACGTTAGAAATTATTCGTAGAAATCGACTTTTGTTTTTTTTTATTTAATTTTTGTTATCTAATATCTCTTCTGTGTCTTTTGTATGAGCAGATTTCGTGACAAGGATATCCTACCCTTCGATCCCGAAATTGAACGTACTTTCAGACTAAGAAGAAGAGAACAACAAGGTTTCGTTCAGATTGAAGATTTGGCACAAGCAGGGAACAGAAACAATGGCCATGAACAGAATTTAAACAATGCAATCAATGTGATACCTCCAATGGATGATAGGGACAAAGCTTTGAATGAATATGCATTGCCCATGCTAGAAGGGTTAAATCCAAGCATCACAAGACCAAACATTCAACTCACTTTGAGTTAAAACCGGTGATGTTTCAGATGCTACAAACAGTCGGGCAATTCAGTGGGTTACCTACAGAAGATCCTCATCTGCATCTCAGGTTATTTATTGAAGTCAGTGACTCATTTAAATGGATAGGGGTAACCGAGGAAGCATTTAGGCTCAAATTATTTCCTTATTCCTTAAGAGATCGTGCTAGAGCATGGCTTAACTCCTTGCCACCTGACTCTATTGCAACTTGGAATGACTTAGCTGAGAAATTCTTGATGAAATACTTCCCACCAACAAAGAATGCTAAATTGAGGAATGACATCACCTCCTACCAACAATTGGATGGAGAATCTCTATATGAAGCTTGGGAAAGATTTAAAGAATTGTTAAGGAAATGTCCTCACCATGGTATACCTCATTGGATCCAAATGGAGACTTTCTACAATGGTCTTAATGCTCAAACGAGAACAATTGTTGATGCATCTGCTAATGGAGCTCTTTTAGCCAAGTCTTACAATGAAGCCTATGATCTACTTGAGAGGATGGCCAGCAATAATTACCAATGGCCAATGGATAGAGTAGCAACTGCAAAAAGAGTGGCTGGTGTGCATGAAGTTAATGATGTTACGGCTCTTACAGCTCAGGTTTCATCCTTGGTTAATCTGTTAAAGAATCAGCATGTGACAGCAAATGTGAATTCAATCCAAGACTCAAGAATTTCATGTGTCTACTGTTCAGGATCTCATGTGTTTGATAATTGCCCTTCAAATCCTGAATCAATTTTTTTTGTGAGTGATGTAAACAGGAACCACAATCCGTACTCCAACACATATAACCCAGGGTAGAGGCAACACCCAAATTTCTCTTGGAACAATCAAAGTGGTGGTCAAGCTAACCATACCATACCTAACCGACCCACATTCCCACCAGGATTTCAGCAACAGCCACAGAGAAATCAATCGAATGAACCATCCAGCTCGTTAGAATCTTTACTCAAAGAATACATGGCTAAGAATGATGCAATCCTTCAAAGTCAAGCTGCTTCAATGAGGAATCTAGAAAATCAAGTGGGACAGCTAGCTAATGAACTTAGGAACCGTCCACAAGGTGCACTTCCAAGTGATACCGAAACTCCAATGAGAGAAAGAAAGGAATTTTGCAAAGCCATTACTCTAAGGAGTGGAAAAGAATTAGAGGGACCAAGTGGACAGAAAATAAGTCAAAAGGGGAACATTTCAACCCAAGATAAGGAGGAAAAAGAGCAAGACAAATCTGAAGCAGTTCTGAAAAACTTAGAAAATTCTGGTACCCAAAATGCTACAGCATTGCTGCAGCAAAGTTCCCAGCAGCACAGACCACCTCCACCATTCCCTCAAAGATTTCAGAAACAGCAGCAAGACCTTCAATTCAGGAAATTTTTAGATGTTCTTAAGCAACTTCATATCAACATTCCATTGGTGGAAGCCTTAGAACAAATGCCAAATTATGTCAAATTCATGAAAGACATCCTGACCAAAAAGAGACGATTTGGAGAATTTGAGACAGTTGCCTTAACAAGTGAAAGTAGTGCTATGTTACAGAACAAACTTCCTCCTAAGCTCAAGGATCCTGGGAGTTTCACAATTCCATGCTCTATAGGTAATCAATATTTTGGCAAGGCTTTATGTGATTTGGGAGCAAGCATTAATTTGATGCCTTTGTCAATTTTTAAGAAGTTGGGGATTGGTGAAGCATGGCCTACTACAGTCTCTTTACAACTAGCAGATCGATCAATTGCTCATCCTGAAGGAAAAATTGAAGATGTCTTGGTGAAAGTGGACAAATTCATCTTCCCAGCAGATTTTATTGTACTTGACTATGAAGAAGACAGAGAAGTGCCTATTATTTTGGGAAGACCATTCTTAGCTACAGGCCGAACTTTGATTGACGTTCAAAAAGGAGAATTAACTATGAGAGTTCAAGATGAACAAGTCACTTTCTACGTGTTTAAAACCATGGAATCTCCTAATAATGTTGAAGAGTGCTCATCCATTTCAGTTGTGGATTCTCTAGTATCTATTGAACCTGAAAAATGTGGCTATAATGACTCTCTACAAATTTTATCGCAATATGATTCTGATTGTGAAGAGGAAATTGAGGAGAAATTACCTTGGTTGGAAACATGGTCTAATACATACAAAACGGAAAATAAAGTTCAATTCCTAGACTTTTCATCTCAGGATCTTACTAAGTCTTCAGTTGATGTGCCACCAGATTCAAATTCCTATCAAAAGAAGAAATTTTTCCACAATTTGAAGTTCTACTATTGGGATAGGCCATTCTTGTTCAAGCAATATACAGACCGAAAGATTAGAAGGTGTATTCCCGAAGATGAGATGGTGAATATTTTGCAACAATGTCAGTCCTATCGAGAAATTAAGAGGATCTTAAAGAACAATGTTGGTCTAAGTCAAAAATATTGGAAATGTTGGTCCAAGAAAAAATTTCAAGCTAATGGCCAACGCATTAGACATTATTGGAGAGGAATTCTTGACAGGGAGCATACCTCCATTCCACTCCCAGACCCATAACTACAAGCAAAGTCGGGCTGTCGACTCTAACACAAGCGCTCATGGGAGGCAACCCATGTTTTTTTCATTTTCCTTAGTTTTTCTTAATTTTTAGTTTATGACTTTTAATTCAATTTATTGTGTGAGTTCTTTTACTTAGAAGTTTATTTTCTGCATTTTCAGGTCATCCCAGGGAGTGAAAGCAAGAGTAAAGCAAAGCAAAACCAACGACAAAATATTTTCTCACAGTGTGAAAAAAAAAATGAAAATTTTGCTGCAGCAACGCTATAGCAAAGTTCTACACTGTTCTTCTTTGAGCAAAATATTACGTTGGTTGGGCTTATTTTCAGTGCTTCAGCTTTATTTGTATTGAGCTTCAATGGAAATTTAAGTATGGGGGAGAAGAGAGCAGGAGAGAAGTACAACAGAACCAAAAATTATCATGATTCAAAAAACTGGAAAATTTTGCTGCAGCAAAGCTAGAGCAAAGTCTATGTTGTTCTTCATTCATTTCATATCAGAAGCATTAAGGCGTGTTGGGCATGGCTTAATAATCATTTCTGTGGATGTGGATTGGGCTTCAATGGAAGTTATGAAAATTTGAGCTTCAGATTGGGCTCTAATGGAGGTTGGGCCACAACCCATTTTTGAAAAAAAAAAAAAAAAAGGGAAAATGTTGTTCGGGTCATCAGCCCATAAAGCCCATCCAATCTTCCTTTCCTTTCCTTCTCGCCTAGCCACCTTCCCTCTCCCTCCTCAAGCGCCTCCAGCAACCAGCATCGCGAGCAACCCAGAAGTTTCCTTTCACTCCAGCATCGCGAGCACCACCACCATCCCCGCCATTCAACACCATTACTTCCCCAAGCCGAGCGACCCATCGACCTATCGAACTTCCCAACTTTCCCAAACACTACTACGTCTCACCACTACTCCCACGAACCACCACCACAACCCACCACACAACTCTCGGACCTCCACCTCACCAACGTCGTGCATTACAACGTTCAACTGGGAAGAAAATCTCATCCGGCAAACCCACTAACAATTGGTTTGGTAAGCCCCTCCAACTTCGACTGGGTAGTTGACAATTGATGTCCGAAACATTTGTAACATTTGTTTATCTGCCACTGTGGGAATTTGTTCTTTCTGCTCTATTTCTGCGAATCTGTTTGAAATGTTTTCATGGTTGTTCGGGACAACAACACGGCAATAACAACAAATTGTTCATTCACGCATTCAAACTTTATGACTGGGTCATTCCTCTCTGTTTGGGGAATCTACAAATTTCACTCCCAGCTAGAAGAAGGGAGCTACGCAGCAATAACAGGGCAGTCTCGTTACTTTGTTATTTTTATTTTATTCTCTTTCTGTCCTTTTTGCTTGCTGACTGATCTGTTTACTGTGAGCACTGAGGACAATGCTTATTTTAAGTTTGGGGGGATGAATATACTATTTACTATCTGATCTGTTTATTGTGGTTATTGTCTAATCTGTCTACTGTGGAATTAATGAAATTTCTATGCTGAATTTTAATTTATGATGCGAAATCTGCTGTGACGTTATGATAAATTGCAAGAAAATTTTCATGTTGTCATGTTTGCTTTAAAAAGAAACTAATTTGTCAATTTATTAGAAGAGATATTGTACTTTATGAGAAGAATTGATTTGATTTGGTGTTAGTTGATAAATGTTGAGATCTTATTTTAAGATATACACCCACAACTCATATGCACTGTCAACTTGTTTGTTTGTTTGATATAAACTTTGAATAAGGGTAGTTTATGGGAGAGTTTAAGCTTCTAGAATTGGTTTGGAGAGTTTCTCAAGGCGAAATTTTAGAAAGTTCACAACTCAATGAAATGATTTAGGCCTTCTTTGGATTCGATTGTGCTTTTCATGCTAACCTTGGTTAAAAATATATTTCATTTGCACACCTAATTTGAGCCATGAATGATCAAAATTCTTTCTGTCAACACCCACATAAAAACTTAGCATTTCCTTATGTGCATATCCTTTGACCTTTACCTCACAAGTGCATTATTATCTTTATGAATTGTTGTTAGAAAGGTTGATGCCTCTGGAAGAAAGAAAATTATGGTGTTGAAAATGGTTTTGATTATGATGAAAATCACTCTTGTTTAGTTATATTGAGATCGATCCTTCATTCAAAAAAAAAAAAAAAAAAAGAGAGAGAAATCTGGAAACAACTTTGCTGCAGCTTTGCTACAGCATTGCTGCAGCAAAACAAATTCATTCCAAAAAAAAAAAATGAATGAAGAAAAGTTTGGGGGTAACAATGTAAATAAAGAGTCCAAAAATATTCTTGAATAGTGTTTCTGCTTGTGGGGTATGATACCTAAATATGACTTTCACCTTACCTTTACCCTAGCCTTACATTTCAAGCTTATTTAAGTCCTTTTGATCTTTGATTAGTGAATATCTACATTAGTGGAGAGGGATTCAAAAGACCAACATATGGAGGCATGATTTTAAGCTTAAGGAACATAAATTATCTAAGTTTGGGGGAAGTATCAAATTACAAATTTTGAGACATCACACACACACATGGGGTTATTGTGGAATGAGTTTGAGATATTGAAACTAACATTTGAGAAAAATCAATTTGGATCATGAATTTGAGATTTCTTCTTTCTAATTTTGAAACAAGTTTAGTTTATTTATTAGTTGACAACTATGCTTTTAGCGTGAGTTGAAACCTTTGCTTTAAATTGCCACTTGCCAATCATCATATAATTTAGTGCTTGAGGACAAGCAAGATGCTAAGTTTGGGGGAGTTGATAACTCTAATTTATTAGAGTATTATTAGCTCTTATTCATAAATACTTGCTTGTTAATTTGGGAATATCCACACATTATAATCATTTATACACTATTTGTGGATTTTGTGATTTAAATGAATTCTTTGATAATAAATTCAAAATAATTATGAAATGTGTCAAAAAGAATTATATTTTGATGTGCCCTCATTATATTTTCATTGCCCTTGCAGGAAATAAAGAAAACAACAAAGAAAATGCAAAAATACAGCATTGCTGCAGCTTTGCTACAGCATTGCTGCAGCAAAACCATACCAGGAAAACAACGCCAAAACAGAGGCTGATTTGGAATTAAGAATTTAAGGGCTGATTTGGACCCTCAACAAAAGGACAATTTTGGGCCTTCATTAACTCACCTTTTTAGGGATAATATTGGAAATTAACACACCAAAAATTGTCTCCAATTAAACCTAAAGCTAAATACACAACATGAGGGCTGATTTTAAGGAGTTTTGTGCGGTAGCAGTGAGGGCAAAAACTGGGCAGCAAAGGAAGCAAATCTGGGCAGCAAATAAACATATAAAAAGAGCAGATTTGCGGCAGCAAAGGGGGGAGACGTGAGGCAGAAAATACAAGGCAGATTTGGGCATCAAAACTGCAAAAAAACGAACAACAAAACAGAGAGGAACAGAGCACAATTTCATATCAGATTTGGGACGCAAAACAGAGCACAACCTCGCAGCAGATTTGGACGCAAAACAGGGGCAGAAAGAGGAGAGAACAATCAACAGTTTTGCAGCAGAAAATAGAGGCAGATCTAAGCACCAAAACTAAGGAGAAACAGGCGGCAACAAGGGAGAAAAATACATAGCAGCGGCAACACTAAATCTGGACAGATTTGGCGCAGAAAAGGAGAGACAAAACAGAGCATCAAAGGGGATTTGGAAAGAGACCAATTGAAGGCTTGATTTGCAAGAACAATCATTGAAGAAAGCAAGAGAGATTAGGGATTTGGAATCCAATTGAATGAGATTCAATAAAAGGGGGTTTTATTAATTTATTCCTTCTTTTATTCTTCTTTTATTGTTTTTCCAAATTTCTATAACTCTATGAATCTGATGTTGACCATGGATGATTTGATGTTTAATTTTATAAATATGCTTGGCTAAATTTTCATTCAGTTAGGGTTGTGGATGTGCAAGTGTATGTAGACTTTATGCTTTAATTTTAAAAACTTGTGCTTTGCTTGACAAAGGGTGCTAGTTATTCTATGCTTGATTTATTGATTTATTCTTATTGATTGTTTGATCAACAGTTGATAGGATACTAAACTGAAATTGAATCTGGAAAGGTTAATTTAAGTTGGATGAAGCTAGAATAGTGTGAAGAAATTAATATAGGAATATATAATTATCTCACATAACCTAAGAGAATTTGTGCATGAAACGTTGTTCTTAGATTCAGTTGTGCATAGGAATATGTTTTATTGAGTCATAGAATATATAAACATTGCAGATTCGGAAGAATCCTTTGTGAATTTTCGCAATTCTAGTTACTGGTGCACTTTGCTACAGCATTGCTACAGCAACGCTACAGCAAAGCAGTTTATTTACATCACTTGTCACATTCGCAATCCTAACTGATTTATCTACTTGTGATTCTTGATATCCTTTCGTTGAACGTTGTTTCCGTATTTTCACTCTTGTCCTCTCGTTCTATTTATTTTATTTTATTTATTTATTTTATTTTAATAAACAAAAACACAAAATATTGATTTTAATAGTTAATTTTTACGATATTTTCTAGTATTCCAATCTCCGTGGGAACGATCTTTCTTATCATTATAGTACTTGTTTGCGATACGTGCACTTGCGTTAAATCATATACACCATTGTGAGCAACAAGTTTTTGGCGCCGTTGCCGGAGATTGGCAACGTTAGAAATTATTCGTAGAAATCGACTTTTGTTTTTTTTTATTTAATTTTTGTTATCTAATATCTCTTCTGTGTCTTTTGTATGAGCAGATTTCGTGACAAGGATATCCTACCCTTCGATCCCGAAATTGAACGTACTTTCAGACTAAGAAGAAGAGAACAACAAGGTTTCGTTCAGATTGAAGATTTGGCACAAGCAGGGAACAGAAACAATGGCCATGAACAGAATTTAAACAATGCAATCAATGTGATACCTCCAATGGATGATAGGGACAAAGCTTTGAATGAATATGCATTGCCCATGCTAGAAGGGTTAAATCCAAGCATCACAAGACCAAACATTCAACTCACTTTGAGTTAAAACCGGTGATGTTTCAGATGCTACAAACAGTCGGGCAATTCAGTGGGTTACCTACAGAAGATCCTCATCTGCATCTCAGGTTATTTATTGAAGTCAGTGACTCATTTAAATGGATAGGGGTAACCGAGGAAGCATTTAGGCTCAAATTATTTCCTTATTCCTTAAGAGATCGTGCTAGAGCATGGCTTAACTCCTTGCCACCTGACTCTATTGCAACTTGGAATGACTTAGCTGAGAAATTCTTGATGAAATACTTCCCACCAACAAAGAATGCTAAATTGAGGAATGACATCACCTCCTACCAACAATTGGATGGAGAATCTCTATATGAAGCTTGGGAAAGATTTAAAGAATTGTTAAGGAAATGTCCTCACCATGGTATACCTCATTGGATCCAAATGGAGACTTTCTACAATGGTCTTAATGCTCAAACGAGAACAATTGTTGATGCATCTGCTAATGGAGCTCTTTTAGCCAAGTCTTACAATGAAGCCTATGATCTACTTGAGAGGATGGCCAGCAATAATTACCAATGGCCAATGGATAGAGTAGCAACTGCAAAAAGAGTGGCTGGTGTGCATGAAGTTAATGATGTTACGGCTCTTACAGCTCAGGTTTCATCCTTGGTTAATCTGTTAAAGAATCAGCATGTGACAGCAAATGTGAATTCAATCCAAGACTCAAGAATTTCATGTGTCTACTGTTCAGGATCTCATGTGTTTGATAATTGCCCTTCAAATCCTGAATCAATTTTTTTTGTGAGTGATGTAAACAGGAACCACAATCCGTACTCCAACACATATAACCCAGGGTAGAGGCAACACCCAAATTTCTCTTGGAACAATCAAAGTGGTGGTCAAGCTAACCATACCATACCTAACCGACCCACATTCCCACCAGGATTTCAGCAACAGCCACAGAGAAATCAATCGAATGAACCATCCAGCTCGTTAGAATCTTTACTCAAAGAATACATGGCTAAGAATGATGCAATCCTTCAAAGTCAAGCTGCTTCAATGAGGAATCTAGAAAATCAAGTGGGACAGCTAGCTAATGAACTTAGGAACCGTCCACAAGGTGCACTTCCAAGTGATACCGAAACTCCAATGAGAGAAAGAAAGGAATTTTGCAAAGCCATTACTCTAAGGAGTGGAAAAGAATTAGAGGGACCAAGTGGACAGAAAATAAGTCAAAAGGGGAACATTTCAACCCAAGATAAGGAGGAAAAAGAGCAAGACAAATCTGAAGCAGTTCTGAAAAACTTAGAAAATTCTGGTACCCAAAATGCTACAGCATTGCTGCAGCAAAGTTCCCAGCAGCACAGACCACCTCCACCATTCCCTCAAAGATTTCAGAAACAGCAGCAAGACCTTCAATTCAGGAAATTTTTAGATGTTCTTAAGCAACTTCATATCAACATTCCATTGGTGGAAGCCTTAGAACAAATGCCAAATTATGTCAAATTCATGAAAGACATCCTGACCAAAAAGAGACGATTTGGAGAATTTGAGACAGTTGCCTTAACAAGTGAAAGTAGTGCTATGTTACAGAACAAACTTCCTCCTAAGCTCAAGGATCCTGGGAGTTTCACAATTCCATGCTCTATAGGTAATCAATATTTTGGCAAGGCTTTATGTGATTTGGGAGCAAGCATTAATTTGATGCCTTTGTCAATTTTTAAGAAGTTGGGGATTGGTGAAGCATGGCCTACTACAGTCTCTTTACAACTAGCAGATCGATCAATTGCTCATCCTGAAGGAAAAATTGAAGATGTCTTGGTGAAAGTGGACAAATTCATCTTCCCAGCAGATTTTATTGTACTTGACTATGAAGAAGACAGAGAAGTGCCTATTATTTTGGGAATACCATTCTTAGCTACAGGCCGAACTTTGATTGACGTTCAAAAAGGAGAATTAACTATGAGAGTTCAAGATGAACAAGTCACTTTCTACGTGTTTAAAACCATGGAATCTCCTAATAATGTTGAAGAGTGCTCATCCATTTCAGTTGTGGATTCTCTAGTATCTATTGAACCTGAAAAATGTGGCTATAATGACTCTCTACAAATTTTATCGCAATATGATTCTGATTGTGAAGAGGAAATTGAGGAGAAATTACCTTGGTTGGAAACATGGTCTAATACATACAAAACGGAAAATAAAGTTCAATTCCTAGACTTTTCATCTCAGGATCTTACTAAGTCTTCAGTTGATGTGCCACCAGATTCAAATTCCTATCAAAAGAAGAAATTTTTCCACAATTTGAAGTTCTACTATTGGGATAGGCCATTCTTGTTCAAGCAATATACAGACCGAAAGATTAGAAGGTGTATTCCCGAAGATGAGATGGTGAATATTTTGCAACAATGTCAGTCCTATCGAGAAATTAAGAGGATCTTAAAGAACAATGTTGGTCTAAGTCAAAAATATTGGAAATGTTGGTCCAAGGAAAAATTTCAAGCTAATGGCCAACGCATTAGACATTATTGGAGAGGAATTCTTGACAGGGAGCATACCTCCATTCCACTCCCAGACCCATAACTACAAGCAAAGTCGGGCTGTCGACTCTAACACAAGCGCTCATGGGAGGCAACCCATGTTTTTTTCATTTTCCTTAGTTTTTCTTAATTTTTAGTTTATGACTTTTAATTCAATTTATTGTGTGAGTTCTTTTACTTAGAAGTTTATTTTCTGCATTTTCAGGTCATCCCAGGGAGTGAAAGCAAGAGTAAAGCAAAGCAAAACCAACGACAAAATATTTTCTCACAGTGTGAAAAAAAAAATGAAAATTTTGCTGCAGCAACGCTATAGCAAAGTTCTACACTGTTCTTCTTTGAGCAAAATATTACGTTGGTTGGGCTTATTTTCAGTGCTTCAGCTTTATTTGTATTGAGCTTCAATGGAAATTTAAGTATGGGGGAGAAGAGAGCAGGAGAGAAGTACAACAGAACCAAAAATTATCATGATTCAAAAAACTGGAAAATTTTGCTGCAGCAAAGCTAGAGCAAAGTCTATGTTGTTCTTCATTCATTTCATATCAGAAGCATTAAGGCGTGTTGGGCATGGCTTAATAATCATTTCTGTGGATGTGGATTGGGCTTCAATGGAAGTTATGAAAATTTGAGCTTCAGATTGGGCTCTAATGGAGGTTGGGCCACAACCCATTTTTGAAAAAAAAAAAAAAAAGGGAAAATGTTGTTCGGGTCATCAGCCCATAAAGCCCATCCAATCTTCCTTTCCTTTCCTTCTCGCCTAGCCACCTTCCCTCTCCCTCCTCAAGCGCCTCCAGCAACCAGCATCGCGAGCAACCCAGAAGTTTCCTTTCACTCCAGCATCGCGAGCACCACCACCATCCCCGCCATTCAACACCATTACTTCCCCAAGCCGAGCGACCCATCGACCTATCGAACTTCCCAACTTTCCCAAACACTACTACGTCTCACCACTACTCCCACGAACCACCACCACAACCCACCACACAACTCTCGGACCTCCACCTCACCAACGTCGTGCATTACAACGTTCAACTGGGAAGAAAATCTCATCCGGCAAACCCACTAACAATTGGTTTGGTAAGCCCCTCCAACTTCGACTGGGTAGTTGACAATTGATGTCCGAAACATTTGTAACATTTGTTTATCTGCCACTGTGGGAATTTGTTCTTTCTGCTCTATTTCTGCGAATCTGTTTGAAATGTTTTCATGGTTGTTCGGGACAACAACACGGCAATAACAACAAATTGTTCATTCACGCATTCAAACTTTATGACTGGGTCATTCCTCTCTGTTTGGGGAATCTACAAATTTCACTCCCAGCTAGAAGAAGGGAGCTACGCAGCAATAACAGGGCAGTCTCGTTACTTTGTTATTTTTATTTTATTCTCTTTCTGTCCTTTTTGCTTGCTGACTGATCTGTTTACTGTGAGCACTGAGGACAATGCTTATTTTAAGTTTGGGGGGATGAATATACTATTTACTATCTGATCTGTTTATTGTGGTTATTGTCTAATCTGTCTACTGTGGAATTAATGAAATTTCTATGCTGAATTTTAATTTATGATGCGAAATCTGCTGTGACGTTATGATAAATTGCAAGAAAATTTTCATGTTGTCATGTTTGCTTTAAAAAGAAACTAATTTGTCAATTTATTAGAAGAGATATTGTACTTTATGAGAAGAATTGATTTGATTTGGTGTTAGTTGATAAATGTTGAGATCTTATTTTAAGATATACACCCACAACTCATATGCACTGTCAACTTGTTTGTTTGTTTGATATAAACTTTGAATAAGGGTAGTTTATGGGAGAGTTTAAGCTTCTAGAATTGGTTTGGAGAGTTTCTCAAGGCGAAATTTTAGAAAGTTCACAACTCAATGAAATGATTTAGGCCTTCTTTGGATTCGATTGTGCTTTTCATGCTAACCTTGGTTAAAAATATATTTCATTTGCACACCTAATTTGAGCCATGAATGATCAAAATTCTTTCTGTCAACACCCACATAAAAACTTAGCATTTCCTTATGTGCATATCCTTTGACCTTTACCTCACAAGTGCATTATTATCTTTATGAATTGTTGTTAGAAAGGTTGATGCCTCTGGAAGAAAGAAAATTATGGTGTTGAAAATGGTTTTGATTATGATGAAAATCACTCTTGTTTAGTTATATTGAGATCGATCCTTCATTCAAAAAAAAAAAAAAAAAAAAGAGAGAGAAATCTGGAAACAACTTTGCTGCAGCTTTGCTACAGCATTGCTGCAGCAAAACAAATTCATTCCAAAAAAAAAAAATGAATGAAGAAAAGTTTGGGGGTAACAATGTAAATAAAGAGTCCAAAAATATTCTTGAATAGTGTTTCTGCTTGTGGGGTATGATACCTAAATATGACTTTCACCTTACCTTTACCCTAGCCTTACATTTCAAGCTTATTTAAGTCCTTTTGATCTTTGATTAGTGAATATCTACATTAGTGGAGAGGGATTCAAAAGACCAACATATGGAGGCATGATTTTAAGCTTAAGGAACATAAATTATCTAAGTTTGGGGGAAGTATCAAATTACAAATTTTGAGACATCACACACACACATGGGGTTATTGTGGAATGAGTTTGAGATATTGAAACTAACATTTGAGAAAAATCAATTTGGATCATGAATTTGAGATTTCTTCTTTCTAATTTTGAAACAAGTTTAGTTTATTTATTAGTTGACAACTATGCTTTTAGCGTGAGTTGAAACCTTTGCTTTAAATTGCCACTTGCCAATCATCATATAATTTAGTGCTTGAGGACAAGCAAGATGCTAAGTTTGGGGGAGTTGATAACTCTAATTTATTAGAGTATTATTAGCTCTTATTCATAAATACTTGCTTGTTAATTTGGGAATATCCACACATTATAATCATTTATACACTATTTGTGGATTTTGTGATTTAAATGAATTCTTTGATAATAAATTCAAAATAATTATGAAATGTGTCAAAAAGAATTATATTTTGATGTGCCCTCATTATATTTTCATTGCCCTTGCAGGAAATAAAGAAAACAACAAAGAAAATGCAAAAATACAGCATTGCTGCAGCTTTGTTACAGCATTGCTGCAGCAAAACCATACCAGGAAAACAACGCCAAAACAGAGGCTGATTTGGAATTAAGAATTTAAGGGCTGATTTGGACCCTCAACAAAAGGACAATTTTGGGCCTTCATTAACTCACCTTTTTAGGGATAATATTGGAAATTAACACACCAAAAATTGTCTCCAATTAAACCTAAAGCTAAATACACAACATGAGGGCTGATTTTAAGGAGTTTTGTGCGGCAGCAGTGAGGGCAAAAACTGGGCAGCAAAGGAAGCAAATCTGGGCAGCAAATAAACATATAAAAAGAGCAGATTTGCGGCAGCAAAGGGGGGAGACGTGAGGCAGAAAATACAAGGCAGATTTGGGCATCAAAACTGCAAAAAAACGAACAACAAAACAGAGAGGAACAGAGCACAATTTCATATCAGATTTGGGACGCAAAACAGAGCACAACCTCGCAGCAGATTTGGACGCAAAACAGGGGCAGAAAGAGGAGAGAACAATCAACAGTTTTGCAGCAGAAAATAGAGGCAGATCTAAGCACCAAAACTAAGGAGAAACAGGCGGCAACAAGGGAGAAAAATACATAGCAGCGGCAACACTAAATCTGGACAGATTTGGCGCAGAAAAGGAGAGACAAAACAGAGCATCAAAGGGGATTTGGAAAGAGACCAATTGAAGGCTTGATTTGCAAGAACAATCATTGAAGAAAGCAAGAGAGATTAGGGATTTGGAATCCAATTGAATGAGATTCAATAAAAGGGGGTTTTATTAATTTATTCCTTCTTCTATTCTTCTTTTATTGTTTTTCCAAATTTCTATAACTCTATGAATCTGATGTTGACCATGGATGATTTGATGTTTAATTTTATAAATATGCTTGGCTAAATTTTCATTCAGTTAGGGTTGTGGATGTGCAAGTGTATGTAGACTTTATGCTTTAATTTTAAAAACTTGTGCTTTGCTTGACAAAGGGTGCTAGTTATTCTATGCTTGATTTATTGATTGTTTGATCAATAGTTGATAGGATACTAAACTGAAATTGAATCTGGAAAGGTTAATTTAAGTTGGATGAAGCTAGAATAGTGTGAAGAAATTAATATAGGAATATATAATTATCTCACATAACCTAATAGAATTTGTGCATGAAACGTTGTTCTTAGATTCAGTTGTGCATAGGAATATGTTTTATTGAGTCATAGAATATACAAACATTGCAGATTCGGAAGAATCCTTTGTGAATTTTCGCAATTCTAGTTACTGGTGCACTTTGCTACAGCATTGCTACAGCAACGCTGCAGCAAAGCAGTTTATATACATCACTTGTCACATTCGCAATCCTAACTGATTTATCTACTTGCGATTCTTGATATCCTTTCGTTGAACGTTGTTTCCGTATTTTCACTCTTGTCCTCTCGTTCTATTTATTTTATTTTATTTTATTTATTTATTTTATTTTAATAAACAAAAACACAAAATATTGATTTTAATAGTTAATTTTTACGATATTTTCTAGTATTCCAATCTCCGTGGGAACGATCTTTCTTATCATAATATTACTTGTTTGCGACACGTGCACTTGCGTTAAATCATATACACCATTGTGAGCAACAGCTAGAGCTAAAGGATGATTAGAGATAATATCTAACATTTATTAGAAATTGAAATCACAATATTGTTAATCCCTTGAGATATAATGTCGAAGAACTTAATTTGGAATAATGGTTTGCCTTTGCTCGAGAATTAGCAAAGAGTAGGTGTGGGAGAATTTGACATGTGTTATTTTATACATATTTTTAATAGTTAATTCCTCCATATTTTGTTTATTTTGTTATTCTCATGTTCTTTAATTAATTTTTTTATTAATTATGACAAAATATATTTTATTTATAATTTTTGATTTTTTTTTTAAATTTATGGATTATTTTTAGATTTTTATAGATTATTTTTATTAATTTCATTTATTTAGGTGGATTGACTTAGGCAAATTATGGATTCATTTAGAAGCCCACTTTTCCAACCCCATCCGTTTAAGTTAAAAAGTTACATGTGTGTGTGTGTATATAATGAATGTGCATTTTTTTTTCTTTTTTTTTTTATATACTTAAAATAATCTAATTTCATATGAAAAGGTACATTATTGAAAGTTCTAAATTACAGACTAATTATACCTAGAGGGGGTGAATATGTTATTTTTAATTTTGATCAAACTTTAATTATATAACCTAAATATAACGGTCAGACATGCTATCGCTTGTAAAAATAAAGTACGAAAATAGAAAATAATACACGAGATTTTTAGGTGAAGACAACATAGGCAACAATATTGACCTAAGAAGAAAACTACCGGTCTACCCGACCACTTATCAATCCACTATGAACATTTAATGTTAAAGTATAAAGCCAAGTCTTAGATAACCTTATACAAACAAAGCCCGAAATGTACTTTACTTACGAGCCCCTATTTTATCTTCACGGTCCTCACAAGGTTGGTACAAACGGATCTGAACTGATGCTTCGATAAACTAGAGTCACACGAAATACCGAACACATCAACCTTAGTGCATGAAAAGTTAGCATAAATAACACAAGTGTAAGGTATGTCCGAGAACAAATTTAACAATGAATAATCCTAATTGGAATACTCAAAATATATATCAAATAAATCAAATCTGTAGCAAATCCTAGAATAAGTATTTCAACGTAGGTTCAATAAAAAAAGCTTCTTTAAATATCAATTATCAATCATAAAAAAACCTAAGGAGAAGAAGAAGTTATTTGAACATAAAGATATGAAATAATAGGCTTAGACCTAAACTAGCATGATCATACAAATATCAGGAATTTAATATTAATGTCTAACTCAAATCAAAACTAGTTTAGAAATGTAAGAAAAAAAGATGAAACTCAGCCTAATATAAAGAATGAAAAATTAGTAAGTGTAAATGAGTCAAAGCCTAGACATGTATATATATATATATATGCAAATAAGAATACGTCGTATCGTTTTATGAAAACCTAGGGAGGAATATGTCACTTGCTTATGTGTCAAAATATCATTGGCAGTTAAGGGCTAACTATGATTAAAAATGCGTGAAAAAAACTAGTTGTTGTCAGCGGGATTGATCCATCCTGGAGGTGGATCAATCCAACACTAAAAAAAGTTACACCAACGAGGTATGCGATCGATCAAACCAAGGTAGGGATCAATCCATCCCAAAAAAATGTTACGAATACGTATAGGGGGATCGATCCCTCACTCCAAACCCACAATTTTAAAAAGTACATAGTTCAATGGGATCAAATCGGGGATCTGTTTAGGATCGATCCATATATAGGGTGATTGATCTCTCTCAAAAAGGAGTTGTGCACCGTAGCAACCAACCCTTAGGTTTTGGTTGGAAGTGGCTAGGCAATGTGCTCGCCGGGGCATGGAAGTTTGGCCGCCGTGGCACTTGATCCTCAGTTTTGATATATTGGGCATCTCACTATGGCAGAGATTTTCATCCACCACAGCCCGCATTAATTTTATACTATTCGAGCCCCTTCCACCACAACAATATTTGTCCACCGCCGCAGCACACTTAAAATTTATGTATAATTTTTTACCATTAGATTAAAATCAATGGTTAAGATCTAATTGCTTTTAGGTTTTTTTTTGTATCCTATAAATACATTATTGGGGTCAGTTGCCTCATTAACTTTTGTCATTAATGAAAATTTGATTCAAAAATCAAAATTGAGAGCTTAAAAACTCCATGTTTTTTCTCTAACTAACTTATCAAGGAATTTGCAAACTTTGTGGCATTTATAATATCTTGTCTTGTGATAAGTAATATCCATGATTTAAGGTGTGTGCTAACAAAAATCTGAACTTCTTTTCTAGGAATTTGATTTCTTTTTAGTGTTGGGTCTTAGACCATTTCTCTTGTAGTTCTCAAACCGAATCACATTTGTGGGTTACAAGGTTCGTGTCTCGGGTTCGTATCATTTTCTATGAAAGCTCTTGATTATAACTTTTAGATTCCTATCTTTTCTTCTTACCATTTTCGTTTTCTAATAGATTAAAAAAAATTATATGTATTGTATTGTTCCTGCTTATTTCTTAAATTTCTTATGTGTTTTCTTCAATTTCTTGCTTGTTTCTGCTAGTTCTTGCAATTTTTGAGCACATTTAGGTTAAACTTTTGATTCAAAAATTCTCCCAAATTTGGTTCGTAAATTCTAGACAATTTTGTCATTTTTCATGTGATTACTTATCGTAAACCTTTAAGAAGTTGTATCGTATTTCTAAACAAAAATATATATTGTTTTAAAAAAATGAAGAGAAAATATCTCTTGGAAAATATATTTGGGTAAATATCTCTTATGATATTATTTAAAAAAAGAAGATATTTTTGGAAAAAGAAAAAAAAGAGGATATATTAAAATTTCAAGAATTTCACTTTAATTTCAATTAAAGTATCATTTGTACTCTCAAAGTTTTCGTTTCTTTGTGCAATTGGTTACCTCAAATATTTATTTGCTTAAAATTATCTTTGTTTCAAATTTATTCCAAATTCTAGAGTTAGAAATTTTAAAACACTTTGAGTTAGTTTCCTTTGTCCATGATGATTGGATATTGCAAACTACACTTAGTGAGAGCGAAATTCTACAATTGTTTGGAAAATCTGGTTTGGTTTTCTAAAGAGCTAAGAGCGCTTAAGTGATCAATCCGAGTGCTAAACACATGAGATAATAGAGTGAAATTAATTTTTGTTATTACTAATAGTTTGTTCATATTAGTTGTTGTAAAATGTCTAACAGAAATAGCTCCGAAGAAAGACCGGATAAAACATTCATGATGAAGGCATTACAATAATCCATTGAAAGGATGAATGTCATCATGGTGAGCAAGAATGAGAGAGTGGAAAGACAAGAAGCTACTATCGCAAGTTTACAACAAGGAGCACTACAAGGCGTTCCAAATGTTTGGAGGCCCCGATAGGCGAGCTTATGTTGAGAAAGAGTTTGAAGAAGAAATTTAGGAGGGAGATTTTGAGGATGAATAAGGAAGGTACTCATGGGAGGAAGACATGGGCATATAGAAGGTAGAAACAGAAGAGGAGGCATGTGGAGGCCACTACCTAGGCCTTATGCTATGGTTGATTGAAATCTGGGAGCATTAAGATGAAGATGCCATCATTCCAAGGAAAGAATGATTCGAAATTATACTTAGAATGAGAAAAGAAGGTGAACAACATTTTTGAGTCCCACAACTATGCCAAAGAAAAAATTATTAAACTAGCTGTAATTGAATTCATTGATTATGCACTGAATTGGTGGGATCAATTAGTAATTTGTAGGAGGAGGAACTGAGAAAGGCCAATTGATAGTTGGGAAGAGATGAAGGCTCTTATGAAGAAGAGGTTCATTCCTAGTTACTACTATAGAGAACTTTACCAAAAGTTACAAAAGCTCAATTAAGGATTTAGGTCCGTTGATGAGTATTATAAAGAAATGGAAGTGGACATGGTAAGAGCTAGTGTAGATGAGGAATGGGAAGGCACAATGGCTCAATTCTTGAGTGGGTTAAATCAAGATATTGCCAATGTTGTAGAACTTCATCACTATGTGGAGATGGAAGACAAGGTTCACATGACAATTAAGGTGGAGAGGCAACTAAAAAGAAAGAGTAGTCGGACATTCCTACCTAAGGCAAGCCCTACTACACGAAAACTGAATCCTACTACACCTTGGAATACCAATTGGAAAAAGGAAGAAGCACCTAGTTCCAAGCCTAGGTTTGAAACTTACAAAGCCAAAGAGGTGGAACCTAGTAAGGAAAAAGGTAAAGTTAAAACCCCAACTCATAATCGTGATATTAAATGTTTTCGTTGTCTTAGTCATATTGCATCTCAATGTCCAAACAAAAGAGGAATGATCACTCAAGAAAATGGAAAAGTAAGGACAAATGAGGAGAGTGGAGATGAGGTAATGCCACCACTAGAGGATGCTAGTGATGAGGAGATATGTCCCATTGAAGAAGAGGCACTTGTGAGAAGAAGATCCTTAAGTGTCCAATTCAAATATGATGATATGCAACAACAAAGGGAGAACATCTTTCATACAAGATGTCATGTGAGTGATAAGGTGTGCAATGTCATAATTGATGGGGGGAGTTGCATTAATGTGGCTAGTACTACTCTAGTTGAGAAGCTAGGGTTGCCTATGATTAAACACCCTTGACCATAAAAGTTGCAATGGTTGAATGATAGTGGAAAACTGAGAGTCAATAGACAAGTCTTAGTGTCTTTCTCCATTGAAAAATATAAAGACGAAGTGATGTGTGATGTAGTCCTAATGCATGCTGGGCATATCTTGTTAGGAAGTCCTTGACAATATGATAGAAAGGTTACACATGACAGTTATAAGAACAAGTACTCCATTGTAAAGGATGGAAAGAATATTACACTTTACCTCTAACTCCTAAACAAGTCTTCGATAATCAATTAAAGACGATCAAAGAAAAAGTAAAGAGGAGAAAGGAGAAAGAATGAGAGAAAAGTGTGACAAAAGAAAATGAAGGAGGTGATAAACTAAAAGAAATAGTAAAAAAGAATATGAGTTTCTATGCAAAGGTGAGTGATTTTAAAAGAGCCATTTTGGCAAAACGGCCTATATTAGTACTTTTTTACAATGAGGTTAATTTTTCTACTAACGATCTTGACATTTCTTTGCCAAGTTCTACTGTTTCTTTATTGCAGGAATTTAAGGACGTGTTTCCTAAAGATATCCCATATGGAGTGCCACCAATTAGAAGGATTAAAAATTAAATTGATTTCATTCCAAGAGGGTCACTCTTCCAAACCGACCTGCCTATAGGACTAATCTGGAAGATACCAAGGAGATTCAAAGGTAGGTTGAGGAGTTTTTTACTAAGAATCAAGGGAGGGAGAGCTTAAGCCCATGTGTAGTGCTAGTGCTACTTGTTCCTAAGAAGGATGGATCAAGTCATATGTGTGTTGATTGTCAAGCCGTCAACAACATTACAGTAAAGTATAGACACTCCATTCCTAGGTTAGATAACATGTTAGATGAATTGCATGGTTCTTGCATTTTTACCAAAATTTATTTGAAAATTGGATATCATCAAATTAGGATAAAAGAAGGTGATGAATGGAAAACTGCTTTCAAAACTAAACATGAATTGTATGAATGGTTAGTCGTGCCTTTTGGGTTAACCAATGCACCTAGTACTTTTATGAGGCTTATGAATCATGTTTTACGTGCTTTAATTGAAAAATTTGTGATTGTTTATTTTGATGACCTTCTTATCAACAGTAAAAATTTAGAAGAACATGTTTTACATTTGAGATCTGTGCTTGAATTGTTAAGAAAATAAAAATTATATGCTAATTAGAAAAAGTTTTGTTTTTGCATGGAGAAATTATTTTTCTTGGATTTGTTGTAAGCTCTAAAGAAATAGAAGTGGATGGTGAGAAGGTGAAAGCTATTAGGGAATGGCCAACACCAAAGTCTCTTACTGAGGTTCAGAGTTTTCATGGTTTAGCTACTTTTATCGTAGGTTTGTTAAATATTTGAGCACACTAGCTGCACCTGTAATTGAGGTTGTTAACAAAATTGTTGGTTTTAAATGGGATGACAAACAAGAGAGGGCTTTTAGCTTGATAAAGGATAAATTGTGTTCTACACCTGTTCTAGCTTTACCTAATTTTACTAAAATATTTTAGGTTGAGTGTGATGCTTAAGGTGTAGGTATAAGAGCTGCTTTGATGCAGGAACGACGACCAATTGCCTATTTCAATGAGAAGATCAATCGAGTGTCCCTTAACTATCCAACATATAACAAGGAGCTCTATGCTTTAGTAAGGTCTCTTAAGACATGGCAGCATCACCTTTGGCAGAAATAATTCGTCATTCACACGAATCATGAATCCTTAAAACATTTTAGGAGCCAAGGTAAATTGAACCCAAGACATGCAAGATGAAAGGAATTCATTGAGACATTCCCTTATATTATTCAATATAAGAGAGGTAAGAAAAATATTGTCATTAATGCTTTATCTTGGAGGTATACCTTACTTTCTACTCTAAATGCTAAGTTGTTAGGATTTGAATATATTAAGAAAATTCATGCTAATGATGATGATTTTTCTGTAGTTTACAATGCATGTCATAAAATTACTTTTGGGAAATTTTACAAGTTAGATGGGTATTTGTTTAAAGAAAATCTTTTGTGCATACCTAACTGTTCTATTCAAAAATTGTTAGTAAAGGCTCATGGAGGAGGTTTAATGTGACACTTCGGTGTTTAAAAGACCTTAGATATTTTGCTTGAACATTTTTTTGGCAAAAAATGAGACGTGATGTAGAGAGATTATGCTATAGATGCATCACTTGTAGGCAAACCAAGTCCAAAGTCCTACCTCAAGGATTGTATACACCCTTACCTATGCCTGGCTCACCTTGGGTGGATACTTCTATGGACTTCATTTTAAGTTTACGGAGGTCAAAAACAGGTAAAGACTCCATCTTTGTGGTTGTAGATAGGTTTTCCAAAATGGCACACTTCATTACGTGTCACAAAATCGATGATGCAACTAATGTGGCAAAGTTATTCTTTTGAAAAATTGTTTGACTCCATGGAGTTCCAAAGGGCATTGTTTCTGATAGGGATGTTAAATTTCTTAGTTATTTTTGGAAAACTTTATGGGCTAAATTGAGGACTAAACTTTTATTTTCAACTTCTTGTCACCCTCAAACTAATGTCCAAACCGAAGTAGTAAGTAGAACTTTGTCTACTTTATTGCATATGGTAATCCAAAAGAACTTGAAGAATTGGTAAGACTGTTTGCCTTTTGTTGAATTTGCTTATAATAGGAGTGTGCATTCAACCACTGATCACTCACCATTTGAAATTGTTTAAGGTTTTAATCCATTTACTCCTTTGGATTTATTACCTTTAGTTGTTTTAGTAAGAACTAACCTTGATGATGCTAAAAAGGTTGAAACGGTGAAATTGCATGAAAGCATTCTTGAGCATATTGAAAAGAAGAACAAAGATATGCTTTCGAGGAAAACAAAGGGCGACGAAGAGTCATTTTTGAACCTGGTGATTGGGTTTGGCTACACGTGAGGAAGGAGAGGTTTCCTGACAAGGGAAGATCAAAGTTGCAACTAAAAGGAGAAGGGCCGATCCTAGTGCTTGAACGAATTAATGACAATGCTTATAAACTATACCTTCCAAGTGAATATAATGTTAGCGCTTCCAAGTAAATATAATGTTAGCGCTTCTTTTAATATTTTTGACCTTTCTCCATTTAATTATTCAAGTGACGATTCGAGGTCAAATTCTTTTAAAGAGGGGGAATGATGAGAATAATGGACCTACAATCTTTACAAATCCTGAATGAACCAATCACAAGATCAACGATGAAGCAACTTAAGGAAGGTTTAAATGGACTCATTCAAGAGTTGATACATAAACAGAGAAGTCAAAAAGTCATTGCATTACGTGGGAGGATTCGTTCAATGAATTAAGGGCAAAACCTCACAAGGAGTTGTGCACCGCAACATGAATTTTCAACCGTCGTGGCAACAATCGTCGGGTTTTGGCTAGGAGAGGCTGGGAAACGTGTGCACTTTGGCATGGAAGTTTGGCCACCTTGGTACTTGACCCTCAGGTTTGATATACTAGGCATCTTGCCGCGGTAGGAATTTTCATCCACCACAGCCCTAGTTAATTTTATCTTGTCCAAGCCCCTTCTATTGCAGCAGTCGTTTTTCACTGCCGTGACACACTTAAAATTTATGTGTAATTTTTTACCATTAGATCAAAATCGATGGTTGAGATCTAATTACTTTTAGATTTTTATTTGTATCCTATAAATACATTATTAGCATCAGCTGCCTCATTAACTTTTTTCATTAATGAAAATTTGATTCAAAAATTAAAATTAAGAGCTTGAAAACTCCATGTTCTTTCTCTAACCAACTTATTAAAGGATTTGCAAACCTTTGTGATATTTATATTATCTTGTCTTGTAGTTGGTAATATTCATACGTTAAGGTGTGTTTACTAACAAAAATCTAAACTTCTTTTCTAGAAATTTGATTTCTTTTTAGTGTTGGGTCTTAGATTGTTTCTTTTGTAGTTTTCAAACCGAATAGTATTTGTGGGTTACAATGTTTGTACTCTCGAGTTTGCATCATTTGTTGATTAGAGGAAATAAGTATGAAGGATGTATATATCTAGTTGTTCCACTTTGAAAAGTGTACTAAGTGAGTATATAAAGGGGATAAATTATACCTGATGTTGATCCCTTACCCATTTAGATTGATCTTCTGCAACATCGGGTTTATCTCTTATAGACAATTGGAAATAATTACCAATCATTTATCTTTAAGAGATTATCTAGCGGACATGTCATCTTATGACTCAAAACCTATTGGGCTCACTTGTGAGTCATTCCTAATGACTGAGACCATTCATCTCTTGCCATGTGGTTTTCACTAATTTACACCCAATATCAAGCCCCAAGACTCCTTGACCTAGACAAATGGGCTAGGAGGTCTATTTGTAATTTTGTTGATATCAAGGTTCATGACCCTTTTAGTTACATTGGTAGTGTTGGGCCCACTTTCATGCACTATTTCAACTATCCAATTGAAAGATTTTGCGCTCTATCAAGTCATTCAAAACGTGCATGACAACTTCTTATCACTGACGATATTTCCATATTTCTAATTAGACTCTTAATTAAGGAGTTATGTCGAAGTTAATGTTGGCTTTCAAAAGTCAACCTTTCCTCCTTTTGGGAAAATTTGAAATGTCAACTCTACAGTTACAGGGTGTCTCACACCTTCTGTACTACAGAGTATGATTCTTTCGGGCATCGATAAAAGGTGCCAAACTCTTCAAATTTGGGTAAAACACGTTTGAGTGATAGGACATCCTCTAGTTTAAATTATCTTTCTTAATTATATTCCACTTTCCAGAAGTTAGAGGTTGCACATGGATTTTTTTTTCTATCACTAATTCATTAGCACATGTCTTCATACTCATACCTGCACTACTGTGTGTTTGTGGTATGTACATAACTCAATTACATAGGATAGGATGTCAGTCAAATATGGTAGATTTAGCTACCATTGGTATGTTCAGGGATGAAGATGGATTAGGGGGGGGGATTTCAATGCTACCTCTAAGGTTTCGATTATCTTCAAAAAAAACCCCAACATATTAAAATTATCAAAGATACCCTCCTAATCAAATGGAGTTAACTAGTGTTAGATAATAAGAATTTAGGACAAAAAGGTAATTTTATTTTATACATCTCTCTCTCTAACTCTACGTACTTCCAACCTTCTTGTTAGAAAAAAGTTGAGAAAAAATACCCCAAATCTTGCATTCCCTGAATATCCAACCTTCTTTAGTTCTCTAGTCTCCCTTCTTTCTTTGAGGAAAAAAAAAGAATGGTAGTAAAGAAAAAAAAAACAGAAAGAGATGGCAATGATTTTAAATCATAGGTTTGCGTACATATAGTAGAGTAAAATCTAAATTTTCAAGGAACAAGACAACGTCTCTACTGTCATTTCTTATCTTAGTGCCTCTACTCGTGATTCCCCAAAGCTCAACCACTTTTTTCTTCTATTGCTTCAAGCAGCTACCAATCAATTTTTAAATCTCATATTTGTGTGTTGGGCTACAATAGTCCTCCCTTTTATGTCGTTTCTACTATTTGTAGAATTATTTTTTCTATTTTTGTGATTAGATGTTTGAGCTTTTGCTTCAGTTGTTTGTGCACATTTCATATTGGTTGTATAATTTGTAAGTTTTTTGTGTTGTTTGTCGACATTTTGTGTCACAGAGTATGTTATTATGCTTAGTGTTTTGTCTTCCTCTATGTAAGTACTACACTGATGGTTAAGTATTGCACACATTCACTTAGAACTGACACTTCATATGTTTGTATAATACACACATCATATGGTCCTTGAGAGCATGTAGTTTGCATGCTAACTTGTGTTGTTTACGTGCATTTATTTTTCATTGATTGCGTATTTGTGAAAAATCAATTAAGTAGTTTTTGAAAATTAAAATTGTATTTTTTGTGCACTCACTGAGTAATGGCCGAATGCTCGCTGTTGTATCAACAAGGTGGCGGCGAAGGGGTCAATAAGATTGACAGCTATTACCCTCACTGTAGAGTTTGCTAATGTTTCACCTCATATCTAGAGATGGGTTAGAGAGGACACTAGCGAGGTGTTGGCTAGCTCATCGAAAGCTCAAGTATTTCTTTAAATACCCTATAAATCTGAAATTTTGTTAAGGATTAGAAAATGCAAGGGAGATGCTACCAATTTAAAAACCCAATTTTTATTGAGGAAAATTATTTTCCAACTTTTGGATCAGTAATATGTGGAGAGTTATTTCCCATTATTAATTCGTTATATTGAGAGTTTTGTATCATTGATACGAGGAAAATGATTTTAGTAAAAAAGCAATTTTGGGTGGGTAGGTTAATTAATGAATTAAAACCCTTAGACTTAGAATTATTTGTTAGATACATGTGCATAGGAGTTGCCATACCATTGCCCTAGGTTTACTCTAAATTGATTATTGGTGTTTGTACCCCATCAAGTGGTGCTGAGGCTCTAAAGAAGGGTCGAATTCAGCATGTGGATCGCAGTTGCTATGGAGATACCAAACGAGGGAAACTTAGGCATAGTTAAGCATAGCTCCAATTGCTAGAGGTATTAGCATTTATCTTTATGTATATTGTTGATTTCTTTTTTAGTGAATCACTTGCCACCAAGTGATTGCCTTAAATAATCCATGAATGTTACCATTTAGGGACGATACCTAAGGAAATTTATAATGTTATTTTGTTGTGTTTGTATGCTCTATTATTTGAGTGAATACAATCATAGAGTTAATCAAATATGTTCCAACATATGATGTTTCTCTATGATTGAAAAATATTTTTACTACTTTTCTTTACTTACTTTTATATGCTTCTACCTATATTATTTTCTTACCTGCTTTATTTTTGCTACTTGTACGAGAAACGTGAGTCTTAAGGTGTCGTTATCACCTTGTCTTGGTTGTGCACCAGGTTTCAAACTTTCTCATAATTTCTTATGAGTTTTCTTTTTATTCCATTTAGATTTTTTTTAATTTATTTTTTGATTAATTTTTGTTTTGGCTAAAATGTTCATGCCTAATGAAATATAAATTTGTTTATGAATTTATTAGCATTTAAGGGTCTTATTAAAGCAATAGAAAACTAGGCAGATGGTTTGTTTGTAAATTTTCTTATTGAAATTTATTAGATGAGTAAGGAAACAGTATAGAGCCGATCCTCAAACTCTTTTTTAGAGAACTCTTAGTTTTGTTTGATTGGAGTTAAGAACAAATAGGTATATATTTTATGGATGTAATTTTAAGTTTTTTAATCATCAGATTCAAATTAATTTTGTAAGTCCATTTGAGTCATTGTTGGCATTTTCATGTGCAAAATACAGAGTCTGTTTATTTTATTTAGTGTTTTTGTCTACCTCTATGTAGTATGCTTTGCTTGTGATCAATATTACACACTCACTTATATCTTTACACTTTTGTATGACACACACACCATTGGGTGATTGGGAGTATATAAATTACATTTTAAGATTTGTTTTTATTTGAATTTGTTTCCCTGAATTGGTGGGAGTTTATGGCTTTTTATTTAGTGAAATTTTGCCTTGAAAACACTTATTTTTAATGGTTCATCTGGGACATCGTGGAGGTCTTGCAGTGGCTCACCGTTGTAGGTCTGCAAAAGGTCGGCAAGGGGTTGACAATGTTGTTTTGTTAATTTTTCTGACTATTAGACCTCGGTGTGGGCTCGCTAGTATCTCGCTAATACCTTACCGAGGTGGTCCACAAAGGTGCTGCGAGGGGTTCGCGAGGGTCACAATGCTTGGATATTTTTCTATAAATATCCATTCAATTTCTTCGTTTTTAAGAAGATTTTAAGAGACAAAACTCTGCCTTTTTCAAATCTCATTTTTTCCAATTTTTGAAAATCACTTGTCTTATAAAATCATTAATATGTAGAGTGTTCTTTTCGGTATTATAGATTTGATATTTTGAAAAATAAACTTTTTATTTTAAAATATTGTGATTTTGTAGTTGCAATATATAGAGTGTTGTTCTATATTTCAATACGAGGATTTTTACTTTAAAAAACACAGTTGTGTCATTTTACGATTTTATATCAATAATACATTGAGTGTATTTCTATATTGTTAATAAGATGAGAAATTACAAAAAATTGAGAAAACCTTTGCTTTGTGAAAATCGTTTTTGTAATTCTGGATCATCAATACGTTAAGTATTTTTCGTATTAATGATTCATAGTTTTGAGTTTTGAAAATTCTATTTGTTAAGAAATTATGTTTTATATCAATAATACATTGAGTGTTATTCTTTATTGTGATATGAGAAATTTTTGTAAAAATATATTTTGTGAAAAGTGTTTCTATATCGCTAATACATTGAGTGTAATTCAATATTGGAATACTAGATAACTTGTGAAAAATATATTTTATGAAAAGCGTTTCAATATTGTCAATACATCGAGTGTATTTCTGTATTGAAATATGAGGAGGAGTTAGAGTTGGGAATTTATTTTTTAAACGATGTTTTCGTATTAAAATATATCGAATGTTTTTTTGTATTGAGATACGAGGTGGTGATATAGTTGGTTAAATTCTTTTATCAAACGAAGTTGCTATAATAACAATACATCAAGTATTTTTCTGTATGGTTATTACGATATGATGTTTTGTGAATAAATATTTTTTGAGTTTCTCTATCAATAATACAAAAAGTGTCAATAATACGTGAGTATTTTTCTGTATTATTGATACAAGGATTTTACAAATCATATTTTGGGAGGATCATTATCTTGTTTCTTTGTGTTAGGATACACACATACTGATTACAGGTACGAGTACCATACTACATGGCAGTAGGGCTCTAGAGGTGAGCCAGATCTTAAGTAGATCAAAGTAGTTCTACGGACAACTGTTGAGAGTAGCATAGGCAGTTAGGATAGGTAGTCCCAATGGTAGAGGTATAGGAATTTTACCTTATCGAGTTGTATTAACTGTTTATTTTCTTAGTGAATTTGCTGCTGAGTTGTTGCCTTAAGCAACCCGTGAATGTTACCACTTAGGATTGTAGCCTAAGTGGGTTACTATATTACATACTGTGTTATGTATGATCACTTATTGTAAGAGTACAATCATCTTTTACCGAATATGTTCCCACATATGAGGTGTTGAAGTGATTGTAAATCTTTTATTGATTTCATTACTTGATCCATATATTGTATGCTTATTGCTTTTATATTGCATGTTCTTGGTGTGTTGATTTAAGCATGTTATTACTTATTCCGCTATGCTATTTGCTTATTTTACGTCTTGAGGGTTGTTTGGTTGAGTTTGTATAGAGCTCGTAAAAAGATTCCATCAGT